>OZ038315.1:5487139-5494424 GCA_964035775.1 Osedax frankpressi | reverse complement strand
GAGAGGGAGAGGGAGAGGGAGAGGGAGAGGGAGAGGGAGTGAGGGAGTGAGGGAGAGGGAGAGGGAGAGGGAGATGGAGAGGGAGAGGGAGAGGGAGAGGGAGAGGGAGAGGGAGAGGGAGAGGGAGAGGGAGAGGGAGAGGGAGAGGGAGAGGGAGAGGGAGAGGGAGAGGGAGAGGGAGAGGGAGAGGGAGAGGGAGAGGGAGAGGGAGATGGAGAGGGAGATGGAGAGGGAGTGAGGGAGTGAGGGAGTGAGGGAGTGAGGGAGTGAGGGAGTGAGGGAGTGAGGGAGTGAGGGAGTGAGGGAGTGAGGGAGTGAGGGAGTGAGGAGTGAGGGAGTGAGGGAGTGAGGGAGTGAGGGAGTGAGGGAGTGAGGGAGTGAGGGAGTGAGGGAGTGAGGGAGTGAGGGAGTGAGGGAGTGAGGGAGTGAGAGAGTGAGGGAGTGAGAGAGTGAGAGAGTGAGATAGTGAGATAGTGAGATAGTGAGAGAGTGAGAGAGTGAGAGAGTGAGAGAGTGAGAGAGTGAGAGAGTGAGAGAGTGAGAGAGTGAGAGAGTGAGAGAGTGAGAGAGTGAGAGAGTGAGAGAGTGAGAGAGTGAGAGAGTGAGAGAGTGAGAGAGTGAGAGAGTGAGAGAGTGAGAGAGTGAGAGAGTGAGAGAGTGAGAGAGTGAGAGAGTGAGAGAGTGAGAGAGTGAGAGAGTGAGAGAGTGAGAGAGTGAGAGAGTGAGAGAGTGAGAGAGTGAGAGAGTGAGAGAGTGAGAGAGTGAGAGAGTGAGAGAGTGAGAGAGTGAGAGAGTGAGAGAGTGAGAGAGTGAGAGAGTGAGAGAGTGAGAGAGTGAGAGAGTGAGAGAGTGAGAGAGTGAGAGAGTGAGAGAGTGAGAGAGTGAGAGAGTGAGATAGTGAGATAGTGAGATAGTGAGAGAGTGAGAGAGTGAGAGAGTGAGAGAGTGAGAGAGTGAGAGAGTGAGAGAGTGAGAGAGTGAGAGAGTGAGAGAGTGAGAGAGTGAGAGAGTGAGATAGTGAGAGAGTGAGAGAGTGAGAGAGTGATAGAGTGATAGAGTGAGAGAGTGAGAGAGTGAGAGAGTGAGAGAGTGAGAGAGTGAGAGAGTGAGAGAGTGAGAGAGTGAGAGAGTGAGAGAGTGAGATAGTGAGAGAGTGAGAGAGTGAGAGAGTGAGAGAGTGAGAGAGTGAGAGAGTGAGAGAGTGAGAGAGTGAGAGAGTGAGAGAGTGAGAGAGTGAGAGAGTGAGAGAGTGAGAGAGTGAGCGAGTGAGCGAGTGAGCGAGTGAGCGAGTGAGCGAGTATGCGAGTATGCGAGTGAGTGAGTGAGTGAGTGAGTGAGTGAGTGAGTGAGTGAGTGAGTGAGTGAGTGAGTGAGTGAGTGAGTGTGTGAGTGAGTGAGTGAGTGAGTGAGTGAGTGAGTGAGTGAGTGAGTGAGTGAGTGAGTGAGTGAGTGAGTGAGTGAATGAGTGAGTGAGTGAGTAAATTAGTGAGTGAGATACTGTATGATTTAGTGTGTGAAAGTGAATGATTTCAGTAAATAACTTACTAAGCTTGATTGTATGTATTTTGATCTAGGTAATTCATTATGGTATCCTAATATACAGATGATTATACATCCTATACATCCGACTAAAGCAGCGATATGAAATAAAAGAACGGTAACAACCTGTAATATCGAAATAAATATAATTATATTAATATAAATTAAAACATAATTATCAAATATAAAAATAAATTTAAATTAAATCATTTTAAATAAAAATTTAATTTAAATTATCGAATATAAAAAATATTGTTGATCAAATATTTATATATATATATATATATATATAAATATTAGATATATATATATATATATATATATATATATATATATATATAAATAGATAACATAGAATATGCCCTATTAGGTGTATAATATATTGCATTGTATATTAATTAATATAGTTGATTATGTTACTTACAAGCCATAATTCTCGGAGGTACTTATACGTTGAAATAATCCCAAGTGAAGAAGCAGCCGCTAACTGACATATTAATTATTAATTTAGATTAATTTAAATATAATTTACATATATTGATGAGTATTAAAAACGATAAATAACGTAACATGACCTCGATTGGATAACATTTCATTTATAATAAAATTAATTTAATGATAATTTTAACCAATTGAATTGAAAGTTACTTTGAAATTTGATTACAAAATAAATACTCATATATGTTATGATTAAATAATATATTTTAATTGGAGATTTAAATATTATAAGGTATTAAGAGTTAAGAGTTAAGTTTTAAGTTTAATATAATGTATTAGGCTTAATATTTATATGCTTTAGTAAATATGCTAGTATCAATATAAGTTAGTTAGTGTATAAGAATATATATATTTGTATGCAAATATCTAATACTATGTGATATTTAGTTACTTTGTTGTATACTATGTGCTATTTAGTTTTGTAAATCTAATCATGTTTAGCGAGGCTATATAGTTATTCTCTTACAGTGTTAGGTAAGAGATTATGCAATGTAACAATGTAGAAATTATAAATTAATGCTCTTGCATAGTTCAGTATTATAGATAGTAATTGATAATGTATTTATTTATTATATGTATTGTCATTGTGTGTATATTTATCATTTGTATATGTAGTTCGATTATTATGATAATTTATATTAGTATTGTTATATATTAATAATGAAATATATGAATTAGATAATTCGGTGAATTGTTTTTCTACATAATTAGAAATATAAAACGGTTTTTGATATCAATTAATTGTATTAATTTGTATTGATTTTATTATATACATCCACCCACCCTTCTATCAACCTATCTCCCAAACCATCAATCTATTAATCCTTCCTTTCATCTATACAGTGAATTGAATTTAAATATATATGTTGATATTAAAATAACAGCGGAGTTATATATCTTGTATTGAATACTGGATGTAAATAAATACTAACTGTTACTCCGGATACTATAGTAGAAGGAGCGACTCCTTTTACCTGATGATTCAGACCACCAATAAATCCGAAAGAAAGGAGAAGGATTGCGAAACAAAATCCAGTTACGGAGAGAATACGAGATAAACGACAATTGTAATGGACCATAGTTCGACGGAATGGTGTTCCTCTATATAACCACATAGGCATTGCAACGATTGTCATATCCGGTCAAGAAATAATTGCGTAAATAATATTATAATTCGTGAACTGGGACTATATGTTTCCTATTTTTATAATAACTGTTTAGTTTGTTATTGGTGTTTATTTATTTCAAAATGTTCAGTTCAGTACAAATAACATAAAACTTATTATATATTAACTATTGTACTCATCTGATATTTATAATATAATTATATTACTTAATTTGGTTTGATTCCATAATAAGAATTAACAGGTGTTTTGGATTTGCTATTTTATCACAAATGATCGCTGTATCATAATATTTCTTAAGAATTGCTATTTAGTAATAAGGTATAATGTTAATATATTATATTAATAAATATATGTTTTTTATTTGTTTATAGAATGCTATAGATTAACACTGTATCTTCTAATAAAAATGACAACGTCATATATGATTTATAATTATATGGGTACAGATAAACATCATTTACATTCAACGTTAGTTATACATCTAGTCGTTGGCAAGCTATTATAAATGAATACTTGTGTGTAATATAATTATTTTACTTAAAATATCCTATAGTAGAGTTAATTGTTTTGTTTACTTTTAATCGAATTGTTATTTTTAAATTAACACTTATATCGAATACTATAATTTTATAATTATATAAGTATTATAATGTATTACCTATGTATATCTAAGTCATATCACTAATGCATATTAACCATTCAAATATGAGTTTATATTAACATCAATATTTAAAAAAAAATTAATAAGCAACTGTTATTACAAGTAATATTATGACTTAAAATTTTTTCAAATATACTTGATGATATATTAATTTCATGTAGAATCAATTTCATATAAAATTTGTTAGAATATTTCATTGTATAATATATATTAAAATATATTTCACTTATGTATATTATATATTAGCGTGTACAATAATATAACATATTTATATATTATTTATATATTAAGTATAAAAATGTTATAAAGTAAGTTGAAATATTGATGTAAATATAAGAATATAGATGACTTAGAATTAAAACTATAATTGTACATGTAAGTAAATATAATATAGTATATAAAATAAATTAAATCGATGTTAAATAAATAAACCTGAATTAATATAAAGATGTTTAATTTTAAATTGAAATCTAGAGTTATTCTCTGTTCAGAATACAAAATATGATTATTCATAATTTACAATTAACAATTACCTAATTCACGAGTTTATTTACCAGGGGTTGAACATGTTACATCATATGATGCAATAATTCTCTATAAAATTACCTTTTATATTTATAAATAAGTTAATCTTGCAATTGTCTAAATGACTATTAGTTAAGAAATTAACAGCATACTCTATTTTGATTATTACTATTTAATTTGGCATTTATTAATTACACAAGTTAGTAATTTATGAAATACTATAATATATATACTATTATATAATATTATATAATATAATATTATATAATATATTATATATAATATATATACTATAATAATATATTGAATATTGAATTTATTTTATTATTTTGTTGATAGAAATTAATTCGGTTATGTGTATAACATAATCCGCAAACTAACAAAGCTATTTGCGATTTTAATTATGAAACTTATATAATTATAAAATAATTTATATTAATTTAATTTTAATATTAATTATATACTCTAGTAATGGTTAATATAGAAAATAACTGAGATATAGGTTTTAATATTTAAATACATTTTTGTATCTAATTATTATTTACTATGCAACATATTATTAATAACCTATATTATATAAATATAATTGCTATAAAATGTATATGTATATTTTAAAATGTAAATAATATCTTAAACAATTTATAAATTAAATAATCATATAAAGTGTATATTAAATAGAAAGTATAATTTATATTATTTTCTAAATGAAATATCATTATACCTAAATATAAACATTTATAAATAAATAACTTTTGACAGATTAATAGATAATATCAACATATAATAGTATTACTTATATTTACTAATATAATTATATTTAATATTAGCAATGTGTAATACACTAAATTATAATAGAAAATGATGAATTATATAAATAACTCATTTTCTTATTATCCACAAGAACTAACAAAAAGAATTTCGCCACTATTTTTATCATTTATCTTTTACATTTGTTCATAAATTGAATTATTCAAATCATTCATATTTATTATTATTGCTATAGAAGTTTAAAACCTGAAATGAAATGCTATTAAAATAGATTAAATTAGATAAATACATTAAGTATATAATCAACTAAAATTAAAGGCCCATATATTTAAATTATAAAGTATAGGAAACACAATATATAATTTACAAGCTCTAATGGCCACTATATCATATATTATAACAATTCTTTAAAAAATATAAAACAATTAAATTATAATAATTGAATATATATAAATTTTATGAATATTTATTTTATTCTTTAATGGAAATATTAATATTCTTTAATGGAATATTTATTCTTTAATATAAAATATTTAATTTCATAATTGATGTATAATTATGTATGTATAGATCGACGTACATATAACATATATCATATATGGTATATTAGTCCTGATAACTGTATATTCAAAATACATTGTAAATATACAATATACCATGATCTTTATATAAAAAACCATATATAATATGAGAAAGTGTTATTTCGTTTTAGATATCGTTATATTGAAATATTTATATAATATTTTATCCGGAGTGAATATATATTGACTTAAGGTTCACGTTTCTTAATTAATTTCATTTATGAAATTATATAATATTATCAAATATATTAATGGGATTTAATATTCGAATTGTTAATTAATTATATAATATTGTAATACAGTTATAATATTTAGTTATTATGAATTAATACAGTTTTAAATTGTAAATATAATTATAACGATATATCATTGCAGATAGATAGGGTGTAAATGGTAATTATAAATAATTATTAATTAACTTAATTAACATATGATAAGTTACATCGAAGTATTAATATATCATATTCAATCTATTTATACTCAGTAACATATTGATAATTAATATTGGTTCACAATATTTGAATTATCAAGGATAATATTCCTAGAGGACCTATTTATATGTTATATCATGGTAGGTTACATAATTTATTTATGCACATTAATCGAAAACATTTATTTTCTTAGACACGCTCAATTCATTATTATCTGCATCGTATATTCCGTAGGCGCCATTTGAACTTATGTTATTATTTAATGTTCTTAATATTATTAAGATATTTCAGTAAGTTGTTACGTAATTGCGACATGGTAGTAGAGAAATAGCTTCCACCACATTTCTTTAAATAGAAGTCTTTACCCTATAGGGTATATATAAAGAAATAGTATCAGGAAAGTTTAGTAGTAGTTTTTGATTGTATATTATTAAGTTTAGTCGTGTCATACGCTCCATTTGAGATTAGTAGCATGTCTTTAGTAAGTATTCGTTAATTTATTAGTTGGACAAATGTTACTCAGTTTAAGTATCGTTGTTTATTTGCTCTCTTTATATTTTAGTCTGTAAATTAGTACAGAGTAATTCTTAATTATTAAATATAGTCGAGTAAGCTGGTATTTTTGCAAGGTGTACACGTATTAAACAAATTGATATCATAATCGTAACTATATACTAACCATAACTATACATGTTATCTTGTAAAAAGTGTATCTCTAAATTATATTATATATTTTTGATCTTATTTTTGGATTCTTCTTTGTAACTTACTAGAGTTTTTATTCTGACTTTATCAATTTTCATTATGAAATACTATTATCGTGTATAACATAATTTCATGTTTAACTTCGACATCTGTTATTTATTTTTTTACTATCCCGATATTGAATACGATACTGATTTAATGAAATATAAATTAATAATTTCATTTTTGAACTTTAGTACATATGCTATAGTTAAAACTCGATGTTGGTAATGATAGTTTAATAAATATATATATATATATATATATATATATATATATATATATATTCCATTTTTAAAGTAATGTTATGTATTTAATTAAATTATTCATATATTAAATTTATTTTATATATATTCTTAAAAGATAATATAATTATTACATTTTAAAAAATATTTAATAAATATAACTTAA
>OZ038315.1:5402139-5482139 GCA_964035775.1 Osedax frankpressi | reverse complement strand
TTATCACTTGATTCCTCATATGAACTATTTAATTTATTTAATAATTAAGTCGGCGAGTTCAATAAACCTATCGCCTGATTGTATGGTATTACGTTGTCCCAAAATACAACATTGTTGTTCTTCATTTATTAGAACACCAATGAATCCTCCTTTGATAACAAAACGACGATAATTTACAATAATTTACCATCTATTTTTTTTATTTGATTAGGTACATTAAATAAATAATTAAAAAAATACTAATCATAGCAATACTACCCGTAAAAAGAATAATTTATATATAATGAAAAAATATTTATGTTTATAATATATAAAATAAATATTTATAAATATTTATGCTCTGAAAAATTATTAATTTATAAAATTGAAATATTACAAAAGGGCGAATTTTTATAAAAAATGTTTACTATTATAATCAAAAAATATTATGTATACGAACTAAGCTTTAATTTTATAAATGCAATACATTTAATAATTGATTTTGTAATATATGAGATACTTTAATAAAAATAGGCATTGCATAATTGATCATGTCAACATTATTAATAATATTGTATTACAATCTATTATATATAAATATAAATATAAATATAAAAAATAATTAATTTCTCTAAATATAAAAATTGAATTTACAATTTACATTGTACATATAGAAGATTTTTTTTAATATCGTACACATTGATACCTTACATATCTCAACTATTAACTCTATTATTAATAAAGTAATTTTACTAAGGATATTCCTAAATTGAATCGGATAGTAATATACATTATAAATTAACCTAACTTAGGAACAATATCATTATAGTGAACATCCACTATAAAATATTGATTATTAACTATTAAAAAGTATTATTTTTAATTGACCTAATTTAATTTCAATATTATATAAATAGTAATATTATGTCTGACTCGGAATTACATTCTTTAATATAATGATTGATGAAATTAAGTTAAAAATACAATAAAATTCTAGTCATTCAAAACATATTGCGCAAATTAGATAATGATATGTCGTTACGTGTTATCTTATCAATATTATCAATAAATACATTTATTTTAGCCATGATACATCAGATATTAAATAAGTCCATGTAGGCATTATGGAGCAGTTGCTAAAATGAAAGAAATTTCAATTGAAGAAAACAAATCTTTGAAAATTTGATGAAAAAAATAAAAGCCAGAAAAAAATGTTTATGAAATAATTTAGAACTCTGATCTTCAGGTGAATTTTGATTGTTTTATTTCAGTTTACTAATATTTCTATGTGGGACACTAAATCAAGTATAATTTATTTTAGGTAGCTTTAATTAGTACAGGTTATATTAATAATGAAAGGAATAATTATAGTTAGAGCTAATGATTCCATGTATGATGGGAAACTTTAGAACTAGTAATGTTCTTATAGTTAGTATTCCGTTCTCTATTTGGTATTCCGGAAACATGAATTCAATTCAATTTAATATATAAAAATCATACATACTTTATACGTCAAAGATTACATTTATATACATCTATTCTTTCACTTTGTATGTTATTATATTCAATAACAATTTGTCAATAACTAGGAAGTTTTTTCTTTTTTCTTATTTTTTTTCAGGTTTTATAATTCTTATTGTATGAATTTTGGAGCACAAGAAAATTATTCCATCAACCGAAATCAGCCGTAAATGTAAATATGAATTTAAAAGCATATCTATTACAACTTCTTTCTGTACTTCTATTATTGGCCCAAAAAAAGGTAAGTGGAGATAGGTATATTATTATATCTCTGATTTAAATATTACAATTATATAAATAAAAAATATTATATTACATAAAAATATAAATAAAATATTTAATATTATAAATATAATATTTTATCAACAATTAATACTTTAGAAATCTGAGGTTTTGTTATTGTACATTGTATTACTTAGAGGCAATATAATTTAAGAGACCAGATAGCTGAGTAAAAGCAATTATTTATTCAATAAATACTATTACAATTATATTATATTATATAATTGATACACTCATACTTATCATTTATTATTTCAATATAAAAAGTATTGTTTTGTAAATAATTATACTTTAATAAATATACATTATATTAAACTATATATGTACAATACTACAATACTACAATATGTATAATTTAATATTTTAATTTAAAAAAAATATTGATATATATGAAAAGTATTTTCTTTAATACCTTATTTATTGAATGTATTATGTAAAGTTTAATCAATATATTAATTAAAATATACTTCACTATTATATAATACATGTTAATTGTGGAAAATAATATAATTGTTATCGTCGAGAACTAAGTTGCCCATTATTATGTAACATGTAAAATTAAAAGAAATGCTGTTATTTAAAGTTGTTATTTATAGTATCACATTTACCATGGATAATATTTAGTCCACATTCTTTAAGCCCACTCATAATTCTGTTAATTTGATTTTGAAGACATGCTTTTATCAAATAAACTAGATCATCGGCAAAGGCCATATATTTTAGAAGGTGATTATTGTCATTAATGGAAATTGAATTATAGTCATTGAGCTCGGAGGCACATAATCTAGGCATTTACTAGATAGGCTGTGAAACATGCATCATTGTTTACAAATAATTGTCTTTAGCCATTAGCTAGATAGGCTGTGAAACACGTTACATTGTTTACAAATAATTTTATTTTTATAATTTTCATGTCTTTGTGGTTTATACATGGTTGATATTAAATATATATATTGCATTGATATTAATAGAACGTTTTAATATACTAATTACCGATGTAAATAGAAAAATATGTGTAAAATGCATTTTTATTTTCAATATAAAATTTTTTCATACCATATATAGGGAATAAACTTGATATAACTATCTATACTAGATATATGAATAGTTAATGTGATATATTACCTAAAATTTATATTTTGAATTTAGCCATAACTAGAATTTGATCAAATATTCTATAGTAAAACTATAGTTTACCAAAATTATTTCATATCAAAAATAAAGTGAATATATATTTTTTAGTGTATTATATTTTTTAGACTCTATATATAGAATAATTCGTACGTCGTGTTTATATAATATAATTATTACATACAAATATATGTTTATTCAATATTATAATATATAATTATAAAATTATTTGAATTGTATATTAAAATTTAAAACTTTATAGGCGCGAAGTTTAAATAATTTATAAAATTTCGTAACATATATTTTAATTTAGATTCCTATATATCGGCATACAATATCTGATATCATGTTTATTAATACAAATATTATAGATAGTGAATACATCAATTAATACAGATACTATAGAGAATATATAAATAAATTAATACAGATAATAATACTATTTTAATAAAAAAATAACCCATAACGAGGATTTTATATTATATAAAGAATTTGAAGTTAAAACTGATCAACATTATGTATTCCAATTCCAAAAGGTATCATATTTGAAATTTTTAAAGATTTAATAATAATTAAATTATCACGTTACCATTGGCAACAAATTGAAATATATATACAATGTTGAATATACATAATAAAATTATTATATAATCGATGAAAACTTAAAAAATAGATATATCAAATATAATAAAGTTTAAATGTTTATATTACAAAGTTTACCTACGAGGACTAATAGTAATCAAATATAATATTAAAATATTTATGATTTGACAAAAATTATTTAAACTTATTCAAAAAATTACATCTTTTAATATATATATCTCGTAATTTGATAATCAATGGTGTATTGATGAATCAATGTGAATTAATGAAATATTTTAAGAACATGCATATTTGTTTTAATGATACATTTTAATATAAATAAATATGCATTTTCCACATTATTTTATTTATTTATTTACATCGGTAACTAGTAGAAATTGTATTGATATCAATGCAATATCTATATTTAATAATTAAACATGTATGAACCACAAAAACAAGAAAAACCCTAAATACAATTATTTGTAAACAATGTGGCATGTTTCACAGCCTATCTAGCCAATTAACCGGACTACTAGTATATTTATAATTTAAACTTGTTCTATATCCATCGCATGCATGTTTCAGGTGATTAATTAAAATATCTGGAATACCTATTTCATAATATCATTAGTGCGTTATGGAGTCGAAGACTTTGGAGACATCTAGAAAACATAGGGTAAATGTGTTTTGTTTATGCTGGTATATAATATTATTAAGTACGAATATATTTTCAGCAATACCATCTCTACCATTTAAATTAAGGCAGGTTTCAATTCGACAATCAATTATTTATGGAATATTATACATAATATCGGGGACAATGTTATTGGCCTAAACTGTGAGGGATCTGAGGGGTTCATACAGTTAGGTATTCAAGTAAGTATACCTTTTTTTACTACATAAAGGGTCAGTAGATGTTAAAGATATATCTTGAATCTTAGATACAAATTTCCAAGTCCAATTTTAGTAATATTATCTTTTTTTATTAATTCAATACCAGTCTTACCATCATTTAATGTATTAGAGCTGTCAGTAATTTCTTCAACGTAATAGGCTTTGTATTATCTCTGGTGTCATTATTAAATTCCCTATTAAATACGATGGATTCACTCTTAAATAATTACTCAAATAATTATATTGAGCTCCAATGGGAAACTCATCTTTAATATAAATAATATCTACAACGTCAAAAATCGCTCTCGCTAGAATAGCTCTATTTTTATTAAAGATATATTTAATTTTCGCGTATAACAATCTACGGTGTCTACGTTTAATTATTTTATTTGATAGTTTCTTAAGATCATTATTAACTTTTTCTTTTCTAGTCTCATAGTTTGGTCATTATAAATAATTTTAACTATTTTCTTACCAATATTAGATGAATTTGTTAGATAATACATGTCTATTATTTTCTGTATATTGTTATGTATGAAGTTCTGTACCATAAATAAAAGTTGGGATAATAATTGTTATTATTATTTTCTATAATATATTGTAATAATATTAACTTAATCCTATTTAATTTCTAGGTTGATTATTATGTGGTAAGCTATTGATGGTTATTGAGTGCTATGGATTATTATTAATAAAATCCCTATTTAAATTTGTCCAGGTGCTATTTATAGATTTATAAATATGGAGTTTATTTATTATTCGTTTTTTTTTTCTAATATTTAAATCTAGGTCAGTCATATTGATAACGTTATTAATTTGGTGTGATGATTCAAATGTATTTATATTATATGTTATAAACGGTGTGTCTGTATCAAATTCTACAGTATCATTTTCAGTAGTTAGTTCATCATTAGGACTATATGTATGTGGGTCCAGTGGTGTAGTATCTATGTCGTATGTAGTAAATGAACTAGTGTCCAAGTAGTGTGTAGGAGGTGATGTGATATGTAAGTAATGTGCAGTAGATGAAGTAACTTCTAAGTCACATAGTATATTAGTATCTGTGGGTAGGGCATTAGTAGTATTGCATTTTATTACATCATCGTTTGTAAGTAGTGTACGAACCCGAGCTTTATATTTGGATGAGGCTCGGAGTATTTTGATAGGCTTCAGTGTTTTTTCTTGAAATTGTTTCGTTATTTGCTTATTAATGGAGAATCGTTTTTTAATCGGGTTTTTTTATGTTTAAGCTGATTTCCACCATAGCTACTCTTCTTGGTTCAAGGTCGGTCCATCTTGGCCATTCTGAGTTTGCAAGTATCGAGGTGATATCATCAGTGACTCTATTTTAACTTTGAATTACTAACTACAGTTGATGCAAAAACCTTCTTGACATTATCCATACGTGTTCTTTTAATCTATAAGCAATATGCATATTGGTTTTATTTGGACCTAGATTCAGTCGAGATGACAGTTATACAAAAAAAGTATATTAAGCGAAACACGTCCGATCTCGATGAGAGCACATTCGTGAAACTATTTATCTGTATGTCAATTTTGTTATTTTTATTTTTTCAAATTATCTTATTTATTACAGCAAATTAATTATAATAAATACTAATAAAAAATGCAAGAGGGGTTTAGCATATGAAGGCAATTATATCAGATGACACCGGCAACTTCTATATACCATCTAGGCACTATATGAGAGCTAGGATATATATATATATATATATATGTCAGCCAGGATCTATATGTTAGCTAGGATCTATATATATATATATCAACTAGGATCTATATATCACCTATGATCTATATATCAGCTAGGATCTATATATCAGATATGCTATATATATACTAACTAATATATGTTGCTAACAATATTGCTATTTGTTGTATAAATTATAAATGAAAATTAAAAATGTATATACCCTAAGACTATTGTAAATATATTCAAGAGCATAGTATTTAATTATAGAGTCAGAATCATTGAAAAATAGTAAAACTGGTTTAACATGCTGATTATATTCCTGCAAAAGTTTATAGCAACATTTATTAATTTAAATTGTTATATTAATATTCGAGATTTTGATAGAATATCGACATAAGGATATGCAATTAGTATAAATAATATATACAATCCATATACATAGTTATATATATATATATTATGTAAGTAATAACGTACAAAAGGCTGGATAGATGTCGAAAACCTTGCTAACTCGGATACCGACTGTTGCTAGTCCGGTCAGACCTCCCTTGTGAGCATTGAAGTTATACGAATGTACAATGTACAGTGTACAATGTTGTACACATTGTACACAGTGTACACATTGTATTCATTATATAAAGCTGTACACTGTATATAGTGTACAGCTTTATATAATTAATACAATGTGTACATTATACACTGTATATAATGTGCAGCTTTATAAATCAATACTCTAGCAATATTTGGTGGCAGATTCAATGAATTATTCAGAAACGGTTAAATCTTAAAACATTAATATTTATAAGTACTTTGCGATAAGACGAAGTAAGATATCGAGGGTAAAAGGGTTAAAAACGTCACATAAAAACGTCACATATCAGTTTGCTACTTTTATTATTTATGTAAATATTTATGAATTATCTGTACAATTATTTTTATAATTAGCCTACATATACAAACACGAATATAGGTACAATATAAACATACATTAAATGTAGTCGTCATCATAGACATAAAAGAAATATGCCAAATTGCGAATAAAACTAGATAGGCTGTGAACTGTTTCAGATTCGTTTACATATATTTAATAATTTGTGCAATTTTCATGTCGTTGTGGTTCATACAATGTTTATTGAAATTCTTAATATATTAACTTAATCTAGGTCTACCTTTAGTTGCTACTTACATATATTTCTTAATATAGTATTGATTTCAATTGTATAGATGTTGAATGTACCTCAATATAACTTTTATTTGTTATACGCAGATATATCTAAATAGATAGTATGTTAAATTTTAATAATAGTTAACAATTAAAAACTTCTTTCATATTATTTTTCAACATTGATAATATAAAAATAATATATGGAAAATGCGTATTGTTTATGGTATTAAAATTGTTCTTGTCATCGTTATGGATTATATTTGTTGTCGATGTAATCTGTCGATACTACTAGAATACATATACAGTTTATTAAATATAAACACTGATCATTTATTAAAATCCGAAGTGTAAATAATATATAAAATATAAATTATTATATTTAATACTTTTAGACAAGATTACCAAATCTATTACTGAATTAAGTTAATTTTAGCTTTTGATTGTATATATATAATTGTATTTAAATATAAGTATTTATGAATACATATATTAATACTATTATTTATTCGAATATTTATCATTGATTATGAATACATATTATTATTAATAATAATAAATAATATATGGATAATATGTACTATTATTATGTTACAGATTATTGGCGAATGTAAATATAAAATAAAAACATTTGAAGTATTGGATTGTAATCCTCCGACAGATCTGCTAAGATTATGGTTGGAGTTTGTTAGGCGTGGTCATTACTTTATATATTACATAAGATGGTATCATACATTTAAATACCATAAACAAATACGTATTCCCCCATATTATCTTTGAACATCAATGTAGAATCATAAAATAATATAGGAAATACGTATTGGTTAACAATATGTTAAAAGATGTTAAACTAATAATTTGCAAATATCTGCGTGCAACAAATAAAAGCTACATTGGGATTAATGAAATAACTATACAATTTAATTCGACCGTATGTGGAAATCATGGAAATTATTTAATATATTATATGTAAACACATCAGCACAGTTTACAGCCGAACTGGACAATGAACTACTAGATACCACATTATATCGAGATTGTTTTAATTTATATATATTGCATTTAAATAATTAGGAACATAGAAAAGGTGATAATTTTCTATTTTAAAAAGTAGACGATATTAAGCAACAAGAGATACACATAGATTCCATAATATATATATAAAAATAATAATATAAAAAATAATTTATAAGAACAAATTACAAATATCAAATTAATAGGTTTGGGTTTGGGTTTGGATTACTAGGTGTGACAATTACAGTGCAGGGATACAATATATTTAAAAGTATATTCCTATTTAAAATTATTGTACACGTAGTAGTGTCATTAATACAAATACTATTTGTAATTATGTAATAATGTAATTATGTGTATATATAATATATACTACAAATAAGTAATTTATTCATATAATTTATAAATATTCATAAATATAAATTCGTAATATGGAATATGTAAGCAATATACTTAGTTATTATCTGGGGTTAAAATGTTGTTATACATAAAATATATACTCAAAATCTATTTGGTAATTTCTGTCGATTTCGGAGCCAACATAAATCGTAATCTTGCAGCTTTTGGATTTTATAATGTTTTGATACATTATATTAGATATTATAATTGAAACTATTTTATTCTCAATATATTTTGATTGAAAAATTAATTTTCTCCTTATTTATTTATAAATATTTTGCTTTATTTCTTTTCTCTATAGTGTAAACCATAGGGTATAAGGATGTTTATTATTATATATTAATTTAAATTTTAGTCACTTCATTAACTAATCAACGATTGGATAATTATCCTAATCAGATATTAATAATAATATCTAAGATACGATTAACAAATGTTATTAGTAGAATACAGTCTAATAAAATAAATTTACTATCTAATAAATATTAGATTAAATGACTATTTTAAAATATATTATATTAATTTATAAGATAACGTTGACATGTTTTATAATATAATAAATAGGAAACACTACTTAAATATATTAATTATAGAAAATTGATAATACTTTTTTTTATTAAAAATCGACATAGATATAAAGTCATAAATGTAGTTAAATAAAAAATGGTATCCAAAATAAACAAAAAACAATTGAATATATAAGTGCCTATAATCTAATATATTATATAACTACTTACTCTAAAATATTTAGAAATAACCATTGTATCACATTACACAAACGAAATCAAATGAAACTAGTAAACGAGATATGCAGAGAATATTAAATTACATATTTCATCGATAGTTATCATAATAATTTAAATAGTTCAATATTTAGTAATATTAATATAAAAATATGATTTACACCTATTTGTTGTAGATCTTAAAATGTAGGTCTTAAATTTCTGTGAAATACTATTAATTAAAGGCAAATCGTAGATAATATGTAGTTGAGTGGTAACTAAATCTTATTGAATAATGTCAGAAAGGAGTGTAAGAAATAATTGCCAGTTGCATATACAATTAGTATTAACGAATATAGAGAGTGAATCGGTAGCGATTTATAGAGGAGCGTAAACAAATAGTGCGCCTCGACCAATCAGTGAGGCGCACCGTCGAGCTCCGTAGCACCGTTACCAGTCGAAGCGTTGGCACCGTTAGCAGCGGCGACAGAAGAACGTTTACTCGCGGAGTCGGCGCCGTCGAACATTATGTAGGCTCGTTCGACGCTGTCGTCCCGAGATCCGCTACAGCGGAACATCGACTGCGGTAGGTCGGAGACGTTTGGTCGCGAAAACACCTTTAGGCTACGGCGTGTAAAGGGGTTCAAATTAGTTCTTGGAATGCCTCCTACTATCCGATGCCACACTATCGAAAATATTATTATTAAAAAATAAACCATCGAATTTAAATAAGTTTCTACTGAAGTGAATTCACGTATTAAGTAAGTGATCATGCATTAATAGTGATCAATACATTAGAAAGTATGTATGTTGATAAAAAGAGAAATAAACTTCAGATTAATGCCGGAGAATTGAATTAGCAAAGAGATTGTTCGGTATGATTTAGTTAAAAATAATAACTCTGTATAGTAAACAAATAATGCAAGAAATGTAAAACAATAGCAGATGTTGTATTATATAAGGTTAGTTAAGGTTAGTTAAGGTTAGTTACTCTTAGTTAAGGTTAGTTAAGGTTAGTTAAGGTTAGTTAAGGTTAGTTAAGGTTAGTTAAGGTTAGTTAAGGTTAGTTAAGGTTAGTTAAGGTTAGTTACTCTTAGTTAAGGTTAGTTACTCTTAGTTAAGGTTAGTTACTCTTAGTTAAGGTTAGTCTATCAATTAATAATACATATTAGTTTTAGTGGATGAATGAAAGCAAATACATTGAAAGTTTTGGTGAACATATTAATATAAACAAATAATATGTAGTAACAATCTAATTAGTTAATGCTGTTTAAATCTCGTAAGTATAGCTCTGGATATTATGACTCACCTTTTTCTCCACTGAAAGAAAAAGAAAATTAAATTTCACATTAAATAAAAAAAACAGTTTTATATTATATGAATATTATAATACAAAAACTAGTAAATCAAAATGAATATCTACGATATAAACCTCTGATCTCCTCGACGACAAAATGCAACAAATAATCGCAATACACTCATAACCACAATGACGGCAGCCACTGCAATCGCTATATAAATTCCTGTAAGTGGTCGATTGTTAAAAGTAAGCATAACAATGATTATAGTAAATTATTAAATATATATGTATATATCGCAAATGAATTCAGATTAACTCGGTATCTTATAAATAATTGAAGTAAACACAGTCTATCTTTGTAATGTAAATAAATAACTAAAGGTGTGAAAAATAACCCAAGAAACCAGTCAGTGGATTTTAGTTTTTGTTATATAAAAAAGAAACACATATTTTTATTTGTATTTAATTATAATATGATTTTATTATTAATTATATAATAATTTATAATAGTTACATCATCTGGTTTCTTTGGAAATACCTAACAATTATATAATATAGCACGATTCTTATGTAAATACAGCTTCTATAAATAGTACTTAAGTACTTAAGCATATCATAATTATTATAATTATCAATATCATAATATTGTGTAGTATCAATTATGCATTTATCAATATCACATAAATGTAGAAGAAAATAGTAAAACTTCAAAGGTCAAACCTGTTGTTTTCCATTCAGACTTTTTATTATTAGTTCTTTGTTTTGCTTTATTGCCGGTAGCAGAAGTTGTAAAAATAGATGAGTGCGATGTGGTAATGGACAACGATGGAGTCGTGGAAGTAGAAGTAGCAATTCCAGGAGTAGCAGACTTCAAGAAATCATTTCATTTATAAGATATATTTATAAGTCTAAGTTTTGTTGAAGATTGGAATTGGAATAATTAAAAAATGGAATAAAAATTCATTTGAGTTACCATTATTCCAGGTGTAGTTAATCCTGTAGAAGCCTTGGTAGTTCCAGCTTTGGTCGCAATTGTAATAGTAGTAGTAGTAGTAGTAGTAGTAGTAGTAGTAGTAGTAGTAGGTATTGGAGTGGTAGTAGTAGTAGGTATTTGAGTGGTAGTAGTAGTAGGTATTGGAGTGGTAGTAGTAGTAGGTATTGGAGTGGTAGTAGTAGTAGGTATTGGAGTGGTAGTAGTAGAAGTGGTAGTAGTAGTAGTTGTTGGTACAATATCTAAAACGAATAAGACAACAATTATTTCAAATGTCAAATGTGTCAAATATAAATATATTATATATATATATATATATATATATATTTATATATATATATATTATATATATATATATATATGGTATTAATGATAATATATTGCTATATTAATAGTTATGGTTTATCTATTAAGAAACAGGTTGCTTATTAATTAGCATATAGTTAAGCATTTTTTTCAAAAGTTAGATTTCAGATGACTTACCATATTGACAGATAAACGAGTGCTTGGATTTACAGTGTACGTCTTCCCACTGCAACAGCGTATCGGAAATCTTTTTCAAGATAACGCACGTCTTCTCCTCATTAGGATCATCTTTTAGCTGCGGCTTACCTTTCGCCCAATTCGTATATAATATGTCATCGCCTGGATCAAAAAATTAGACATAACCCATGAGCTGACCAATTTTATGAATAAATAAAGTGTTCATTTATCCGGTCGTAGAAATGTAAGCAGATATGATTATATAATGCATGATACAAGATAACACCTATAATATAATGTAACGGTTTTGAACAGTTGTACAGTATAACAATCTAATATGTGCAAACCATTTGACCAAGTCACAGAAATTCGCGTAGCTCCAATCCAATATCGGATATCCAATTTATCATTTTTATTCTCCCTTTTTTTCATGTATTCAACAATTGCTACGGTATCAAATTCTAGCAGATTTCCTCCTTTCTTTAAGCACTTGTAGCGACCGTCAAACCAAGACTTTCTAGAATCATCCAGCTGATCAAGTGAAAGGCACTTGCCTCCGCCATAAGACTTACCGTCACCGTGACAGTTATTAGAATTCAGATTGGCTAGAAAATATAATATTGAGTAAATTTTTAAACAATTATCGAATATACTGAAATATATATAAATTATCCTGTAATATATAAATATAGAATATACTGGAACATTTAAATATTTAATATATAAATATATAATACCCTGAAATATATAAATATATAATATACGGGAATACATAAATATAAAATATATTGGAATATATATATATATATATATATATATATATATATATATATATATATATTTCTAACCATATGAACAGATGTACCCGTATTTATTATCAATATCATTACAGAACTCATCCGAATATTTAAATTTATTATTCTTAGTACTACTCGTACATCCTTGTCGTTTTTCATAATTATTTGGTTGTTTGAAGACCCAGTAATTCGGTCCTACATCTGAAGATATGTGTACGACTCATTATATATGCTAATCAAATTGGAATAAAATCATACAGAGATCATTTCGATTTACAACTTTTATCGACGGTGCAAATAAAACGTCGAATTCATTAATGCCAATCGTTCTATAATATGAATTAGTATTAACTTACAATCAACGGCATAAATACGAATATAATGTGTATCTCCACACTTTTGTAAAGCATCAGAAGGACATAGTTCATTACATTTATTGTCCGTACGTTGATGTACAAATGTTTTACCGCACGTACATTTCACCGTCTGCAATGCGAATTAGTTTTAATGTATAAATTATAATAAATAATAAATAATCCAATAATATAAAATGTAGAATAAGTAATAAATACTTATTTTTGTAATCGATGTGTAACTATGAAAAGTAAAGTGAAGAGTAGATGACAGATTCGCGTGTAACGCATTGCCAGCACGGATGTCGTAGTGATTAACATTCGACAAGAGCGAAGCCATATAAAACATTTCTCATCGTATACAAATATAACAATAGTCATAATAGATAACAGTACACAATCTCCCGGCCAATCACGTCTGAATTTACTCACGGTGTAATAAACCGTTGGAAATATGAATAAATAAAAAAGAATGCTATTATAAAGTTATACTATTATTTTAGTAAATAAAAAGTAGTTTTCTATATATGAAATATGTAAATAAAAAGGTTAAATATTAAAAGATGAATAAAATAAAATGTATGATTATATATTTTTTAATAATATATAAAAAATAATAACCATCAAAATAATCAAAGTGACATAAAATAGTTACAAATATATAAAAATAATATATGTTTATAAATAATTTGTTTTAAAATTTAGAGTATACAATTATTTATAAAAAATAGATTATAAAATATATTTAGGAATTAATATTTGAAATATTAGTATCAAAAATGAGATCATTTATATATTATATATTTAATAAAAGGTGTCAAAAAATAAAATTAAAATTTCTGTCGTTTACAATAATTATAATATTTATGTGCTTACTCCCAGCATTAACTAATATTGGTAAAATTTTATATTTGATAAAAATTAGATATAAATCATTTTGTATATTTTTGTTGAATTTTTTTGTTAATATTCAACAATTTCTATAAATATATATTTACAGATTCTAGATTCGTGTGTATACATATACATATACATATACATATACATATACATATACATATACATATACATATACATATACATATACATATACATATACATATACATATACATATACATATACATATACATATACATATACATATACATATACATATACATATACATATACATATACATATACATATACATATACATATACATATACATATACATATACATATACATATACATATACATATACATATACATATACATATACATATACATATACATATACATATACATATACATATACATATACATATACATATACATATACATATACATATACATATACATATACATATACATATACATATACATATACATATACATATACATATACATATACATATACATATACATATACATATACATATACATATACATATACATATACATATACATATACATATACATATACATATACATATACATATACATATACATATACATATACATATACATATACATATACATATACATATACATATACATATACATATACATATACATATACATATACATATACATATACATATACATATATATATATACATATACTTATGTTATTATTTATAATATAAATTAAATGTTAACAGAATTGATATAATATATAGTTTAGTTGGTATACGATATTAGAAAGAAATCAAAAGTATGTATAAAACCATGAATATTTAAAATAATAAACTTATCATTTAATTAAATATTATTTAAGTAAATATTATTTAATTAAATATTATTTAACTAAATATTATTTAACTAAATATTATTTAACTAAATATTATTTAACTAAATATTATTTAACTAAATATTATTTAACTAAATGTTATTTAATTAAATGTTATTTAACTAAATGTTATCTCAATATTACGTATTATTATTATTATTTAACATATAATTATTTAACTTATTATTAAATAGGTTACTAACCGTATTTGTTACAAGATTCACTCCTGCATAGAGATAGTTTTTTTTTTTACAATATAAAATACATTTGTCAGGGGTCATAGACTCCGAATTGTCACCGGTATGCGAGAGTTGAGTATCTTCGTTAATCTTCGAACATCCCTGAAACTTCAAATTCTTATTACCTATTATATAATGAGATATGAATGAAGAATATCTCTAATGAATATTGCATAACAGTAACTAATAGCACCTGCAAAACATTATTAAATAGTATTTAACATATAATTAACATTTGGTGATATTAATAAATTAATATCACCAAATTAAAAAATATTTTTAATATTCCTCATCATATTAAATAGAACATTTAAATGTACTATGAATTGCATGTAAAATTTTTCGCTAAAAATGAACTACATAATAAATTCACACCGAGGTTTATTATGCTGAGGTCATTAGGTATAGTCTAATATAAAGATAAGTATTGAGAAACTAGATAAATAGCTTAAGATCTATAGCTAGATTATCGCTAAAGGGGTACAGCCAAATAGGATCAATGTACTACAAGACAAATGAATGATTAAGCGATACTCAATCGGAATATGATACATTATTGATATCTATATATAAACCATATATAAAAGTACCTAAAAGAACTACAGGTATTGTATCAAAAATACAAAATTTAGTAATAAATTAGAATAGAATATATTTATACAGTTACGATAATTGATACAAATACAAATTAATTTATATATATTATTTTAAAATTATATAATAATTATATATTGTGATTATTAATATATATATATATATATATATATATATATATATATATACATATATATATATATATATATACATGTTTGTGTTAATGTGTGTACAATATTTTAATTTAAATAATAAAAAATGATAACAGCTTAAATGATTAAACACTTCAATTTATATTTCATATTCACAATATGAAACAATAATAACTATAACAAATCTGTACAATGATAATAGAAATTAGTGTATGGTACCAACTAGTTATCCATTTGTAATTGCCGGACTTAATGGTAGCTCCGATATAGAATGTATCAGATTTTAAATTCTTTGTTTGATCGTATAAAAAACTGTGTATATTTGAGGAAGTATCGGATACTAATTCACTGGAATCTGAGTCACATTTAGATCTAGATTCGTCATAAGTATTTGAAGATCTGTGAAATAAAATGTCGGAAAGTTAACAATATATATCCTATTATTATTATCATTAAATATAGAAATATTTTAAATAGTAACAATAATAAAAGTTATTATTTAATACATAATTGTAATTCTTAATACTTACATTATAAATTTATAGCATTTTTTGTTATATTCTTTGTATCCAATTCTACATGCAGCAGCTTAAATAAAAGATTTATAATTATAATAACAAATTATATACTTATCATATATCTACATATCATCATATCCACTTTATATATTATATCTACTTTATATCGTAATTTTATGAAGTATTACTATAGAGGATATTACTATAGAGGATATTACTATAGAGGATATTACTATAGAGGATATTACTATAGAGGATATTACTATAGAGGATATTACTATAGAGGATATTACTATAGAGGATATTACTATAGAGGATATTACTATAGAGGATATTACTATAGAGGATATTACTATAGAGGATATTACTATAGAGGATATTACTATAGAGGATATTACTATAGAGGATATTACTATAGAGGATATTACTATAGAGGATATTACTATAGAGGATATTACTATAGAGGATATTACTATAGAGGATATTACTATAGAGGATATTACTATAGAGGATATTACTATAGAGGATATTACTATAGAGGATATTACTATAGAGGATATTACTATAGAGGATATTACTATAGAGGATATTACTATAGAGGATATTACTATAGAGGATATTACTATAGAGGATATTACTATAGAGGATATTACTATAGAGGATATTACTATAGAGGATATTACTATAGAGGATATTACTATAGAGGATATTACTATAGAGGATATTACTATAGAGGATATTACTATAGAGGATATTACTATAGAGGATATTACTATAGAGGATATTACTATAGAGGATATTACTATAGAGGATATTACTATAGAGGATATTACTATAGAGGATATTACTATAGAGGATATTACTATAGAGGATATTACTATAGAGGATATTACTATAGAGGATATTACTATAGAGGATATTACTATAGAGGATATTACTATAGAGGATATTACTATAGAGGATATTACTATAGAGGATATTACTATAGAGGATATTACTATAGAGGATATTACTATAGAGGATATTACTATAGAGGATATTACTATAGAGGATATTACTATAGAGGATATTACTATAGAGGATATTACTATAGAGGATATTACTATAGAGGATATTACTATAGAGGATATTACTATAGAGGATATTACTATAGAGGATATTACTATAGAGGATATTACTATAGAGGATATTACTATAGAGGATATTACTATAGAGGATATTACTATAGAGGATATTACTATAGAGGATATTACTATAGAGGATATTACTATAGAGGATATTACTATAGAGGATATTACTATAGAGGATATTACTATAGAGGATATTACTATAGAGGATATTACTATAGAGGATATTACTATAGAGGATATTACTATAGAGGATATTACTATAGAGGATATTACTATAGAGGATATTACTATAGAGGATATTACTATAGAGGATATTACTATAGAGGATATTACTATAGAGGATATTACTATAGAGGATATTACTATAGAGGATATTACTATAGAGGATATTACTATAGAGGATATTACTATAGAGGATATTACTATAGAGGATATTACTATAGAGGATATTACTATAGAGGATATTACTATAGAGGATATTACTATAGTAGATATTACTGTAGTAGATATTACTGTAGTAGATATTACTGTAGTAGATATTACTGTAGTAGATATTACTGTAGTAGATATTACTGTAGTAGATATTACTGTAGTAGATATTACTGTAGTAGATATTACTGTAGTAGATATTACTGTAGTAGATATTACTGTAGTAGATATTACTGTAGTAGATATTACTGTAGTAGATATTACTGTAGTAGATATTACTGTAGTAGATATTACTGTAGTAGATATTAATTTATTAGGTGATTATAAGGTATGTACATGATAGCATATTTAAATATGTAACTTTTATAAAAAAAAGTTAATAAATTAATAAATTAAATGTTAATTATAAAGAAATTATATATACAATATTGTAGTATTATCAGAAAACTATAATGCAATATGTAATTGATAATTTAAATATATATATATATATATATTTCACTAATATTAACTAAATATCTAGATATAAATCGAAGAGTTTCAATGTAATTCACTAGATATCCGAATATGCTTTGATAGTTATTAATTAACTTCCTATTATATTATAAAAAGTAATAGACCGCGAGTATACAATGTAGTATATACTATAACATTCAATACAATACAATATACTATACTATATATAGTATAGTAGGTAAATATTAAATTTCACTTATAAATATATAGGAAATGTAAATAGATATAGTGTTACATATAATTTGTCCAAATTACGGTATTTTAAAATGCCTTATGAGTAGAAAAGTTAAGCTATAACGGCACTTATTATTAAAAGCCTTTATATTTGCAAATATGAAGTATGGATATTTAGAAGTACTGTGACGGGTAATACTATTATTTATTATGCATTCAAATCTTAATCACCGATATATATATACACAATGTTCTAGATAAATAAAAAATAATAACGCAATATATACACGTTTTTAGATAAATGTCAGATAATATCTTACTAATAAAGCTAATAATCGACTATAATAAGTATTGGATAGATGAGATAATTATGGAATAAATTATACACTAGTGTTTCTTGAGCTATTACATAGAATGTCTTATCCTTATCAATGCCATGGTTTAATACAATATTTCTTTTAAATGTTCAGTTAAAATACATTTATTAAATATTTATTAAGTAATATTCAAGTAATATTTTATTAATATTAAATTAAATAATATGTATTAAGTTCAATTACCATTAATTTATTATTATCATGTTATTTTCATTTTATCGTTTCTTTATCTTATATAATACCGTCTTAAAATATTTATAAATAATATTATCACTCGAATTTTACGGACACATATTATCATAATATTATATATGTGTATAACGTATTCAATTCAATTCAGTGAATGGATACATGGATACCTTGCGATGGTAAATATATACGGATATAATAAAATATTGTACGATATTTAATATTTCCGGTGTAGAAAGATTTGTAAATACGATCATTGATGCATAAAGATGGATTCTCTATATAAAATATAATACATATTTAAAGCTACTTGTAATGTTTATAAACGACACATTTACGAATCTTTATTGGTATTGATATTGTAAATATGACGATTATTATCCAGATAAATAATAGTGAGAATACAATAATAAGTGCATTATACTAAAGCAAATAACCTCTAACAAAAGCTTACACTTTCTATCTAAGCTAATTAATACCATGGCATATAAATACAGTTATAAATAATATAGATTACAATTAATATAATGTGTATGTATATTTTATTTATATTTTAAACCTTATATTTTTATTACTAAGTGTAGAAATACTAAATTGCATTTATCCATAAATAAATTTGTATTATTGATATTATTGATATTTTAATCTATTTTCTTTGATAAACAATTATGAAATATAAAATGAAACTCGTAAATATATTTTGGCTAGATTATAAACAATATGTATGTAATATACTAACGGACATATATCATGTTCAACTGTAAAGATATCATATAACATTTTAGTAATATTTGATAATTATATTATTGAATTTCCATATAGACTTACTACGTCTTTATATTATATTTGCGAGTGTGAATGTGCATGTGAATATATGTATGCAAGTGTGTAAGTTTGTATGTATGTATGTGTATTTATGTATGTGTGTGTTTGCATGTATGTGTTTATGTGTGGTGGGGTGGGTGTATGTGTATATATGTATATGTATGTGTATGTATGTATGTGTATGTATTTGTATGTATGTATTTGTATGTATGCGTATGTACGTATATGTATGTGTATGTATGTGTATGCATGTGAATGTATGTATGTATGTGTATGTGTATGTATGCGTATGTATGTGTGTGTGAATGCGCGTGTGTGTGAGTATGTATATCGAGTGTATGTATATGTATGTATGTGTGTGTGAGTGAGTGTATGTGTGTGTGTATATATATATGTGTGTGTGTCTGTGTGCGTGTGTATATGTGAGTGTGTATGTGTGTGAGTATGTATATATTTTAGGGTGGACTATCCATCGCCATGCGTTTATCTAATCTTCTCTACAGATTACATATCAATTAAATATATGGTAAAAAGAATATGTTCGATCATTAGTGATAAACAAAAACGTTTGTGTCTGTTGTTAGAAGAGTAGAATACGTTACAAGCAGATGGGAAGTAATGTATGGGGAGTAACGTAGAGTAACGTAGAGTAGAGTAACGTAGAGTAACGTAGAGTAACGTAGAGTAACGTAGAGTAACGTAGAGTAACGTAGAGTAACGTAGAGTAACGTAGAGTAACGTAGAGTAACGTAGAGTAACGTAGAGTAACGTAGAGTAACGTAGAGTAACGTAGAGTAACGTAGAGTAACGTAGAGTAACGTAGAGTAACGTAGAGTAACGTAGAGTAACGTAGAGTAACGTAGAGTAACGTAGAGTAACGTAGAGTAACGTAGAGTAACGTAGAGTAACGTAGAGTAACGTAGAGTAACGTAGAGTAACGTAGAGTAACGTAGAGTAACGTAGAGTAACGTAGAGTAACGTAGAGTAACGTAGAGTAACGTAGAGTAACGTAGAGTAACGTAGAGTAACGTAGAGTAACGTAGAGTAACGTAGAGTAACGTAGAGTAACGTAGAGTAACGTAGAGTAACGTAGAGTAACGTAGAGTAACGTAGAGTAACGTAGAGTAACGTAGAGTAACGTAGAGTAACGTAGAGTAACGTAGAGTAACGTAGAGTAACTTAGAGTAACGTAGAGTAACGTAGAGTAACGTAGAGTAACGTAGAGTAACGTAGAGTAACGTAGAGTAACGTAGAGTAACGTAGAGTAACGTAGAGTAACGTAGAGTAACGTAGAGTAACGTAGAGTGACGTAGAGTGACGTAGAGTGACGTAGAGTGACGTAGAGTGACGTAGAGTGACGTAGAGTGACGTAGAGTGACGTAGAGTGACGTAGAGTGACGTAGAGTGACGTAGAGTGACGTAGAGTGACGTAGAGTGACGTAGAGTGACGTAGAGTGACGTAGAGTGACGTAGAGTGACGTAGAGTAACGTAGAGTAACGTAGAGTAACGTAGAGTAACGTAGAGTAACGTAGAGTAACGTAGAGTAACGTAGAGTAACGTAGAGTAACGTAGAGTAACGTAGAGTAACGTAGAGTAACGTAGAGTAACGTAGAGTAACGTAGAGTAACGTAGAGTAACGTAGAGTAACGTAGAGTAACGTAGAGTAACGTAGAGTAACGTAGAGTAACGTAGAGTAACGTAGAGTAACGTAGAGTAACGTAGAGTAACGTAGAGTAACGTAGAGTAACGTAGAGTAACGTAGAGTAACGTAGAGTAACGTAGAGTAACGTAGAGTAACGTAGAGTAACGTAGAGTAACGTAGAGTAACGTAGAGTAACGTAGAGTAACGTAGAGTAACGTAGAGGTATTAATTTTTTATGTAAATAAGTCTGCTGATAATATAATATTATGTATTTTTAATATAAAATGAATTAATTCTATTATTAATAGTATAGTTAATTATAAAATACACTTTTTAATGTTTACGTATATATATATATATATATATATATATGATATTCAGTAATTATATAAAATTAATTATACTAAAAGTATACAAACAATATATATTACAAATAGCGATACAAATACAAAAATACTATGTGTTTCATTAGGAATTTACTATTATTCATTACAGTTTACAGTGTACAGTGTACACTACATTATACGGTGTACAGTGTACACCGCATAATGTACAATGTACATCGTGTATTAAACTCACGATAACGAGTCTGGGCGTGGTAATTGTTACGTAAATGGTGAGTCATGCGTCATGGTTAACTGCGTACGAATAAAAGCTACGAACCGCAATACCATTCGGAGAAGTAGATTTGCATTTCAAATACACATTATACAGTATGATATGTATTCGCAGGGTATAAACCGTACATAAGTTATGAATGTTTAATGGTGATAAGCAGATCTAGTGCATGTATTAATATAGGTATATTATATATACTTCAATGTTAGTTGCGTATGATAGTGTATGCGTTCTATGTAGTCTAATTGGTAATCGAAATCGTTATTAATATCGTTATCAAATATAAATAAATTTAATTTAATTATATAATAAAGAAATATAGGTTCTTAGATTGCTTCAAATAAGATAGGTTATTTCGATTGTATTCACAAGAAACCATATGATGTACCTGTTATAAATTATTTGAATTATTTGAATATAATTTTCAAATCTATATAAACAATATTTATAATTTTGATTGATATAGTATCTCTAATTGTATTAGCATAATTCATTTGTATTATATGTTAATCTTAAAAATATATTAGTTTGGTCTTCAACAACTAACATTGAAGAATGTATTTGTATTTGATAATAAATAGCATAGTCAGGTTATTATTATGTCATTATGTCATTATGTATGTCGATTATGTCGATTATGTCGATTATGTCGATGTATGTCCCATATCGATATCTAATATAGAGATTTTCTTGTCATAGAAAATGTAATGTAATCATATAATAAATAAAATAAAAACGAATATAATTTTTAAAAAATGTTAAATTACATTACTCTAATTGATTTCCTAGACTTATTTAAATACTAGTAAAATGATACTACGTGGTATAAAACTGTTATAATGATTACAAAATTGAAATCCTTAAAGGATAGATATTAATAGAATAATTATTTATTAAATATAATTTTCAAAATAAAAATACATTCAACATAATTTATATAATATTATGTATTAAAATAGTTAAACAATAATGCAATTATATGAACTATTATTAACTACCCTATAAATAATTTAGGTCATTTAATTTTTGGATTACATAATTTCTTCCCATAATCAATAATTTGTATAACTCATAAATGAATTGTATAAGGTTATTACATAACATTGTTTCTAGAGAATTTTTATTATTAAATATTATAATATCATAGAAAATATCTTGCATTTAGTGTATTATTAATTATTATATAATCCCAAAATATATCAAATCGCATATTTCTGTACAAATGTAATTACAAAGTAAATATATCATATAAGCTGTTGCAGGGAGTTTTATAAATACTCTGGATTTGTTTACAAACAAAATTAAATATTACAAGTAAGAAATATGTAATGCTGGGATTTACATTAATATTTACAATATTATACAATGATACACTAAATATATTGGGATTATATTGTAATCATCAGTAAATATATATATATATATATATATATATATATATATATATATATATATATATATATATATTTATATATAATAGATTCATAAGGAAATAAAAATGTCGAAACTCAATTCTATCGAAATAGAATTCAAATAATTGAATGCGTTGTATTGCATACTTTGTATATATTATTATTTATTTTTGTTAACATTTCGATATCAATGTTTACCGAGTTAGAAATAACGGATACGCTAATTAAATATGTATGAATATTTATATCTAAATCTATCAGTTTACAAATATATTTAGTATATTTAGTACGATTAAATTAGAATAACCCTTTAATTATATGTATTGATAAACTATGTATTTATATAGTTAATACGATAACTAATTATTTATCTATATAAATAAATATATTATATTATATTCGCATGATATAATCTATGATAATGATATTTAATAAATATATACTACATATTAGAGCAGTTTCTAATAGATTTATATTGTTATAAAATAATTAACTAAATAAAGTAATATACGCAATAGTAAGTACTTATAAATATATAGTATATATAGTTATCTAATCAAATATGAATATAATATATATACACATAGAATATATATAAGGAGATTATACTTTGTTCATATTGAACAGGATTAATATTATATTTTATTTTAGAATGTTATTATATGCGATGATGTTGTTGTAATATAATGAAATGTTTTAAATACAATATTTAACATGACATTCAAAAAGGTTATATGAAACAATGAAACACAATTTAATATTGCTTCACAATATGCATATGGTTATTTAATAAGGAAATTTAAAATTTAAGAAAATATATTATATTTTGTTTCGAGATAATGTTTGTTATTATATTTTGTTTCGAGAATATATCGGAGTACATAAACAATTATTAGTGTAATAGGTGGTGATGTAGGTGTAATAGGTGGTGGTGTAGAAGAACAACGCAATAGGTGTCTAAAAAGATTGATTTATAACCACGTGACTATATATTCATATTTATAATTAGAGAATTTTTTGCATTAATAAATAACAAACATATTTGTCAAATGAGTGGAAATATCAGTTAACGGAAATATCGTGATTCAGTATATTAATAGTAGAAATGTGATAAAGATAATGTACATTACGCAATCAGGCATAAATGTCAATATGATACTATTACGCAACTCTGTATACTTGGCAGTAGTATATGGTGATGTAATAACTGTTAATGTTGCTATTGAATAGTTAATGTTTGGCAAAATGACGAAATATTTTCACTGGACAAACCATTGTAAGTTTTACAATAGAATTCATTATGTGTATCTACATTCTAGCAATATCATGAAATATACAAATAATACTTTAATTATTCATTATTCTTAATTAAAAAAATTTAAATGAACTTTTAAAATTATGTTTATGAAGGAAATTTCTATAAATTATATCTTAAATAATGAAACCATTTATAACTATTATTTATAACTATTTATGATTATTTATAAACTATTTATAATCAATACGATAAAGTGCATAGGCATTATATTGTAGTAGGCATATTCCTGGCTACTCAATTAGTAAAACAGCTATATTGAATGTAGATCGATACAAATATTATATTCTGTATTCATAAAATGTATGATGTAATGGTGTACTCGTAGAAGTACTTAGATAAATAGGTATTTATATAATGCGCACATGTGTTTTGGTTATTAGAAATAATTAAGAGTAAAGCGAGTGATTTAAAAAATAATATATGGCATAATCCTGTAAATGTATGGGAGGTGTGATATATCTAGAAGACAGTGATAGAATTACTTGTGGTTATGTCTACTGCTACAATTTAATAATTTAGTAGGTCGACACGTTTACTAGCGGAGAAATGTCTGTTTTAATAGATACGTAGAGTAATAATTCAAGGTTGATATATAATAATATTATACTAACAGGAAATAGTTATTTGCCAAAAAGCGAATAGTAAACACGACAAAGATAAGATAGATCTCATATTCACGACAGTTCCAGTATAAACAATATTGTGAACTGATCGCAGTTAGTATGCCTTAACCAGCCAAGCGTGACGACCGTATACCGTTCACGTTTCGCTAAAACCAGTCTAGTCACGCCTCTCAACGCACGCCACGCCTCTCGACGCACGCCACGCCCCTCGATGCAAGCCACCAGATCCCACACTCCGCATGCATTTCCGTGTGTTATTATATTATAGTTTTCCCTGCCTCGGAATAATAATATGCGATGCTGTTTTATTGATCGCCCGGCGCAGCATCGATTTGGCTGGGTTGCGTAACAAGGGGAAGATCACAACCTATTATATTCTAACACCTATTTAGGTAGAAATATGTCAAAAGATAGGATAATACATATTATTGTATCGTGTATAATATACAGTGTATAATATACAGTGTATAATATACAGTGTATAATATACAGTTTATAATATACAGTGTATAATATACAGTGTATAATATACAGTGTATAATATACAGTGTATAATATACAGTGTATAATATACAGTGTATAATATACAATGTATAATATACAGTGTATAATATACAGTGTATAATATACAGTGTATAATATACAGTGTATAATATACAGTGTATAATATACAGTGTATAATATACAGTGTATAATATACAGTGTATAATATACAGTGTATAATATACAGTGTATAATATACACTGTATATTATACAGTGTATAATATACAGTGTATAATATACAGTGTATAATATACAGTGTATAATATACAGTGTATAATATACAGTGTATAATATACAGTGTATAATATACAATGTATAATATACAGTGTATAATATACAGTGTATAATATACAGTGTATAATATACAGTGTATAATATACAGTGTATAATATACAGTGTATAATATACAGTGTATAATATACAGTGTATAATATACAGTGTATAATATACAGTGTATAATATACAGTGTATAATATACAGTGTATAATATACAGTGTATAATATACAGTGTATAATATACAGTGTATAATATACAGTGTATAATATACAGTGTATAATATACAGTGTATAATATACAGTGTATAATATACAGTGTATAATATACAGTGTATAATATACAGTGTATAATATACAGTGTATAATATACAGTGCATAATATACAGTGCATAATATACAGTGCATAATATACAGTGCATAATATACAGTGTATAATATACAGTGTATAATATACAGTGTATAATATACAGTGTATAATATACAGTGTATACTATACAGTGCATAATATACAGTGCATAATATACAGTGCATAATATACAGTGCATAATATACAGTGCATAATATACAGTGTATAATATACAGTGTATAATATACAGTGTATAATATACAGTGTATAATATACAGTGTATAATATACAGTGTATAATATACAGTGTATAATATACAGTGTATAATATACAGTGTATAATATACAGTGTATAATATACAGTGTATAATATACAGTGTATAATATACAGTGTATAATATACAGTGTATAATATACAGTGTATAATATACAGTGTATAATATACAGTGTATAATATACAGTGTATAATATACAGTGTATAATATACGGCGTATAATATATAGAGTATAATATACAGCGTATAATATACAGTGTATAATATACAGTGTATAATATACAGTGTATAATATACAGTGTATAATATACAGTGTATAATATACAGTGTATAATATACAGTGCATAATATACAGTGCATAATATACAGTGCATAATATACAGTGCATAATATACAGTGTATAATATACAGTGTATAATATACAGTGTATAATATACAGTGTATAATATACAGTGTATAATATACAGTGTATAATATACAGTGTATACTATACAGTGTATAATATACGGTGTATAATATACGGCGTATAATATACGGCGTATACTATACGGCGTATAATATACGGCGTATAATATACGGCGTATAATATACAGCGTATAATATACGGCGTATAATATATAGAGTATAATATACAGCGTATAATATACGGCGTATAATATAAAGCGTATAATATACAGCGTATAATATACGGCGTATAATATAAGGCGTATACTATACAGCGTATAATATACGGCGTATAATATAAGGCGTATAATATACAGCGTATAATATACGGCGTATAATATACAGCGTATAATATAAGGCGTATAATATACAGCGTATAATATACAGCGTATAATATACAGCGTATAATATACAGCGTATAATATACAGCGTATAATATACAGCGTATAATATACAGCGTATAATATAAGGCGTATAATATAGAGCGTATAATATACAGCGTATAATATAAAGCGTATAATATACAGTATATAATATACAGCGTATAATGAACAGCGTATAATTCCCAATCAAATATTTTAATATGTTGATTTCTAATTAAGAAATTATCCGGGTATTATATAATTGTTTAGAGATATTACATCATTATTTTAGTCTAATAATACACTATGACGTAAGTAATATGAATTATATTGAATTCCCTATAATTTATTACGATTGTATATAATACAAATATATTATACATTAAGAATCATGATGATATTATTATGATATAATATTATTATTGTATTGAATAATTATTTACCAATTTATAAAACAGCATCTAATAATATACAATGAATCAATATAAATATCAACATACAATTTCTCATAACACAATATTACATAAATGATAAATTGATTCAAATTTTGATTGACAGGCGTTTCCCCGGAGTTCAACTGAGTCATCGACTTACTGATGAATCATCAATACTTAATGACTCAGAGCTACTTGTCACGAAGCCGCGAGACATGCTTCCCTTGTCATGCCATAAACGCTCGCTTTCCACAATTTTAGCACCCCGATAATGCATCGATTATATATGTTGCGAAAACCGCGAAGGTCTCACCAGTATGACGTCACGACATTCTCATCCAGGGCATCGGGGTTACTGTAAACAATTTAGCTGCCGGAATAATCTGGACCGCGCAAGATGGATGAATTATAAATAATGTATTAATTTATTATATAACAGCTATCTAATAGTCTCTACATCTCTTCATGTTCGTATATTTAGTGAGCTCTATAGATCTCCTATATTAATATATTTATTTCCACTATTATATTCAAATTTTTCAGTATCAGATTATATTCTCTATCATTGAGAATGCGAATAAACCAATGATTGAATGAACTAACAGAGTAAGAGTATAGTCTTTTTTAATGTTCAGCCATTCTTAATAATACATCATCATTATCTGTATATTAATGTCCATATTTCTCATTGATAGGCTACTTTCTAGATTGTGTTAAATGCTATCTTGGTAATGAAGTCTTTCTTCAAGTTATTTTAATATTATAATTAAGCTTTCAAATATTCCACTTTATGGTATTCAGAATTTGCTTGATTATCAACTTTATTGTTTAAATTAGTATTGTTTTATTACTTATAACTCTTAACATCTAAAATTGCATTGTTAATCTATTGTTGATACGTATTGCGATACTTTCATTCGTTGTTTTGAGTTTGCATCGTATAATGATGAACATTACACTCCTTCTATGAGATTAACAACTTTGTTGCTTTTTTTACAAGTTATCAAAAGCCTGTTTTACTACATTTATATTTCATTAACTTGAGTTTAATTTTGCAAATAAATAAAATCGAGGTCTCTGTTAAATTCAGCGTCTGTTCTTGTGATTCCATGAAAATAACTGTATTCATACTTTCAATAATAAGCTAATTGGCGAGTATCATATTGAAGACCTTTTGCGTATGAGGTGTAGAATGTTAGCCAGATAAATATTTGGTTTTCTCTCTAATTTAAGGTAAAAACTCCAAATAAGGCAATCAGTAAAATATAAACAAAACTTTTTTGTTCATTAATTGGTTTTGGACAATTTCGTATAAACTAAATGTCTTAATACTTAGTTATCATAAAATGTCCAGTCATCGTATCAAACTTATTAATTATACATTAGTAATGCGAGTATTAATATTATTTTTATTTTATAATATTAATTATTATATTAATTCGTATAGCTATTTTCATACTGCATTATATTGTATTCTAAAATAATATATTATAATAATTATACTATATTAATATATATATTATATATGAACATATTGACTATTCTCAACATTAACCCATTAGGTTAATAATTTATATAATAATGATGTAATAATGTTGGATTTATAAATCTTTTCAATTTATAAATATCAACAACGTAAATAGTTTTAATTACACATCAGTATACCCTCTAATGGACTCAATTGCACAATAGGTACATTACATAATAGACTCAATTGCATATTGAGTTCATTACATAATAGTTCAAAATTCGCAATTACCATGATAAATATATTTTATCTTAACAATAAAAATACTCTTGTGTTATCAGAGGCGAGTATAAATAATACTTTGTTACTATTGGGGGAGAGGGAGAGGGAGAGGGAGAGGGAGAGGGAGAGGGAGAGGGAGAGGGAGAGGGAGAGGGAGAGGGAGAGGGAGAGGGAGAGGGAGAGGGAGAGGGAGAGGGAGAGGGAGAGGGAGAGGGAGAGGGAGAGGGAGAGGGAGAGGGAGAGGGAGAGGGAGAGGGAGAGGGAGAGGGAGAGGGAGAGGGAGAGGGAGAGGGAGAGGGAGAGGGAGAGGGAGAGGGAGATTGTTTATTTATATATATATATATATATATATATATATATATATATATATATATATATATATATGTATAATTATATTACATAACACGTGATATCGATGAAAAGTAGGTATTTTTACCATCACATGGTCATCTCTACAGAGTCATATAATTATATTCTTAATGAGAAAAATATATTGCTTTAATGACATATGTATTGACTACTTCAAATTATACAGTATTTATAGCTAAATATACACGATAAACCATCTAAGTCATGTTTTACATTTCGTAATTTATTTACTATTATTGTTTAGTTTTGTTATACCATCAAAGGATTTTACAAGACCGTTACTACGATCCCTGGGTAGCTATTGGATTGGGTTTCATTGCATTCCAACCTGCGCATATTTACAACGTAATGCAAAGCGAATTATTCATATCAGTTTAGTCTACTTAGTTCAGTGGTCAGCCGATATTAATCATAGCTTGTAATGTCGAGCTACTAGTTGGGACGCGAACTGCTCACTAATTCCCCTCTTCCCTCTCCCATTCACTTTCGTTCTCTGCATTATTTACCATGTACCTCATCTGCCCACATACCACTATCTATTCTGCTACGGCATCCTCTCTTTGATCTTGACATTTCCTTCTATTACTACTCGACACTGTATTCTTTAAAACAATAGCATTCCTATGACAGGCGAGGTAACGATGACGCTGGCTATTAAATAATACAATTGAGACTAGTATGACGATAATAAGATAAATAAGACGTCGCTAATCTATACTTTGTATCGGAATATACCGTAGTCTGAGAACATCTTAAGGAGGTTAGCTCACTACCTACTAGTATGTTACACACCAGATTTAATAGCTTCAAGATATTACGATGAAGCAAATGAACATCAAATATCCATTCTCGTTAACATTCGTCATGATATTCATACTTTCAATACTTGTATACCGTATATTGTATGCCTTATATTGTATGTCATATATTGTATGCCGTATATTGTATGACGTATATTGTATGACGTATATTGTATGCCGTATATTGTATGCAGTATATTGTATGCCGTATATTGTATGCAGTATATTGTATGCCGTATATTGTATGCAGTATATTGTATGCCGTATATTGTATGCAGTATATTGTATGCCGTATATTGTATGCCGTATATTGTATGCCGCATATTGTATGCCGTATATATGTATACCGTATATTGTATGCCGTATATTGTATGCCGTATATATGTATACCGTATATTGTATGTCGTATATTGTATGCCGTATATTGTATGCCTTATATTGTATGTCATATATTGTATGCCGTATATTGTATGCCGTATATTGTATGTCGTATATTGTATGCCGTATATTGTATGTCATATATTGTATGCCGTATATTGTATGCCGTATATTGTATGCCGTATATTGTATGCCGTATATTGTATGCCGTATATTGTATGCCGTATATTGTATGTCGTATATTGTATGCCGTATATAGTATGCCGTATATTGTATACCGTATATTGTATGCCATATATTGTATGCCGTATATTGTATGCCGTATATTGTATATTGTATGCGCATATCGTTTGCCGTATTTTGTATGCCGTATTTTGTATGCCGTTTAATTGAGCTAGCTTATTAAATAGTGTGATGTATTAATTTTAAAATCATTTCATGTGTTATAAACAGTATTGCTAATATAATTTATAAAATGCAAATATTAATTCAACTGGATAATTAACCAAGGCATAATTCAAGCTTAATTCATTCAAGGCAAGTAATTGTTATAGAAAGTATACAAATATATTCAACATATTTTCAAAATGTATACAAATATTAATCATCTTACAAAATATATAAATGTAACAGACTTCCTTATTTGCCGTACAAAACATACGCAATATCCGCATTCCACATGCTATAGTACACGTTATACATTGTATAATGTATATTGTATGTGTTACTTTGTATATTATAAATATCTACTACAATAGTTTCTTATAATAAATATATAATCTATATAAAATATAGTATAATCAAATATGAGCGTAAGTAGCTGACTACATAACTGACAAAGTAACGGAACTATATATAGACACCCACTATTATATATGTGTATATACTATATAGTTAATATATATAATCTCTATATATAATGTTGAAGCTATAATTTAAAGTTTCATTTGATTATTTATTTATATATAAAAATATATATAAAAATATTATCTATACGGTATACCGTATAGATAATATTTTTGAATTCCCATAGAAATATCCAAAGTTACGTAATATTATATATTTATTGTTACATATAACAACAGATATCACATTTTGTTGGTATATTATGATTAGATACATTATTTAATGCTCTACATAACATATATTATGAACCATCTTATCGTGGTATCAAACACACACTTCGTCCATACCCCACTTATACTTACGCACACCTAACGCACACCACACACACCTCACTCACACTTCATGCATACATCACTTATACCAAATACCCACCGAACTAACACCTAACACATATCTCACGTCCACCACACTCACGACGCACGCATACATCAGTCAAACCTCATGCGCAGTTCAAACACACCTCTCGCGCACCTCACGCGCACCTCACGCACATCTCACGCACATCTCACGCGCATCTCACGCACATCTCGCGCACATCTCACGCACATCTCACGCACATCTCACGCACATCTCACGCACATCTCACGCACATCTCACGCACATCTCACGCACATCTCACGCGTACCTCACGCACATCTCACGCACATCTCACGCACATCTCACGCACATCTCACGCACATCTCACACACATCTCACGCACATCTCACACACACCTCATGCCCACCACAAACACACCTCATGCCCACCTCATTCACAACTCATGCTCGCCATACCCATATCGCACACACACAAGCTCACACATACCTAACGCCCACCACACATACACCCCATACACACCTCACCTACACCTCACCTACACCTCACCTACACCTCACCTACACCTCAAGCCTACCACATGCCCACTAATCGCATATCTCACACATCTCGCATACCGCACACACCTCATACACACATCGCACGCATCGCACGCACACCTCTCACACACACACTTCACGAACGACGCACGCACAACGCACGCATATTAAATGCAGCAACACTTCAGGGAAAACTATTTATAGCTTGTCTTTTTGACAATATCTTCATAACTGCCATCAAAGTGTATTGTGTCTTATCTTTATATTATAACTGTGAATGTTATCATCTCATTTCAATATTTTCCATTTTCGATATAGGAAACATGTATTTTATATCAATTATATATATATTTTCTCTATTCCATATAACAGCTATACAAGGTCAGTTTTTAAATAATAGTTTTCTGTAGTTTATTATAACATTTAACAATTATTTCATATTATATAATTCAATTGTAGTTATTTAGAATATATACAATGCATTTTATAATATTTGTGTGATAATATTTGTATTGGTATTTCTTGAATAAAGTAACTATAGTCCGTAGTAATTATAACTATATATAAGTTAACGTATTACAATTATCTTTACAATATACTTACAACATCATGAACTGGAATTTGTGATGCTACAATAATAGACGATTCCAAATCAATTATTATTTTCTTTATGATTGAACTCGGTGTTCTTTATATATATGATGGAAATATGGTATTATATAAAACTGTATCTTAAGGCTAACGTTGACGACTATATTGTATCTAGTATAGCTTAGAAACAATAGGATATACTAAAAAATATTTAAATAACTGATAAAATTTAATTAAATTTTCATAATTAAAATTCGTAGATTTTCAATTATTATCAGCGTATCATAACGTATCCATGTTTTCAATATCCACTTAAATATCAAATAATTATGGTTATTTGTAAATAGCAAGATACTAAAACAAAAAATTTATAATTTAAAATCATATATGATATTTTTAATTTTGTTTACCCAATTCCCAATTCCGATGCCATTAAAAGTATAAATTTATATACATATACAAATATTTCCAAATTAAAATTAAATCATTGTTATAACTATAATATTTAATGTAAACCTTTCAATAACTCTTAATACAATATTTCAATTGATGTATTAATTATAAATATAATTTGAATACTTAATTTGTTATTAATTAATTTGCCCGATATAACAAACAAAATTTATGTATTATGACCTATTTACATGAACATGCTTAATATGTAATGTTTACATAATTAAAATGAGTATTATTACAATTGTGTTTTGAAAATTAAATAAAGAATCATTTATATAAAATATGCATATATTTACAAATTGTATTTTCGGTATTATAGAAATGAGTCATATTATATAATTTACACGTATATTTATATATATACGTGAGTCATCAATTAGCCTTAAATGTAATACAGTTTTAGTTATTTTGTTGAAAAGTTATTAGTTTTTTTTTATTAATCTCATAATTATTTAAATTTATAAGAAGCCTATTATAATTGATTGATTTATATGATACTAGATGCTATAGACCTGGCATTGCCGCTATTCCATTCAATATGTTATCCAATCTTAATACATGTATAAATTACATTATCGTATTATACGTATTATCTTAATATACAAAATCTAGTTCATTTGGACCCTGTGATTCCCGGAAATAGGTAGTTTAAGAGGAAGTAGAGGTAATTTATGAATTACAAAAATATAATTATCCAGGAACGGCTGATACTCGGTACTCGATATAATTTGTAGAATTAGTTTTAATATATTTAATTTTATATATCGTAATATTCAAATACAAAAATGTAGCTCATTTGACCTGGTAATGCCCGGTAATCGAAGTTATTTTAGAGTTACTTTTAATATATTTCTCTATATTGTATTAACCCCAAAACTTAACTTAATCCAAATCTATACCTAACAAAATCCAAAATATTGAAACCAATTATCATAAGAGTCATAGATATATTTATAGATAATTATAAATAAATTTAAATCATTTATCATAATACTTATAGATACATTTATAGTTAATTATATTATTATAGTTATAATTATAAGTAATACTATTTTATATTTAATAGTATATATTGGGGTTTAGCTATAGTCGAAGTATTAGTTTTCAATATCTCTATAATTATAATATTATTATTAACATTAAACGTGATGTTGACGGTATATTTTGTAGTACCATTATCAATTATTGGCGTTGCCCGCTTTTCCATTTAATATTAATATTTTATCCAATCTTAATACATGTATATTAAGTTACATATATCGTATTTTTTTAATATGAAAATATACAAAATCTAGCTCAATCGAAGTCATTATAGAATTAGTTTATAAATTACAAAAATGAATGTATGATGATAATAATATATGTAAATGATAATAATAATGTAGATATTATTAGTATTATTAATTTATTATATACAAAAAACATTCTAATATACACTAAATTGACAAATAAATAATTAATACGATAATAATATAATATTTTTAAATGAATAAATAAATATTTTAGAATTTATTTATAAGATGTTTATTTTATAAAGTTAATACTATAAATATTCACTCTATAAATAAGTACGTTACAATGTAACAACTTTACAATGTAACTATTTTATAATGTAACTACTTTATAATGTAATAACTTTATAATGTAACAACGTAACTATTTTATAATGTAACTACTTTATAATGTAAATACTTTATAATGTAACTACTTTATAATGTAACTACTTTATAACGTAAATACTTTACAATGTAATTACTTTATAATGTAACTACTTTATAATGTAACTACTTTATAATATAACTACTTTATAATGTAACAAATTTATAATGTAATTACTTTATAATGTAACTACTTTATAATGTAACTACTTTATAATGTAACTACTTTATAATGAATCTATTTTATAAATTATTTACTTTTAAAATTAAAAAGCATGTTCACTTTTGTATTTTAAGATGAACTCAATTCTTTAAACCATTTTAGATAGTCAATGCATTCATATTCATTAATTAACTATACATACTCTATGTAACTATATCCTCTATATACAACTCTATGTAATATATTAATATAGCTCTACTATACTATAATTATTAAACACTACTATAGTTAATAAAAATTAATAAAACACTACTAACGATAACTAAAGCTATCTAAATACTACTAATAACTTATATGGGAAATTATAGAAAAATAAAAACAACTGATAACTACAAAGAAAGATAATTAATGATAAATAATTACAAATAAATACTACCAAAGACAATTATAGACAACTACTCACAAAAATAGATAATAGAAACTACTAAAGATAACTAAAGATTATAAATGATTATGAAATACAATTAAATGCAGCAATAAACAACTAAAATACTCAATTTACTCGTACTAGTCACAATGCATGTTTTACTTTTACTACTTGCGTTACTTACAATACTTACAAGCAGTTCACTATTTAAAAATACTATTACTAATAGTAATTTACTATGATGATGATTTATTTATTTATAAATAAATTAATTAAATTAATAACGATTTTAATTTCCGTAGTGTTCAATAAATAGATAAAATAATATATTAATGTTAAATTAATTATAATAGCATTATTAAAAATATATTTTTGATATAAAATTACGGTTTGTGGTATTACGATGAATTTCAAAATAATTGGAACGTGAAGACAATGTCATTATTTCAAATGTAATATTGTACTCTCAAAGTTAATTACTGTTAATAGTTCTAGTATTAATTATATATATTTACCAGTTAAGTAATATGTGTTCGTAGGGGTTTTGTACATAGGTTAGATTATAATTAGCAAAACAAGTTTATTCGTCTTTTGATCGGTTTTCTTCCAAATATATCAAACTGTGAAACTGTATTGCAGTAAAAGTTGTTCAATAATCTTTGTCTAAATTCTAAGATAGGTTTAACTATCTTTTTTATGTTCTTAAAAAGTAATAAAAATTGAATTATTATAATATTAATATTAGATTAATATATCTAGTTTATTAAAAACCCACAATAGTATATGTTTTTATATATATATAAATATATACTATAGTTGGTTCTTAATAAGTGATACATACGTTTGTAGGCTATTTGGGATAAGTATGGTTAAGAAACATAGTATTAGATTTAGCTAGCAAATCAAAATCATAGTTAAAATGAGATAAAGGGAATTTGTAAATAATTACTTAATTAAAAAATATTAATTTATATAATATATAATGTGTATTTTAGAGTTCGTGTTCCTCATAAGATTAATCTGTATTTAATGTATATTAATAATCTAGCCTCATCTTCAAAATGTTATATTACATATTTTCATAAACTACCATTCAAAGTATACTTATCAATTGATACTTATATACATATATACACAAATATATATATATATATATTTATATATATAAATAAATATATATAAGTATATATTTATATATATATATAAATATAGAAATATATATATATATATAAGTGTATATATACATATATATATATATATATATATATATATACATATATATATACGTATATATACATCTCACTAAAGTAATCTACTTTATAAGAAGTTATACATGTCCATTTATTATTCGTGGACGATAAATAAGATCGCTAGTTGTAAATAGACTTCCCGGGTGCCCCCGGGAAATCTGTTGCCATGGTAAACGGTGCGATGCTGACTCGGCATTTGTTTCCGTCTCCCGAAGCATTGCTCACCTCTACTTCGTACAGAAACATTACAAAGATAACAAAGCATCCTACGACCCAGCGACGCAGTTGTTTTTTTTATCAAAACCAAGCATAGAAACTTAATAATATGTATGCAATGACGAGCATGTAATGATGCCATAGCGATTGTAGATGTTTTAAATTTTATTTCTCCCTCCCTCTCTATCTCATTCTCTCTCTACCTCTCCCTATCCCCATCCATATCCTTGTCCCTCTATCTCTCCATATCCCTCTCCCCATCCATATCCTTATCCCTCTATCTCTCCTTCACCCCCATCTCCCTCTCCCCCTCCCTCTCTATCTCATTCTCTCTCTACCTCTCCCTATCCCCATCCATATCCTTATCCCTATACCTCTCCATATCCCTCTCCCCATCCATATCCTTGTCCCTCTATCTCTCCTTCTCCCCCATCTCCCTCTCCCTCTCTCTCTCCCCCTCCCCCTCCCCCTCCCCCTCCCTCTCCCTCTCCCTCTCCCTCTCCCTCTCCTTCTCCCCCATCTCCCTCTCCCTCTCCTATCTCTCATTTACAGGTGAAACACTAAGCATAACAACAATAGCTGTTAGTATATACATTTAGTTAACTTAATAATATAATATATTAACTGATAGTAATGTGATACCTATCATTGGATATATACAGCTTGGATGCATTGTATTTCATATTCCTTACAGTAAATAAAGTATTAATTTATATTGATTTAATTATGAATTTAATAAATAGCTAATGATAATTCATATGCTAATATATAATTATTGATAACGTTTTTAAACACATTTCTATATACAAAATAATCTACTTACATTATCGCTCTACACTGAAATATAAAGTAAATGATCACATTTGCTGCATTTTGTATAGAGATATCCACACTCTAGATACACTACACCTCCATTACAGCAAAACCACATCATATTAATATTAATCGACTTTCCTTACTATGTCCTGAGGTTCCGATACAAATATTCCTTCCATCTTTCTGTGTGCTTAAAACCCTCTCTATCTCATAATACATCTGACACGTTTTTTCTTAATAAGCCATCTTGTGAGAATCCCCATCTCATCCCTACTACTAATAACTATATGCCTATCCTAATAGCTACCATGTGAGAACCCCATCTTAGCCCTATAACGTTAAACATATCCTAATAGCCACCTTACGATAACTCCATATCAGCCCAACTATTAATAACTATATACCTATCATAATAGCCACTCTATGAGAACCCTATCTCAGCCCTACTATTAATAACTATATGCCTATCATAATAGCTACCATGTGAGAGCTCCATATCAGCCCTACTACTAATAACGTTATTCTTCCCCCCATTCACCTCCTCCTACTACTCCTAACCACTCCCTTGACACTAGTAACCACCTTACATAATCACGACCACTACACCCCCCACTACTCCTAACTACTCCCTCTCCTCTAGAAACTACCCTGCATAACTACTCCCACTCCCTTCACCTCTACTCCCTCCTCCATTGGACCACCCTACATAACCACGACAACTACTCCCCACACTACTCCTAACAACTTCCTCTCCCCTAAGAACTACCCTACGTAGCCTCGCCCACTTCCTCCCCCAATATTCTTAACCACTTCCTCGCCCCCTAGGAACCACCCTACGTAATCCCAGTGAACCCCACCTTGCCCCACGTCGAGTACGAAGGATACATGGTCGACTTGTTGAAAGCCATCGCCAATATTTGTGGTTTCACTTACCGTTTGTATCTCGTACCGGATGGTAAATATGGAGCGAGGAGAGAAGATGGCACCTGGAGTGGTATGATCGGCGAGGTGATATCTAAGGTCAGTTCACGTTACCGCGGTTTATTCTGTAACAATTGATGGTCATTCATTGTTGCTGATGCACGAATGCAACGAAATGACGTCAGCAGTAATGTTATTAAGAATTATGCTAGATAAAGTTTTAAAAGCAGTAGATAATAATAATACTGCATTGTTTACATATAATGAGTGGGACGAAGTGAAAAGTCGTGCTGAAATTACGAAAGGTCAAAGTTGAACGATCAAATTCACAATGTTATCTATCATGGTATACACTCTCTAGCATACCTTGGCACACTTACCATGGCATGCATACCTTGACATACTTACCATGGAATATATTACATCGGAACTAGATTGAATTATTTTATTAAATTTAGGTTATTTTGGAATATGATTAGTAGATATTTATTGTAAATGTAATGTTATAACATTGTATAATAATACTATTGTATAGTTATAACAATGTATCGTTATAACATTGTATAGTTATGACATTGTATAGTTATAACTATAGTTTATTATAGAAAATCGATTTTCCTTGGAGGTTTGCCTTTAGATATAGTTATATTCAGTAGCTGTCGCATAGATGGAATAGATTACTCATAATTTATATATGTATGAATATATATATATATATATATATATATATTTATAATTTTATTAATAACGCAAATTATAAAAAAAACTCTGAGAAATTAATTAAAAAAAGAGTATTGCAATTAAAATGAATAATATTTATAAGCATTATTAATATGGGTCAGAGGAGGTATGTCCACAATAGATGCATTATCTGATACAATTAAAAGAATAATTATCAAACTAGAATAATAATAACATAACATTGAAAATGTATTTATAGATTTCAAGAAATCATTTGCAATAAACCCATCAATTAAATGTTTTAATTTTTAATGTAAGAAATTAAAATAATTAATAATATAATAAAACAAGTTTATAATATAATATTTGTAGGTGTGATAATCGATGGTAAATCCCAAATTATCTATAGTCTATAAAATTAAGTAAAATATTTGTATGTGAACACACATATTATGTCAAAATGTCAAACATCTGCATTCTATTCATATATAAATAAAATATGATAAAACTTTCAAAATGACATTGAAAATCTAATAAGTATTAATACACAATAACTTTAATCTTAATTTAAAATTGTATTTATTATATTATTAAATTTTGTTTGCCATTTAAAAATAATATTTAAGACTCATTACATTTTCAATATTTTATTATTTATTTATTTTTAAATTACATTTTAAAAAATTAATTTATGATAATATATTTTTTCTATATCTTTTTTCCATTAGTTACATCGATCTCTATCCCAGCTATTTGGTATCTTATCTATATATATATAGATAAGATATGTCTTCTATTCTGAGTTGAGTTGTAGTATCTGAAGCCGGACGTATTGGATTGGATATTGGTTTGACTTCCCTAAAGAAAATCAACATTTTTTAATATCATTAGATCCTAGGTCCGATCTAATTATAGTAGGCAGTAGTATTATCTGTAACCTAATCGTTGGCATAGTAGTAGATATACTATACTTCTATGTAAATAAGTTTATAAGGAAATGATAACAATATAATAAAGGTATTAATAATGGGATTGATTATTGAGATTGATAAGGAGATAAGAGGATAATATTATCAAACGGAATAATATTAGACATCCTTTTGACAATATTATCAATACTCCCTTATCAAACTCCATACTGATAAGGGGATAAAGGCAATGATAAGATAATTAAACAGCGAATGAGGTGTCCACTTTATTTCTACCTACAACTACTCATCGTACATCGAACAATTACACGTAATACAATGCGAGTTATTTGTAATAACTTCGTCCCCAGAGGGCGGCAATGGCCGCAGCACCGATGACCATCTCCAGTCGAAGAGAACTAGTGCTTTCATTCACCGAACCCTTCATGACACTACATACGACGGTGCTAGCGATGAAAATCATTGGGTTAGTCATCTGTCTCGCCTTACTCGCCTCGCTTATAACTGACGTAATCTTCTCTGTAGACTGTAGTTTAAAATGAATGCACCGATTACATAATTAACTTGCAAGAGCTATTATCTCATAACTTATAATAATATTACACAAATAAACGTGACGCAGAGTAACTAAATGTTAAGATAATATTTTTTAATTTGCCAATTGCACGTTTTTATTTTTGAATTCAGAATAGTTATCGTTTACTATTAATTATATAATATATATTATATATAGCATATATTATATATAGTATATATTATATATAGCATATATTATATATAGCATATATTATATATAGTATATATTATATATAGCATATATTATATATAGCATATATTATATATAGTATATATTATATATAGCATATATTATATATAGCATATATTATATATAGTATATATTATATATAGTTTATACTTATATTATAAATTATATATATTAAAAATGATAAATACTTGAAGAAAATCACATATTAATTAGTTTACAAAATGTTTAAATGAATTAGTTAATAGATTATTATTTAAGGATTATATATTAAACTTATATATATACTTACATTAACATACACACACACACATACGCATACACACACACACACACATACACACACATACACATACACACACACATACATATATATATATATATATATATATATATATAACAAAGAATTCCGCTATATTTGCAGGGATGGCTCTGAACAGATAAATTCGCTAGAACAATTAGCCGCTCAGTCCAAGGTCAAATACGGAATGGTCAGGGATGGTATCACAGAAACATTCTTCAACTCTTCCAAAGAACCATTGTTTGCTAAGATGTGGTCGGTGATGAAGGTTTAGATAACATAATGATATTAGTTACCTGCCTAATAATATGGTTTTCTATCAAATACACTTTTCATATGCTAAGAGATTCACTGAATCACCAAAAGTTTGCTAATATTTTAACCAAATTAATCAAATCCTCTAATACAACAATTTCACATGAATACATTGTTATAATTTATAATGTGCATATATTATATAATATACATATATTATATAATATACATATATTATATACTATATATATTGTATAATATACATATATTATATACTATATATATTGTATAATGTGGAGATATGTGCAGATTAGTAATTATTATATTATTTAATAATATTTCTTGATAAGAAATCACGTCGACTCGACAACATTTGAAAAGAAATGCGACAGATACGACTTATCAATATATAGAGTATGTACTTATAGAGTATGTACTTATAGAGTATGTACTTATAGAGTATGTACCTAAAGTGTATGTACTTATAGTGTATGTAGTTATAGAGTATGTACTTATAGAGTATGTACCTATAGTGTATGTACTTATAGAGTATGTACTTATAGAGTATGTACTTATAGAGTATGTACTTATAGAGTATGTACCTATAGAGTATGTACTTATAGTGTATGTACTTATAGAGTATGTACTTATAGAGTATGTACATATAGAGTATGTACTTATAGAGTATGTACCTATAGAGTATGTACTTATAGTGTATATACCTATAGAGTATGTACCTATAGTGTATGTACTTATAGAGTATGTACCTATAGTGTATGTACCTATAGTGTATGTACTTATAGAGTATGTACTTATAGAGTATGTACCTAAAGTGTTTTTACTTACGAGGGGTTCATGTGTGTTAGGGTATTGCCCTGTTTATGTAGTGATATGAACTTAACTGTACACCAACTTTACAAGCTACACTTTAGTTACACATATATGTGTGTATGTGTGTGTGTGTGTGTGTGTGTGTGTGTGTGTGTGTGTGTATGTATGTGTGTGTGTGTGTGGGTGTGTGTGTGCGTGTGTGTGTGCGGGTGGGTGTGTATGTGTGTGTGTGTGGGTGTGTGTGAGTGTGTGTGTGTGTGTCTGTGCGAAAATTATGTTTACTACATAACTACAAGTAAACATATATATTTTATAATCTATCTACAAGTACTAGATATGCTAGATCAACAAATATATAGATAATATAATAGTTAGTTGATAATAATGAAATTCTGACATCAATTTTAATAATTAATATGTATTAAATATGCGTTCCTTTATTATAAGCTAATATTTATGTATATTATTATATTATAGATAATCAGGATTACAAAAGCAAATATTTATTTATATAAAAATTTCCAATATTAATTCATCTTTTTTTGTTATGTTATAACCATTATTATTTATTGAGATGTCTGTTTTTTATTAAAACATATAATTCATAAATTATAAGTTATCGACAATTTCTATTATATATAATTTATGATCTAAAATTTCATATTAATTGATAAATTTTATAAATAAATTTAATGAATTATTATCGATTAGTTATTTTAAATTTAGTAATACAGAGTATTTATATATAGAAATATATATATATATATATACATATATATATATATATATATATTAATATATATATATATATATATATATATATATATATATATACATATATATATACTCTTGTACTTAATATATGACAAATTATATTCTAGTTTTATTATATTATAATAATAAATATTATATACAGATTATGAATAATATTAAAAAAATAATACTATTAGTAAAATATTTTGTAACTCGAGAAAAATATTTATAAATGATAATAATTTAAATAATATATTACAGATAGATCTAGCCCATATAGTAATACATGTAACATATATAGTAGTATAGAAGGTTAAATAGCATGATATAATATAATATATATATATACCATAATTATGCAATACAATAACGGATAAGTTAATATTTATTATTATTTGTATAGATATTATATAAGGTTATTAGGAACTAATATAGCTACAATGTACTGTTATCTATAATCATGGTTTGAATAGGTATTCATTTGTATAATCTTATATAAATAACAAATATATCATTAACAATGGCATTACGTGAAACATAGAATTGAAAATACGTTATCTTACAAAGTTCAATAAAAAAGTAATACCAAAGTAGCACTAGATATAATTTGTTTTTCTTACCCTAACTAGTTAACATAACAAACCTCGCATCTCCCACGCGTCGACAGGCTGACCCGTCCCTATTGACCTCGACGGTTGGCGAGGGAGTAGCCAGAGTGAGGAAGTCGGGTGGTAGTTTCGCGTTCATCATGGAGAGTAGTACGGCCGAGTACTGGGCAAGCAGATCTCCTTGCGATCTCACGACTTTTGGCCACATCGGAGAGACCAGATACGCAATGCCTATGGCAAAGGTAGGTAGCTAAGTTTTCTAGAATAATCTATAAACAAACCTTCGTATTAATATCTTTAATATCAATATATTTATATATATGCTGTTTATATGCTGTATATATATGCTGTATATATGTGTATGCTGTATATATGCTGTATATATATATATATATATATATATATATATATATGCTGTATATATATATATATATGCTGTTATATAATGTATTTTATAGTATAAGAATATTGTATTCAATCGTCAAAATCTAAATATTTAATAATAATTATAATAATCATATTCTATGAGGAATTGTGTTCGTCTAATGGGTAAGGATAGCAGAATGAACGGTTTACGTATACTTTCAAGTTATAAAGTGTTTTATTAATAAGTAGTTGTCATATGCGAGTAAACAGAAGTTGTTAAATATAAAACGAAGTTGAATAAAAAAGTGGGTGAAGTTGAATTAATTTAAAGTGTCTTGAAATTGTTTGTAAGTAATGCTCAGTGGTCGTATTTTAATCCATGGTGGTAGTATTTTAAATATATGTATTATTAGTTAGTAATTAAAGTTACTTCGTTCCGTGTGTAAGTAGGTAGTATTTATAGTATATTCATTAAGTCAGTAATTAAAGTTCTATGGTATTTAAATCCATGTGTAAATTGGTAGTATATATATTCATTAAGTTAGTAATTAAAATGTTGTCGTTTTATTTAAATTTAAAAGGAAAATTATGCTAATATTGATTTTATTATTCTGTCATTTTTAGTAGACGTTAACTTATGGGGTTAGTCAGTAATGATGAGCAGTGGTCAAGTCTCGTAAATATAAGTGAAATAACTAGTAATTGTTTTGTGTCAGTAATTTCATTATTTTACATGTCTAGATCATATGTTTTGTTATTGTCAGTATTTATTATTTATTTGTATTGTTTGGTAATATCGGTATATTAATTAGGTATTTTTATTTAGTTTTAGTATTGTGTTTAATGTAAAGTAATGTGTAAAAGTATTTGTAGTTAATTGTTTATATGTAATCATTGGTTTTTTAGTATTAAATTTAGTTTGTTTCCTATTGGTGAGTTATTAAAGTAATATGTTGATGTAGCTCTAATAAAACTAGAATATTTATAAATTATGTTGTTTTACAGATAATATGATTTATATGATTTTTATATATTTACTTCACGTAATATCGATATAGTTCAGTAGAATGATGAGATATTAATCGTTAAACTTTTAATGTTAATTTATAACGATCATTCTAAACACAAAGAATGAATATATAATATCGGGATAAAAAAACATATGTAGCTCTAGCTGGTTGGCCCACTCTATCGAACATATAGCTAACCACATAACAATGACATCATATAGCCTACAACATTACCCATATATTAACAGGACTCAAACCTTCTGCATCAAATCAATTCCGCAATCCGACGACTTAGAGATAACGGTAAACTAGAGGTTTTCAAAAAACGTTGGTGGAAAGAGAATGGGGACTGCTCATCGCCGAACGCCGGGAGTAATCTCTCCCCACCTCATCCCGGGTCTTCCTCCAGCCTCATGCAACTCGTTTTGGCTAGTTCAGCTGTGGTCTACTTATGTTCTCGGTGCCACTTCATTACGTAGTGGGTTAATAATATATATTTATTATTCTTAACGACTCCATCTCACTTTCTATTGTGAACTCGCTATATTTTTATATATTCTGGCAATTCAAGAATTGCTAATTATAAATTTCTCAACGATTTCTCGAATTAGTTTATTTGTAAAATGAAATTATATTTGTAAAAAAAGTCAAACCACTAGTAAGCCATCATTATTATCTATTTCTCTTTATTGGCTTTGTCGATGATCTTCTTACTCTTTTTCGTCCTCTTTCTCTTCTTTCGCTTTTTCAACTTGACGATACCCTGTTCTTCTTCTCGTTTTCGTTTGAGGTATTCATCTGCCGGAACAATTCTATCCGCAGGCATAATTGTGAATTTATATTATTGCATTCTCTACGGCTAATTAAGAAATGCAATGATAATAATAATTATCTAATAATGAAATCTGTTAAATAGAAAATATTTATTATTTACTATATCTTAATATAAGTTTAAATTGGGCAATATTATTAATAATATATATTTATAATAAATCAACAAAATGTTAAAGGATAAAATAGTTATAAAATAAATGGTATACTTATTTGTAAAATTGAAAATAATTGGAACGAAATAAATTAACTAAATATTAAATTATTTAGCAATTTTTACAAATAATATTTAATAGAAATTTCCAAAGTGTTATAAAGATAATTAAAATTATATCAATACTCTTTATTTCTTATATAAAACTATTTGTTTATTCAATTCTATTATAAAATATTGATATATTTTAGAATATATTGAATAATAAAACAATAGCATGATTTATAATAACACAATAGCTTGATTAAACTACATTTGATATAATAACCTTGTAAAGGAAAAGATGGAAATTGTAATAATGTTAAAATTATCGAATTTATTTGATAACTTAGTAAGTCTGCACTATAATACATTTTCTCTTAATAGCAATAATAAATTACAAACTTGTTTTTTGTTTCGTCTTCTTCTGCTTCGGGCTCCTCCACCTCATCCTTGTATCCGCCCATCTTTAGGATATGATCCATAATCTCTTCCGTAGTTTCGTAGAGATCGCGTTCTTGCACTTCGTTGTACAAGAGTTCCGGTTCGACCACTCCCTTCGTTAACTCCAAAACCTCGTCGCTAAATGAATCGTCGTCTTTAAACGGGTTTGCTCTATTGTAGCTCTCTAGCATCAACTCGTTGAACTGGGCGCGGTACGGAATTAGAGTTGGCGTTATGGTTATATTTACGATTGGAATCAGAATTTTAAAATAGATATTTGGGTGTTTTAGTTACAAACATCTTCAACATTTCGTACTGTGGTCTTCATTCCTTGGTTGGTACGCATTTTTCTGGACCTTGCTTTTTCTCCGAAGGTAGACCTTAATCTCTGATGAGTTCCTCAAATGTTAAGATTAAAGTTTAGTTAACATTATAAGTAGTTATTAAGATTAATATTTTAAGTAAAGGTTATATTTGTGTTAATATAGGTTAGGGTTGAGTTAATTTTAAAATGAGTAAAGATAAGTTTAAATTAAATTAATATGGGTAAAGTTAGGTTAAGGTTAAAATAAATTGATGGTTAAATTCGACGATTAGTTGAGTTTAATAAGAGTGATAAGATATGATAATAGTAAATATTTAATGATAGAATATTTAATTAGTAGACGATAATAAAATAATAATGAATGGAGTTATGTTTTTTTACTATTTGCTGATTTATTATTGTTAATATTATAGAATAAAATTAAAATAAATATGACACAATTAAGAGAGTTGAGATATACATTATATATAAGTTTAAATGAGGATTTTACTAACGAGCGTAATGGATACCGAATTGCACCATTTTCTCTCTTCTCTCCTGTAACGAGTTGTAAAAGAAGATGTTCAATAACATCAAGGTAATCTGCAAAATATGTTTTTAATGAGAAACCCAATATACTAATGACAAGTTAAGTTCAAGTGAGTGAGTGATAAGTAAATTCATAAATAATATAAAAATTACACCAAGGGAAATAAATGAATGAGTTTATGTAATTCAAATTATAAATACGAATTTGTTTACTGAGAAATTTGAGAAATTTGAAACTTTGTTGAAATTTTATAAATCAAAAATTAAAAATAAGAAAACGAATTGATTAATAGATATACAAATAATTATGTGTAATTATACAAATAATATTATTAAATACTAAACACTAACATGGAATAGAATTATTTATAAAATGTTCAGTAATGCTCATTATACTCTACATATAAATGAATCCAACATAATAATTTTGAATTTATTTTGTTAAATATTTTAAAACAACATTATCTCGAAGTAACTTTACAGTTAAAAGAATATATTTATTTAGTGGTAACATTTTATCCTCTAGAATAAATAAATTGTATGGTGACTTTAATATTTTAATCTAAAGGTAATAATATAATAACTTTTGATTACTTTCGTAATATTTGGGAAATTAATAATATAAATTTAAATGATTTTTCAATGTGAGATTTATTTTCACCTATAATTACTCTCATTAAAAATATTACATTGTAACTACACAATAACAATTGAATATGCATATAATTTCATATTCATAATTAAATCATTATTAATAATATTCATTTACTGAAAAAGATGAAATTTAAATAAAACTGCAGATACATATTGTTATTATATAACAAAGTATATAAAGTATAAAAAAAAGTATAAAAAAATAATTTAAAATTTTTTTAAAGAGTATTAGATTCATCATTTATTCATTATTTAAAGTAGAATATAATTGGAAAATATCACGGATAGTAATTTTACAATGATGTCATTGTGAAAATAGAATTACGACTCACTAGAATGATTGACAGAGCTGCGCTGAAGAATGTCACATAGAACATCGACTTGATGAGAAAAGAAGAGGTGACCGTTTCGATGCATCCCTTCTTCAAGATGCCTGGAGCTCCGGAAATATCGGTGACCTATGCGTGAAAGAGACGTCAACAGGATAGGTTCAAATTACAAAACTGCAAAACCATGTTATTTAATTATTACCGGGTTCCTTATAATATTAGCAATATCCGATAAAGTTTTTATACATTTTGTTATGATATACATATAGAATTTACTTGTAATTTACTAAATTCAAGATAAATATATAATTCCATTATTATATTCAACGAGGATTAAAAAGATAATTGAAAGAAGAAAAATCTCATGCAATATATAATTGGAGAAATCTGAGGAATTCGTAACAGTTTGAGAGGAGTATATTATATGAAACTGATCACATGATGGGCTAAATAAAATAGCAGTTCGTGGTAAACTAGAGCTTGAAACCAGTTGGACGAAATATAGAAATAAATGAGTACATGGATTGTGGAAGATGGTATAGCTGTTGTCACTACACGGGAGATATTATATAAGGAACCGATACTAAGTTCTGTACAGTAAATACAAAACATCTATAACATAATATATGTGATTGATACCATGAAATACGTTAGAATGAAAACCCAACATATCTCTATAATAAATATGCAAACAATTTTTAAATCTCATTTAAATATACTAAACATGTAACATGCAGAAATTAATAGAAATATCCATAAAAAATAATATTTTTCAATAATAAACAAACATATCAAAAAACAGTTTATAATATTAATTAAACAAATTTAAAAAATAATAATAGAAATGTGGAATTCTTGGTGATCTTTTTATAGAACTAAATGTTAAACAAGATCACCATATGTGTAAGAACATCGACAGAGGAAATAAACTGACCGGGAAATGTATACAGGGACCGTAGTAGGACATATTACAACAGCTGTAAGGAACTGCGTGCACTTGGTAGTTCTTAGGTCCTAAAGCCCGTTTCGTTCTCTTAACCACTCCCGAGGCGGACATGCTACGGCCGACGTCGTAGTGGATTTTCACATTATCGGAACCATCAGCCGAAGTAAAAGATGACGACGATGACGAGGAAGAAGATGAAGAGGATAATAAAGTAGAGGAGTCGCTAGATGTCCACAACACCCTGCGTTTTTTTCGTATCTCTTCTGTCTTGTTCGCTATTAATATAGTTCTTAGAGGTTTATAAGTATTGCAATTAATGGCAACATCCCTAGCTACTAGAATTTCAAATTAGTATATAAAATGTGTATATTAGATAGTATTTTATTAAAATATGACTCTAAGATTAATACATATATATATCATATTATATCAATGCATATTTTACCAATATATGTGATATATTTAAATAATATATGAATACAAATGAAAATGTTTAGATATTATATCAATATAAAATAATATATATATATGTGTGTGTGTGTGTATGTATGGATATGATATATATATATAGATGATATCAATACAGATTATATTAATAAATATGTTTTATATACAGATGATATTAGTACAGATTATATTAATACATATGCTATATACAGATGATATTAGTAAAGATTATATTAGTGCAGATTATATTAATACACATGCTATATATAGATGATATCAATACAGATTATATTAATACATATGTTATATAATACAGTTAATTTAAGACAATTTTCTAAATTAAAAATCATTAGATTAAATTAAATTATTTTTATAAATATAGCAAATAATATATAATAAATTTAATGAAATATAAGTTCTATACCTAGGTTAGGAACCAGAGATCCACTATGATTTACAGCCTCTCTATTCACCCAATCCCGAAAGAAGAACTCCCTGAAATTATTTCTGCCGCAACACTGGAATTCCATCTAAAGTTAAAAGTTAATGAGTAATACAAAGATATCTATATCGATCATTAAAGGACGATTTTTGGTGAATTTACTATATATCAATATAATAAGATGCAACTTAGGACTAAATCTACTACCAATCTACTACATAATTCTAATTACAAAGCAATTATTAAATCGCATCTCCGTACTAGTATAGTTGATTCTCATTAATTTACTGACCTGTAATCTATCTAATAAAGCCTTTTGTTCTTTACGAGCTTCAACGGAGTAAGCGTTCACATAAATACGCAATTTGGAATCCATATTCTTTGAAATGAAATAAGGGTGTTGCTGTATGTTGTATAAATAGTATTTATATATATATATATCCAAGTATATATGAAGAATAGTAATTATTTTTTACAACATGTGGTGCATGTTAATTTAAATTAAATTAGTAAAAATAGTAGTAGTAGTTGTAGTAGTAGTAGTAGTAGTAGTAGTAGTAGTAGTAGTAGTAGTAGTAGTAGTAGTAGTAGTAGTAGTAGTAGTAGTAGTAGTGGTAGTAGTAGTAGTAGTAGTAGTAGTAGTAGTAGTAGTAGTAGTAGTAGTAGTAGTAGTAGTAGTAGTAGTAGTAGTAATAGTAGTAGTAGTAGTAGTAGTAGTAGTAGTAGTAGTAGTAGTAGTAGTAGTAGTAGTAGTAGTAGTAGTAGTAGTAGTAGTAGTAGTAGTAGTAGTAGTAGTAGTAGTAGTAGTAGTAGTAGTATTAGTAGTAGTAGTAGTAGTAGTAGTAGTAGTAGTAGTAGTAGTAGTAGTAGTAGTAGTAGTAGTAGTAGTAGTAGTAGTAGTAGTAGTATTAGTAGTAGTATTTGTAGTAATAGTAGTAGTAGTAGTAGTAGTAGTAGTAGTAGTAGTAGTAGTAGTAGTAGTAGTAGTAGTAGTAGTAGTAGTAGTAGTAGTAGTAGTAGTAGTAGTAGTAGTAGTAGTAGTAGTAGTAGTAGTAGTAGTAGTAGTAGTAGTAGTAGTAGTAGTAGTAGTAGTAGTAGTAGTAGTAGTAGTAGTAGTAGTAGTAGTAGTAGTAGTAGTAGTAGTAGTAGTAGTAGTAGTAGTAGTAGTAGTAGTAGTAGTAGTAGTAGTAGTTATAGTAGTTTTAGTAGTAGTAGTAGTTATAGTAGTTTTAGTAGTAGTAGTAGTAGTAGTAGTAGTAGTAGTAGTAGTAGTAGTAGTTATAGTAGTTTTAGTAGTAGTAGTAGTAGTAGTAGTAGTAGTAGTAGTAGTAGTAGTAGTAGTTATAGTAAAGTAAGAAGAAAACTAACAATAGCACAGTGGTAACAGACCGTCCCAGAAAGTACGAAGGCTACAAAGTTGACTATATTTAATAAGGTGAAGTGGGGACGATAACAATGGTTCTTATGTACGATGATGGACCGAGTAACAAGTGAAATTCCGATGAAGCTGATTGGTAGGATTACCATGCTCGTCCAAAGTATCAAAGACAATGATAACTGATACATACCCTGCAAAGGTCAAAGTGCATAAAATCATTAAACCATTAGCACCTAGAGTAATATTAACTTATATTATATATATATATATATATATATATATATATATATAACAATGAGTATTATTTGATTATTAGCTATTATGATTAATAATAATAATCTTATGGTTGAGTAAAATAATATTATGTATATTAATAATTTATCCATTAATTCTAAAAGTAATCAATTTCTATGTATTCATTTTAATGTGTAAAATATCACTATTAATTATTAGAATATATATAAAGGTATATGTATATGTATAAAATGTTTTCAATATGAATAAATTATAGTGTAATATTCAAAACAATATTTGAATTTTTCCTCAAACTGAAATAAGAAATGACTACTGATATAATTTCAAACATTGTTTTGAAAAGATATTATATTACAAAAAAATGAACATAATATAATTTAAATTTTAAGTCAATAGAAATGAGTACGTATATAACTCATGTAATTATTAATAGTGTATTAGTTTAGTAGTAGAGAGTAGACTGCATAATTACGAGATGTTTATTAAATATAACAGATATAACATGACTAATTCGATTATATTACTAAATTATAAATACTAATGGAATTTTTATAAAACATAACATATCGTTAAAACAATATATAAATATAGCAAGCACGATAGTGCTATATATAGTAATAGATAAATCTGATAAATCTCATTTAGTAATTATATTGTATTATATATATATATATATATATATATATATATATTCATACTATTAATCATATAATCGATATTTAAATGTATACTTCATTACACAATTCTGATTAATAATATTTTTAAGAAATTAAATTAATTTATTACTTTTTGATAAATATTCTACATTTATTTATTACTAATTTGCTTAAACATTATTAATAAATATATTTGTATGTAATATAGCAATATAGTATCCCAGTGATATTAAAAAATATGATCTTATCGGATTAATAAACTAATATATTTATTAATATTAGATTTGGCACTATTATTTTAATAATATATATGTTTTTTGGATCAAATGATGAGTTACATGTGGAAAAAGTAACAAATAAAGTAAATGTAAGTGAAATTAATCCGCACAATCTACAAAGAGTAATACATTTAAATGTATATTTATTTTTATAAATTATATACTAAGTTATTATATTACCAAATATCTAGTTATATATTAATATAAATATCTAGTTTTCATAAATTTAATAATATACAATTTTTGAATAACAATTCTAACATAGTAGAGCTTAAGTTTTAAATATAATATTTGGCATTGTCGTGTGTAATGTGGCACACTTCCTGTGATTTTGTCTATATGCATTGTTACATATACATAATTAATTCATTGTTCACATTTACATAATTATATAAAAATAAATTATAATACTACAATGATTACAAATAATATAATTAATCATTATTTATCATATGTTTTTATATTTAATAATAATGTTATGATTTAATAATTTTTTAAATGTGCGTATTTGTAGGCGACTTATTTGAAATTCAAATTATTACATTTAATTTCAATATGATTATCGGTATTCAACAGACAGTATCAATAATATTGAATCATCATGTTATACTACATATCGATGATATAAGAAAACAAATATTTAATAAAATAACATTGTAAATTATTTATCATTTTATATAGATTGTGAATTATATTTAAATATATATACAATGTATGATATTTATTATTATACTTGATATTTAATACCATCGAGTTGGTTAACTAATCAAGACTACTTTTGCATTCAATAGTTTATGATATATATATATATATATCCTTTGGAAATTTACTATTCAATATTATACTAGTATCCAAGAGTACCTTGGTAATCTTGGTTAGTATTATCAAATAAATAAAATTTAAATAAAGCAATATATACTATATAATATTAGCAAGTACCGAGATCAGTAAAGTAAATATGTATATGTATCCCCAATTAAAAGATAAGTAGATACATTCAGTAGTATCGTATATAAAGAATTACTTTATTAAAGTAATTATTATATTATTAAAATTTAACAATACTATTTATGTGTCGTGGGCGTGTCTATTTATAATTTATATTGTAGTTTTTGAAAGTTGAAATAACCTCGCAGTCAATGATATTTGCCAAATTCATAGCTTGCCAAATTGCACAAGACACTAGGTAGGCTGTGAACTGTGCTACATTGCAAATAATGTTATTTTTATAATTTGCATGCCTTTGTGATTCATACATGTTTGATTATTAAATATAGATATTACATTGATAAAAATAGAATTTCTACTAATCACCGATATAAATAGAAAAATATGTGGAAAATGCAAATTTATTTTCAAAATGTTTTCATAACATATGGAATAAACTTTAAATAACTAACTATACTATATATATTAATAGTTAATGTGATTATTACTTAACATTTATATTTTGAATTTAGCTATAAATAGAATTTGATCATATATGCCATAAAAATATAGTTTTCCAAAACTAATTTCAAAACAAAATAATTGTAAATGTATATTTTTTAGTGTATTATATTTGTTAGACTCTATATATAGAATAATTCATAAATCGTGTTTATATAATATAATTATTGAATATAAAATATATGTTTATTCAATATTATAATATATAATTATTAAATTATATGAATTGTATATTAAAATTTTACACTTTTTATGAGCGCGAAGTTTAAATAATTTATAAATATTCGTAAAATATATTTTAATTTACATTTCTCTATATCGGCATACACGGTACACGGTAATTGATTTATATATAAAAACTAATCATTTATTTGAACCTGAAGTGTAAATAATAAATAAAATATTTAAATATTATATTATGATCCTATTAGCTAATATTATCGAATTAAGTTAATTTTAGAATTTGATTTTTCACATATGGTTAATTTTAAAATATAGGTACATTTATTTTTAACTAGTATGTATTTAATAAATAAACATAACAATACTACCTATTTATCATAAATTATTATTATTTAAATAATATATACTAATATTAGTATATGCACTATACTGAGATATGCGAATATGAATATAAAATAAAAAATACGTTACACGGATCGGATTGAAATCAGCCGACAATCTGATAAAATCATGGCAATTTCATTGGACTTTGTTAGAATTGGACATTAGTACTGATGCATTACTCTATATATTATATAAGATAGTATGGAACATTTTAATTTCGTAATATGGGGTAATGCTTATTTGTTTAAAATATTAAAATGTCTTATACTATCTTTATTGTATATATTTGGAAATATCTACGTTTAATAAATAAAATCTATATTGGTATTAAAGAATATGTAAAACATTTAAATCAATAACATATTTGAAAATATCTGTGATTAACAATAAAAGCAATATAGAGATCAATTTAATATCTATAAAATTTAAATAAACCATTTGAACTAAAAAAAACATGAACATACAAAATAATTCATAACATTATTTGTAAACAATATAGCAGAGTTAACTGCCTATCTAGCTAATGTCTTCATACAATTATTTATAAACAATGTGGCGTGTTTCACAGCCTATCTAGCCAATGACATAATAACTACCAATGAAATTCTTACACATTATTATATGTAGATAATAATTAATTATAAGTTGAATATAATACTCATATGAAATAAAATGTACAAATTTATAACTATTTGCTATCAAATTTATAAATATAAAGATATCAAATTATATTAACATAAATAAGTAAAATAAAAACTAGCACCTTCTGAATAGCTCATTGTTAATGAAATTATGTTTGTAATATCAAAGATACCAAGAGAAAGGTTGATTAGAATTATAAATATAATTAGATACATGCATAACTATACACTGCCAAAAGGAAATCCTCTTTTGGTAACATTATATAGGAAAATATAACATATATACTATTGTTTCACTAATATTGCATAATTCATATTTATACTAGAGAATAATTAATTCAAGGACTTATTATTTAGGTGATTTACAATATTATTTTAAACAGATGTAAATGTATGTAATAGCTATCTAATATAATTCGTATGTATGTCTAATATATAATGGTACTTAGTATTATTTTAAGTTAGAGTCGACTGTCTATATTATTTTAAAACACTGTCGCATTATATAATAAAACAAGTTTACAAACCTCGCTGAAAGGATCATGAGAACTTAACGGATCTAATCTACTAGTTGCCAAAATCAATCCTCCAAACCCTAATATCATGCAAGTAATATTTAATATCAAAATAGCGGATCCTATTGCCCGTAGACCCATTAAATTAATTAAATAAATTTATTAACAATATATATAATATATTATAAATAAAATATTTGCTTCGTTATATGTTGACAGCTATATTATTATTAAAATGAGTATTCTTATTTTTCAATTAAAAAATAATATATAAAAAAACAACTTTACAAAGATAATAGAAATCTGACAAAATATTAACTATAGATCAACTTTAACAATTTTATTTATAATAAATAAATATAAATTGTTGTATAATCATGGTTACAATTGTTTTAATGACTTTATCTTCGAACATGAAATTCTAATCGTAATATACAATCATTAGTATATGCATTAGCAAGTTTTCTTAAAATGAAAAAGAGCACAAACTTAGTATTATAATATTAAATTATATTATGTAATACACTTTTTATTTAATTTAATTGTGATAAGGTTATATATGTAATATCATAGTATACTTGTATTCTGTTAAATATAAATTTACTAATAATTATAAAACTATACACGCAAATATTACAAATATTAAAAATAGAAAAGTAAATGTTACAACAAGTAATTAAAAACTATATATCATATATAAGTTTTTTTATTGATTTAATTAAATTTACATGAAATGATTTAAAATATATCTCATATAACAATTAAATGAATGATTAAAAATTGAAAAATATATTATATTTGTATAAGAAATCGTATATAATGATTTAAAGATATTTATCAACTAAAAGTGACAAAATTATACACAACTAAATATAACAATAATAGTAATATTTAAAAGGAAAACAGTATTACCCTACGGTAATAGATAATAATACCATATAGCTATCATCCAGTATGCATCACTTAAAAAGAGAACTACCATGTTCATTTTGTGTTGAAATAAAATGTTCAATTCTCAATTCTATCATAAAATATTTTCATTCATAAAAAGTAATGAGCGTATAATAAAATAATATAATAAACAAATTGTATTGGCCTATATTTTCAAGAACACGTATTTATATAAGTAGTCGGGATTTGATGTATAACTAACTAACTTTTATGCATATACAAATATGTCATTTAATATAAAAATAAGATAGTGCCGGGTGTATAATATCAAGTAAAGTAATCAAAAGTGCATACCTCTTAAGATGTATGGAATATGTATTTTCCTGATATATCAAACTATAGAAAAATGTACCAAACTCATTATAAAATATTACTAATAAATAACTAAATTAATCAATATTAATATGGATTCCGACGATTGAAGCAACAATTTTAAACGTCAATATTATATGTATTCGTTATTCTCATATTGATATCAAAATACCTACTCAACTTATACTTATATATATAGTATCCGAACTATATAACTGGATGACAGTAGTACCAATAGTACTAATTAATATTTGACATAAACTATTTAATTTATCTTCAATTTATTTAAATTATTTAGTAATAATAGCACAGGACATGACTAACTAATTAATAATGATGATAACAGATGACCATAGTATGACTAAACATATTAATTAAATAACAAGACAAACTACTTATAAACTTATGTAAAATATGGATATACATTCATACGATTCTACTACTGGTTGCTGAGTTCTAATTTACCATAATGATCTACTGCAAATATTACCGAATATTACGTTATATCAATATAAGATAACAACTCATTAAACTTAAAAGAATTGTAAAATCCGGCAACAATACTCATTTTTAAATGTAATAAAAATGAGAGAATTTCAATTACTAAGTTGATCAATATATATTCAATAAAGACAATGGGTACCTAGATTAAAATATGACTATTGCATAAGACATTTTAACATTTCCACATACTTATTCAATTTATTTTATTTTAAACCCAACAAATTCTCCTTACGCTCAAATGACAATCAATTACTAATAATACCTAATTATTTGTGTTTTATTTATTGTAAATATTCTAATATTTCCATATACATTAGATAACAGTATATATATATATATATATATATATATATATATATATATATATATATATATACATATAATATAAATATATATACTTCTTATTTTTTTTAGTGAAAATAGAGTATTTAACTTATAAAACATACAACAAGTGTGCTTTCTAATGCTAATATAAAATACTTTCTATTTTACCTATAGCTCTTTTACAGTATTAAATATCTCTAGATAAATAGTTGCATAGGAATTATCTATTACGCTTAGTTTATATCTGAAATATTTAGATAAACATTATCATTTAATATACAACAAATATAAAATCAATTAATCTAATCGAAATAAATAAATAGAAAAACGGTAGCAGATCTTAACTAGTGAATATTGTCAATATTGGACACCCTATGCACATTAAATATATGATATATGATATATAATATATGATATATAATATATAATATATGATATATAATATATAATATATAATATATGATATATAATATATGATATATAATATATGATATATAATATATTATATATGATATATGATATATAATATATGATATATAATATATAATATATAATATATGATATATGATATATAATATATGATATATAATATATAATATATGATATATAATATATAATATATGATATATGATATATAATATATAATATATGATATATGATATATAATATATGATATATAATATATAATATATGATATATAATATATAATATATAATATATGATATATAATATATAATATATAATATATGATATATGATATATAATATATGATATATAATATATAATATATGATATATAATATATAATATATAATATATGATATATAATATATGATATATAATATATGATATATAATATATTATATATGATATATGATATATAATATATGATATATAATATATAATATATAATATATGATATATGATATATAATATATGATATATAATATATAATATATGATATATAATATATAATATATGATATATGATATATAATATATAATATATGATATATGATATATAATATATGATATATAATATATAATATATGATATATAATATATAATATATAATATATGATATATAATATATGATATATAATATATGATATATAATATATTATATATGATATATGATATATAATATATGATATATAATATATAATATATGATATATAATATATAATATATAATATATAATATATAATATATAATATATAATATATAATATATAATATATAATATATAATATATAATATATAATATATAATATATAATATATAATATATAATATATAATATATAATATATAATATATGATATATAATATATGATATATAATATATGATATATAATATATAATATATAATATATAATATATGATATATAATATATAATATATGATATATAATATATAATATATAATATATAATATATAATATATGATATATTATATATGATATATAATATATGATATATAATATATAATATATGATATATAATATATAATATATAATATATGATATATGATATATAATATATAATATATAATATATGATATATAATATATGATATATGGTATATAATATATAATATATGATGTATAACACATGGTTTGTTTATTAATACACACTAAACAGAGAAAGCTTTATAAAGAATATTGTTGTATCTTAAGTTGGAATGTTATTGAATTGTAATCTCAATATTCTATTTATAAATTTACATAAATATAACTCCTAGGAGAATTCCTTATTGAAAATGCATAAAAAGAATCAATATAAGTAAATTGAATAACACATACACACACACACACACACACACACACATACGCACGAACACACACACATGCACATATATATATATATATATATATATATATATATCAGGGATGGAGGGGAAAGGGAGTGAGGGATTAAGGGATTGAGGGAGATAAAAAAATAATCACTACTTTTGATATTTATTATATAATAACTATACTTTTTAGATAATAACCATATCTACATTATCTATTAATTTGTATCTCGTATAAGACAAATATAACTAGTAATATACAAATATATACTTGAAAAAGATTGGATATCATTAGAAAATATATATTTTGTATATTTAACAAATTTCATTGATATTTATCAAAATAGTTCAAAGTTTTCATCGTAAAAATGGAATAAAAGATCTGAAATATAAACTACTGAATTTTTTATTTTTATTTAATGTCTAATAAATAAAATCTCTAACCATTTTACAATATATAATTAGAAAATATATACAATGCATATAAAGAAAAAGAAGATAATAGATTAGTCAAGTAGATAATAATAATATACCAAAACAAACAATAATAATTCCGTTAAGAATCATATTAATGTTAAGTTATAGATTTTTTAAAAGCTGTTGTAATCTGATTGGTCAGTTTTCTAGTTACGATATATTCTAACAGAATATTACCTATAGTTGCATAATATATCTATTGATTTAGCCTTTTCGACCAAGTTTATAAATATACTCAGAACGACTTTTACAACCGATTCTCTTTAGGTTTTGGTTCAACTAATCGTAATTTTATTCTGGCTGACTAATAGAGGTTTGTGCAAATCTCATCACAGAAATTTCAGATCGAAGCCGATTTCGCTAATTCAATGTCTTTCATCATCAATTTAATTTATATTGAACATAACAAATTTAATTGGATTTTATGTGTTCTCAGATTTCGTTATTCCAGTGATTACTTATAATAAGATGACTGCCTACTAATTGAATTATTTACTTATATTATAATTAATTACACCTAATTAGAATATAAATAATGCAGATATTTAATTTATAAGAAAATTATCTATAAAATTTTTTTCTATATTCTGTATATTAAAGGTATAGTTTAAAATTATAATATGAGTAAATCCGAAATGATTTTAGTCGCGAATTTGGACAATTATATAACTAAATTAATAAAATATAAACACAATAATAAGATACAGGATCCTCTGTACTGCGTATTGTAGAATAGAGTTCTGGATAACAATACAACACTTCCATCTACATATAGTTGAAGCGCAGAAGACACAGCTAACGCTCTAAGAATATTATTTTATTTCAACGATATCTTAATCACTTATTTTTTAAACTGTTATCAAACTCGTAGATTTGTAATCTAACGATCAAATAATATTTAGTGCAATTATTACAATATTTTAATAAACAATATATTTTGTTGTTTTTTGTGAAGTCCTTTCATCTATTAACAATAAATTTGATAATGTGAAATCAATAACTATTCAAATATATATATATATATATATATATATAACCAACATACAGTAAGTCTCTCTTTATTAATTAAAGAGAGAATATGCTTTTGACAGGAATAGATAAACTTAGGCAGACTCGTGGTTTTTATTTGTAGTGTAGAAATTTTACAAGGCAGTAATAATTCAATTCGATATTGAACACGATTTTATATATAATACTTTCTAGAAAAAACAACCATCAAATAAATATACTGTAATATCAAAATTTTAAACAACCATGCTCACCACTGAAACGTTATATCCAACAACTACGAAATACATTATTTATACTCTTCAACAATGAAAATATATGCTATTTAATATCGGGAATGAAATTATCTTATTCCTTGTATACTTAAAGCACCAGATGAAAGATAACCACTCAATCGTTATTATAAGACAACTTTACCATATTTAAGACTTTGGATGACAATATGAATTCGGATATGTAATTTATCATTAAAAAATTATGTTAGATCAGACGAATTAAATATGAATATATTTAGAAATGATGTAATTCAGTATTTATGTAATAATTACGTATTTATTGTAGATAGCATAGGCAAGTGCATCTATGAAGTATAGAATGTAAAACAATTTTATTATCCCATGAACCTTCATTGCAATTGCATGCTAGAATTGACGTTATGTTAGCCTTATAAATATACTATACCAACTTATATAATAAACAAATATTTTTCAAGATGGAACTCCCAGAGGATATAATAAATACCAAAAGAAGACTAAGAAATATATTAAGTTGCAATCATAACTTCCTTCCATTTACATGAATACTTATTTATGTAATTCAATTTTAGAAATACGGCATAAATCTTCCGACGAGTAATTTAATAACATTCTATTCAAATTCGACTTGGTTTTGTACCGCAAATATGCAATAATCTATAACAATTCGATATAGTTATTATATAAACAAGATTGTATTCGTCTAAAATAAAATAAGTTTTATAAGCTATATATCCAAAGTATAAGTTTTCAACTTACCATAAAAAGATATAAATAATCAATAAATATTCAAAACCAACGGGAATTAGGAAGTAAAAATAATGTTTACCATGATGAACTATTGAAATATCGAATACTTGAACACATCGAATATACATTAACTCATCTTTATAATCTATATTTTAATATATTATAGTTGTCAAATAGATATTATTCGAAGGCAAAAAACTACTCTGATTATAAAGGTCAAAATGAACATAGATATTAAATCCACATTAAAAATTCATCCATTTAATGCAATTTAGATTACACTTATTTTCAAAGTTATTTTATTCCTGTGATTTGATTAATATAGTTGCTGTAAATCTCTTTTTAATATTTATTATTATAGTAACTATACATTAATATGACATTATATTTAATATTGTTCATATTTATGATCGCTTTAGAAGTTAAACTTATAAATAAACATACACCGCAGTACATAGATGGTACATTTTCAAAATTGAATAGTTCAATCATTTATGTTACATTTATGTAATAAACTTCTGAAGAAAACACGCGGTATAAACATCGCCTGTTATTGTATTGTATTTATGATATGATAAATATTGTGTTTATTATATATTACATAATGTTATATATATTCAATATTAATAGTATTTCCTATTACGCGTAATTGACAAATGACATCTGTAATTACATGCAAATCTACCGTATCGCCTGATTGGAAACTTGAAAATGGGCGAAAAGGGGAGTGGCTTGTTGATCTGCTCGTGCGTGAATTGTGCGAAGTCGCGGTGGGCGTAGTTAATGTGGGCGTGGTTACGTTGGACGATTCCTTTCGCTATGCGTATGTTATGCCGCACAATATCCCCATTATAGTTCTACACACTACGATCTACTCACGCTGCTGTACACATTGAAAATCGTATCAATTCGTATTCTAGGCTCCACACCGCACTTTTTCGGATATTATTAACAGATAAACATCATAAAAGCGGTTAGTAAATTATATATATAGTAGAATTTGTTTTTATTCAAATTATTTAGTGATATGATATAGTATGGTATGTGTATTATTATAATTGATGTGTTATATAATAGTATATTATAAAAATTAGTTAATATGATTTGTTTTTAAAATATATAAAAATATCATATATTATATTATACTTAATAGCTAATTTCTAGCTTTAATGACATCTTTTAACAACGAAAAAAGTTATGTAATTATTATAATTTATTTAAAATATTAATACATTCATAAATACTGTCATTAACATTGTGTCATTAACATGATATCATTAACATGAAGTCATTAACATGATGTCACTAACATGATGTCATTAACATGATGTCATTAACATGATGTCATTAACATGATGTCATTAACATGATGTCATTAATATTATGTCATTAATATTATGTCATTAATATTATGTCATTAACATTATGTCATTAACATTATGTCATTAACATTATGTCATTAACATTATGTCATTAACATTATGTCATTAACATTATGTCATTAACATTATGTCATTAACATTATGTCATTAACATTATGTCATTAACATTATGTCATTAACATTATGTCATTAACATTATGTCATTAACATTATGTCATTAACATTATGTCATTAACATTATGTCATTAACATTATGTCATTAACATTATGTCATTAACATTATGTCATTAACATTATGTCATTAACATTATGTCATTAACATTATGTCATTAACATTATGTCATTAACATTATGTCATTAACATTATGTCATTAACATTATGTCATTAACATTATGTCATTAACATTATGTCATTAACATTATGTCATTAACATTATGTCATTAACATTATGTCATTAACATTATGTCATTAACATTATGTCATTAACATTATGTCATTAACATTATGTCATTAACATTATGTCATTAACATTATGTCATTAACATTATGTCATTAACATTATGTCATTAACATTATGTCATTAACATTATGTCATTAACATTATGTCATTAACATTATGTCATTAACATTATGTCATTAACATTATGTCATTAACATTATGTCATTAACATTATGTCATTAACATTATGTCATTAACATTATGTCATTAACATTATGTCATTAACATTATGTCATTAACATTATGTCATTAACATTATGTCATTAACATTATGTCATTAACATTATGTCATTAACATTATGTCATTAACATTATGTCATTAACATTATGTCATTAACATTATGTCATTAACATTATGTCATTAACATTATGTCATTAACATTATGTCATTAACATTATGTCATTAACATTATGTCATTAACATTATGTCATTAACATTATGTCATTAACATTATGTCATTAACATTATGTCATTAACATTATGTCATTAACATTATGTCATTAACATTATGTCATTAACATTATGTCATTAACATTATGTCATTAACATTATGTCATTAACATTATGTCATTAACATTATGTCATTAACATTATGTCATTAACATTATGTCATTAACATTATGTCATTAACATTATGTCATTAACATTATGTCATTAACATTATGTCATTAACATTATGTCATTAACATTATGTCATTAACATTATGTCATTAACATTATGTCATTAACATTACGTCATTAACATTACGTCATTAACATTACGTCATTAACATTACGTCATTAACATTACGTCATTAACATTACGTCATTAATATTACGTCATTAATATTACGTCATTAATATTACGTCATTAACATTACGTCATTAACATTTTGTCATTAACATTACGTCATTAGCATTATGTCATTAACATTATGTCATTAATATTATGTCATTAATATTATGTCATTAATAGTATGTCATTAATATTATGTCATTAATATTATGTCATTAATATTATGTCGATAATGTTATGCTATTAACATTATATCATTAATGTTATGCTATTAACATTATATCATTAATATTATGTCATTAACATTATGTCATTAACATTATATCATTAACATTAGTCATTAATATTATATCATACTGTCTAGATAAACAATTAGATAAATTCAATTTTATTATTTTAGTTTATATACTGATTTATATATATACTTGTCAAACTATCGATTATATTATATTCTTTGTTCTAATATTATCTAAGTGTATATATGTATCAAATATATATTCTACGATTGTTTATTTTTTGTTGTGAAATGTATAAATAGTCATTCTCGATAAATATTTCGTTCTTATTTATGGGCGTTGTTTGTTGTAAATTATTATAAATAAAATATAAAATATTTCAAGTAAGTAATAACATGTCAAATATATATTTACATAGTTTATATGCATTGTATCGTATATAAACATTGTATACATTGTATCGTATACCATGCCATACTCATTAACGTTAGAATCACTATCAATATATATATATATATATATAAATATATATATACATATATTCTAAAGTTAAAATTGTAGATATGTCATATATATAATAACAACATAATTAAATAATATCGATCTCTAAATGTGTATATATAAATAAGTAAAAAGTATTACTTACTAACTTCAAATCGTCAACAATAGCGCATTTCAAATACAATATGTATTAAAACAGTACGTCTAGTAGAGGTTCATGGATTGGTATTAATACATCTACAATAATTATAAAACTCTCTCAGAAATTATTGTTAAATGATTCGGAAAACATCCAAATACTGGCCAACTACTCCTTAAAATTCTCCAAATAATTCTATTATTTTTGTTAAGTACTTCATAATATTACCTAGTTTTCTTTCTGATTTTATAGTAAGGTATCTATAGTATAGTATAGTATCTATTTATCGTAATCTCTAAATGCTTTTTGACCATTCATATATCGAGATCGTTATCGAGATCGTTATCGAGATCGTTATCGAGGTCAAACAATGTCCAAGTGACCCCTAGGGAGACGATGCCCCTCTCCAGTCATTCACCTCGCTGACCACATACTTATGATAACATGGGAGTTATTGCTATTGGCACATAACGGCATAAACTACCCAATAACAATGCAATAATACTAATACTAATAATAATACAATAATACTAATAATGAGATCTTAGGAACATGATTAGTCTTAGATAAGGTATCATTTAGATAATATAATATAGATAATATATAATATAGATATTATATAGTGTAGATATGATACGATGTAAATATGATATAATATAGATATGATATAATGTAGATATGATATAATATAGATAATATATAATATATATATTATATAATGTAGATATGATACAATGTAAATATGATATAATATAGATATGATATAATGTAGATTTGATATAATATAAATAATTTATAATATATATAATATATGATATACATAAGATATAATCTTCGTATATATCAATTATTAAATCATATATTATATTCATTATTATTAATGAGTTAATATTAATGAGTTAATATTAAATGAGTTAATATTAATGAGTTAATATTAATGAGTTAATATTATTAAATAGGAAGTAATTGCATTAATAATTACAAACTAACTTACTTAATTATTTAACGTGAATAATTTTAAGGAATACATATATGGTAAATAACTGTAGATTAATTCAATAATTAATTGTATTATATTATATATACATTTCCTTAATATAAATATACCTTATTATGTATAAATAGCATATATCTATATTGTATAATAAAATAGTGACAGAAATTAAATAATACAATGTAAATATATTCATGTCAGGACTATATTGGATAATCCTTCCCGCATATTCCATTACATTAATCAGATAGACACTACTGTCAGCTATATGTAAATATAATTTATAATACGGAATTACTACTAACCATTGACCATTGGTCATTGGTCATCTGGACGATTTTATGATATCATTCAGTTGGTTGTCACCTTGATTGGATGAGTATTCTTTAACTGGCAGGACAATTCATTATCTAGTTAAATACCTTCACACATATATATATATATATATATATATATATATATATATATATATATATATGTATGTATATTTATATATATATATAAATATACATACATATACATATATATATATATATATATATATATGTATATATATGTATATATATATATATATATATATATGTATATATATATATATATATATATATATATATATATATATATATTAACATATCACATGTTCAAATTTATTAATTTGGCGCCATTCTATTTTAAGCACATAACCTTATATGGTGTGGAACACTTCTTTTGATATACTTTGATATTCTATTGTTACATAATACTGTGTACTTTGTCAGCGTGGTAAACACCAACAATGTTGGAAGTATCTGTTTTATATGTTTCTAGCGTCTAGAATCTTATTTTATATTATTATATATTAAAAGCCTTTATGATAGTTAATGTAGTATTATAAATATATATAACCTTATCATAACGTGAGTTTATAAAGTGTAATGAGATAGTGTAATGTAGTGTAGAGATTTCACCGTATGATGACATAGTAACAGTTTAATATCAAATAGTGATCTAATTAGAAATTTCATTATGATGAGATGGAAATTGTATGAGGTGAGAATTGCAAAATGTTTATTGCTTATCATATGTAATGTCATGCTATTTATAGTGTATGTCATGCTATGTATTGTGTATGGCATGCTATGTATAGTGTATGTCATGCTATATATAGTGTATGTCATACTATATATAGGGTATGTCATACTATGTATAGTGTATGTCATGCTATATATAGTATATGTCATGCTATATATAGTGTATGTCATACTATCTATAGGGTAAATCATGCTATATATAGTATATGTTGTGCTATGTATAGTGTATGTCATACTATGTATAGTATATGTCATGCTATATATAGTATATGTCATGCTATATATAGTGTATGTCATACTATGTATAGGGTAAATCATGATATGTATAGTGTATGTCATGCTATGTATAGTGTATAATTTATAGTGTATAGTGTGTAGTGTATGATGTGTAGTGTATAGTGTATAGTATATAATGTATAGTGTATAGTGTATAGTGTATAGTGTGTAGTGTATAGTGTGTAGTGTATAGTGTGTAGTGTATAGTGTATAGTATGTAGTGTGTAATGTATAGTGTATTGTGTATTGTGTATGATGTATAGTGTATAGTGTGTATTGTATAGTGTGTAGTGTATAGTATGTATTGTGTGTTTTGTATAGTGTATAGATTATAGTATAGTGTATAGTATATAATGTAATGTATAATGTTTAGTGTATAGTATATAATGTAATGTATAATGTATAGTGTATAGTATGTTGTATAGTGTATAGTGTATAATGTAGTGTATAATGTATAGTGTATAGTGTGTATTGTATAGTGTATTGTGTATGATGTAGTGTATAATGTATAGTGTATAGTGTGTAGTGTATAGTGTGTAATGTATAGTGTATAATGTAATGTATAATGTATAGTGTGTATTGTATAGTGTGTAGTGTATAGTGTATTGTGTATGATGTATAGTGTATGATGTATAGTGTATAGTGTGTAGTGTATAGTGTATAGTGTATAGTGTATAGTGTATTATGTATGATGTATAGTGTATAGTGTGTAGTGTATAGTGTATAGTGTATAGTGTATAGTGTATTATGTATGATGTATAGTGTATAGTGTGTAGTGTATTGTGTATGATGTATAGTGTATAGTGGATATTGTATAGTGTATAGTGTATAGTGTATAATGTAGTGTATAATGTATAGTGTATAATGTAATGTATAATGTATAGTGTATAGTATGTAGTATAGTGTATAGTGTATAATGTATAGTGTATAGTGTGTATTGTATAGTGTGTAGTGTATAGTATGTATTGTTTGTATTGTATAGTGTATAGATTATAGTATAGTGTATAGTATATAATGTAATGTATAATGTATAGTGTATGGTGTGTAGTGTATTGTGTATGATGTGTAGTGTATAGTGTGTATTGTATAGTGTATGATGTGTAGTGTATAGTGTGTATGGTATAGTGTATTGTGCATGATGTGTAGTTATACCTAATATAGTGCTCTATATTCAGTATACTATATGATAATACACTATTTATTACATACTCTATATTCTTCCCCGCGTATATTGCCTCGTTTTGAATAACGGACTGTGTCTGTCGGACTGTGTCTGTCGGACTGTGTCTGTCGGACTGTGTCTGTCGGACTGTGTCTGTCGAATGCTGTCTGTCGGACACCCCATTGTGTAGATATCATTAATACTTCAACTGCATTAGCACGTCTTTACTTACTGTATGTAAATATTCACATAGATGTAATCTCTTGCCACTACTACACCCACTACTATACCCACTACTACACCCACTACTACACCTACTACTACACCTACTACTACATCCACTAATACACCCACTACTACACCTACTACTACACCCACTACTACACCCACTACTACACCTACTACTACACCCACTAATATACCCACTACTACACCTACTACTACACCCACTACTATACCTACTACTAAACCCACTACTATACCTACTACTATACCTAATACTACACCCACTACTACACCTACTACTACACCTACTACTACACCCACTACTACACCCACTACTACACCCACTACTCTACCTACTACTACATCCACTACTATACCTACTACTACACCCACTACTAAATCCACTACTATACCTACTACTACACTCACTACTATACCCACTACTACACCCACTACTACACCCATATTATACCCACTACTATACCCATTACTACACCCGCTACTACACCCACTACTCTACCCACCATTATACCCAATAACATTGTCACGACTATACCCATTAATAAAACACCATTATATGTATTTTCCTACACATTACACATTTATTTAAGTACTATATGTAATGTGTACCATGGTATGTAGGTAGGTGGTAGTGGATGTATATATATATATATATATATATATATATATATATATATATGTATATGTATATATGTTTATGCGTGCGTATATATGTGTATATGGGTTTGGGTGTATATGTAAGAAGCATTTGATAAAAAGGAAGTGATTAATAATGTAATATTATTTTACGTTGTTTCATACCCCTAAGCACTATGCACTACATATATTGTAGTGCATAGTGCTAAAGGTATATTTTAATAAGAAGCTTTTTAAATAGAACTTAAAACAAAAATAGTATTTGGGGGAAATCATTTTTGAAACATGATTGAATTTGTTTAGTACAAACAATCTGAATTTCCTATTTACATATTTTTAAAGTGTAAATTTATAATGTAAGACATTTCAAGTAATAGAATCATAATCAAATCATAATGATAAACTGTTCAATTGTATAGTCGTCCGTTACAAATATGTCTGTGTTGAAAGAGGGGTAATTAGTAGTTACAATAGTGTAGTAGTCATACAGTACGAGTTACCGTGTTCTGCTATAATTAGTGCTTAGTACTTAGATGATGTCTTGTTTATACCAATGGTAAGTAGTGATGGAGCATATAGTGTGTGTATGTGTGTGTGTGTGTGTGTGTGTGTGTGTGTGTGTGTGTGTGTGTAGCGTATAGCTTGATTATAAATCATGTGGAGTGTGAAGCATTAAATAGAGTCGACTAGATATCTGGAATATACATTCATATCCGCATACAAACATATTCCAATACACACGTAATGTTATGTAAGATTTAGTAATTAAGTCGAAATCACTTCAATATTAATATAATCAGTGATGTCACAAGATTTCCATTTTATTGGGGCTGGTCAAGATTGGTTTGCCATTTATAGACCAATCCTCATCTACGATAGATTATATAGTCTTAAGATCATATAATCCTAAGTACCCGAATCATAAGGATACTTAATGAATGTAACTAGATATCTTATACTTATATAGATATATGACAACATATTAAGCATTCCGAATCTCCAGTATCGTTTATAAAGTAGTATTTTAATATTTTAATTATATAATCGATGTAGATATCGTGAAAGAAGCGAATTAAGAAGAATTCGATATTTTTAAAAAAATCTCTTGGATTAAGGATTAAAATTTCAGTAAACTTTATTACTAGTCCGTTATTAAATAACTAAGAATTATTAATTATATCTCGAATTTTACATAAAATACAAAGCCTACCTATATGATATATACAGTACTATATGCATCGATTGCAAAGAGAATATGTCCGAGGTACGTCTTGACTAATTGATGGTCAGTGGTCTTACGGCCGTTTTACCCGCAGGCCATCGAGGTCCTATGTTGAGTAATACATTACTCTTTGCAGATCAAGGCACGCCATCGTTACTAGGTCGTGTGAGCATTCATATGTTATTGGAATACGTTTCGTAATAAACCATTTGTAAATAGAATATCTCTATATAAAAATAAGAACAATGTTCATTAATATAAACAAGTTTTGACTATTGTAAGGTACATTTTACAGTTTGACTAAATCATATGTTGAGTAGTAGTAGTAGTGGTAATGGTAGGGATAGTGGTAGTGGTAGTGGTATTGGTAGTAGTAGTAGTAGTAGTGGTAGTGGTAGTAGTAGTAGTAGTGGTAGTGGTAGTAGTAGTAGTAGTAGTAGTAGTGGTAGTGATAGTAGTAGTGGTAGTGGTAGTGGTAGTGGTAGTGATAGTAGTAGTAGTAGTAGTAGTAGTAGTAGTAGTAGTAGTAGTTGTAGTAGTAGTGGTAGTGGTAGTGCTAGTAGTAGTAGTAGTGGTAGTGATAGTAGTAGTAGTAGTAGTAGTAGTAGTAGTAGTAGTGGTAGTGGTAGTGCTAGTAGTAGTGGTAGTGGTAGTGATAGTGGTAGTGATAGTAGTAGTAGTTGTAGTGGTAGTAGTAGTAGTAGTGATAGTGGTAGTGGTAGTGGTAGTGGTAGTGGTAGTGATAGTAGTAGTAGTAATAGTAGTGGTAGTAGTAGTAGTAGTAGTAGTAGTATTAGTAGTAGTAGTAGTAGTGGTAGTGATAGTAGTAGTGGTAGTGGTAGTAGTGGTAATAGTAGTAGTAGTGATAGTGGTAGTGGTAGTGTTAGTGGTAGTGGTAGTGGTGGTGGTGGTTTTGGTGGTGGTAGTGGTATTAGTAGTGGTGGTGGTAGTGTTGGTGGTGGTGATGGTGTTGGTGGTGGTGGTGGTGATAGTGGTAGTAGTAGTAGTATTAGTAGTGGTAGTGGTAGTGGTGGTGGTGGTTTTGGTAGTGGTGGTGGTGATGGTGGTAGTAGTAGTGGTATTAGTAGTGGTAGTGGCAGTGGCAGTGGTAGTGGTAATGGTAGTTGTAGTGGTGGTGGTGATAGTGGTAGGGGTGGTAATAGTAGTGGTAGTGGTATTGGTAGTGGTAATGGTAGTGGTAGTGATAGTGGTAGTGGTAGTGGTAGTGATAATTGGGGTGGTAGGGCTGGTAATGGTAGTATCAGTGGTAGTGGTAGTGTTAGTGGTTGTGGTAGTGGTGGTGTTAGTAGTAGAAGTTGTAGAGGTGGTGGTGGTAGTGGCCATGGCAAGGAAGTGGCAGTAGCAGTGGTAGTATTAGTAGTAGTGGTAGTGGCAGTAGCGGTGGCAGTAGCAGTAGTAGTGGCAGTAGTAGTAGTAGCAGCAGTAGCAATGGCAGTGGTAGTGGTAGTAGTAGTGGCAGTAGCAATAATAGTAGTAGTGGCAGTAATAGTAGCAGTAGCAATGGTAGTGGTAGTGGTAGTGGCAGTGGCAGTGGCAGTGACAGAGAAGTGGAAGTGGCAGTACTTTTGAATAGGCAGACAGATATAAGTTTGAGTCTATGTTTAAATACTTGAGTTGATGAGATGCATATAATGGTTTAAGATTGACTATTCAATAGCTATTTAATAGCTTGGGGTAGGATACTGGAATATGGACTATCATTTTCAATTAAGTTCATTTTTATTGGATACATTCTGTGATATTGCGGTGGAGTGTATGATGAGTTATTATTAGTATATTATAGTAGTTTTATAGTAGTTTTATAGTAGTTTTATAGTAGTTTTATAGTAGTTTTATAGTAGTTTTATAGTAGTTTTAGAATAGATTTATAGAAGTTTTATAGTAGTTTTAGAGTAGTTTTATAGTAGTTTTATAGTAGTTTTAGAATAGTTTTAGAATAGTTTTAGAATAATTTTATAGAAGTTTTATAGTAGTTTTAGAGTAGTTTTAGAGTAGTTTTAGAGTAGTTTTATAGTAGTTTTATAGTAGTTTTATAGTAGTTTTATAGTAGTTTTATAGTAGTTTTATAGTAGTTTTATAGTAGTTTTATAGTAGTTTTAGAGTAGTTTTATAGTAGTTTTAGAATAGTTTTATAGAAGTTTTATAGTAGTTTTAGAGTAGTTTTATAGTAGTTTTATAGTAGTTTTATAGTAGTTTTATAGTAGTTTTATAGTAGTTTTAGAGTAGTTTTATAGTAGTTTTATAGTAGTTTTATAGTAGTTTTGTAGTAGTTTTGTAGTAGTTTTAGAGTAGTTTTATAGTAGTTTTATAGTAGTTTTAGAGTAGATTTATAGTAGTTTTAGAGTAGTTTTATAGTAGTTTTATAGTAGTTTTATAGTAGGTAAAACAAATGGAAAATTCTAGATAATGTGTTTCCTGGAGACATGGAGTCCATGTTGGTATTCGGAAAACTGCTTATTGTAGCTTATTAAGTTATTGTTATCGCTTATATTAGAACACCCCATTATTATATATATATATATTTACTATTATACTTTTCAAATTTACCATCATATTTCTAATTACTCTCAAATTATCTCTCCCTCCCTCCCTCCCTCCCTCCCTAACTCCCTCCTAAAATCTCCGTTATAAATGTAGGTCAAAAATGTTATCGGAATTGATTGGCTACTATTACCATGTTATTAATTGCCTTCTAATATTTGATTTCATTACAATTATTTTATCTATCATTTCACATCTATGATAAAAATATGATAATTCAAATAATACACTTATTAAATGGACTTAATTGAAAGTTGAGCTATATAAATATATATAATACGATATACATTCATTCTAATATAAATACACTGATATTCTCCTAGTAAATGATATCATTGTGTCAACAATATATATATAAACGAATATGCTCAAATACACACACCAACACACCACTTACGCACACTTACGCACACTTACGCACACTTACGCACACTTACGCACACTTACGCACACTTACGCACACTTACGCACACTTACGCACACTTACGCATACTTACGCATACTTACGCACACTTACGCACACTTACGCACACTTACGCACACTTACGCACACTTACGCACACTTACGCACACTTACCGTTATATATCATTGAAGTGTAACTGTAAACGTAGTCGTCAATGGAAACCGTGAACCTAATTTAGTACCGTGTACATATGGTCAGAATGTATAGTGTGTAACTTGCGGCCGTGTGGGGTAAGGCTCGAATGTTTCGAATGTTTACATAGCAGTCAAGGAACGACCATGTACGGTGTACGGTGTACGGTGTACAGTGTACAGTGTACACTTTAGTGACTTACGCCACCGGAAATGTTATTTTAATTAAAATTATATTAAAAATATGGTTTTTATACATGTTGATCATTTTATTGACATACTTTTTAAATGTATGAATCAAATATACAAATAATGTTATAGTGGAAGCATAAAAGTACATACAATGTATTTATCTGATTTCAACCTCGTTATCGTTATACTATGCCAACTGAATATCGCATATCAACGTAAGGTCCCTAGTAACACACGAATTGCAAAGTCTATATTTAGTTTCCCAGGATTAATATGATATTTATTGACCTCTATTTTACTGAAGTGTGAAACTAACGGAATATACTTATGAATTATTTGCTTTTCGAGAATATAATCATCTATATATATATATATATGTGCGTGTGTGTGTGTGTGTGTGTATTGTTTGAACAAATAACTAATAAAAAAGCAGATAAGAAGTATAATATACTATACTTATACTTATTTAGATTTCAATAATAATTTTATTTAGTATAATTTATATTATTTAAAATTTACATATATAATTGGTATTGTTTTAGATGAATTTCTATATAAATTTAGTGTAAAAATTGGAGGAGTCGGGATTTGAACCCGAGGCCTCTTACATGCGAAGCAAGCGCTCTACCACTGAGCTACACCCCCAAAGATAAATAAATTAGTACAGAAATATCTTAAAAACAAAGTATATAGCATATTTTGTGAACTATAATAATATTATAAAATTAATATACTATATTTGAGAATTTAAATTTTATTATTTATTAACTGATATATTAAATATTATAACTAATATATAGATTTAAATTTTTTTTATAATATTGCTGATTTCCTAAATGGTATTAAGTTTATATTATTATAAATATTATATGGTAAAAAAGTACATTGAAATATCTAGAATAAATTAATAATAAAGTATGCTGTAACGTATATGAATTTGTATTATATGTCGTTGATATTAATATATATTTAAAGATATTTAATTGATCTCAATTATAGAATATAATAAATAATATATATTTTAACATAAAACACAAGATTATCATGGTAATTTTGGATAAAAATAAATATATGGGAATACCATAGATTTGGATGTCTAATCCACATATAATCGTATATTTTACTAAAAGCCAAGATAACATTATTTAATATTAGTTCTGTAACTTTATGAATTGGACTAAAATAGAAATTCCAATTCTTAAAAATAGAATTATGTAATATTGATCATTTTTATGAAATAAATTTGTTATGTTGATCTGGAATCAAACAATTTAATTGTATAGAATTATCCTTTGATATCTGTACAACAATACCATAGTCCAGTGATATCAGTTCCACCGTCACATTAGACCATATGCTGTTGCTATTCTAGGTTTGGTTTCAATTGTTACAAGTATCAGATTAAAATGACAATTTAATTAATAATTCAGATTTCATTGTTCAAGTAAATAAACTGACTCCACAGATTCATAAAGAGAGGCAATATTGGCATAGCAGATGTCGTAGTTATAATTATAAAATAACAAATTGTGAATATATTATTGAGATGAAAATAATCAGGATTATATTTTGTTTCATTATATGGATTTAATAATGGTATCGTAGTTATAATACAATAATCAAGTACATTTATATATGAAATAAAATATATTATTGGTCAAAATTATATATGTATGCATCGATATATACTTAAAGTATAGATTGTAATTGAGAGAGTAATTGTAATTTATAATATTTAAAGGGATGTATTGTTAGCATAGCATTAGTTATTGTATTTTCTAATATAATAATATTTGGCATTATTAAAAACATGGAAAATGACACATTAATGTTGATTGTGATATTTGATATTTCTTTCTATAATAAATATTCGAGATTATCATTTAGAAGATGAACATGTGGGTGTGGGTGTGGATAAAAAAGGGGCGTGGCATTCTACGACAATGAAGTGCCATTTTATTCGTACGTCGGTACTGACCCCTGGCTATTGTCTGTTATTATTCTACTATTTAGCCTCGGGACGTATTACTATTAATAATCTTCTTTGGCATGTCATCATATATGGAGGGAGAGAGAGAGTAGGATAGGGAGAGGGAGAGGTAGTGGGAAAGAGAGAAGGAGAGGGAGAGAGAGAGAAGGATAGGGAGAGGGAGAGGTAGAGGGAAAGAGAGAAGGAGAGAGAGGGAGAGGGAGAGGAAGAGGGAAAGAGAGAAGGAGAGGGAGAGAGAGAGAGAAGGATATGGAGAGGGAGAGGGAGAGGGAGAGGATAGGGAGAGAAAGCAACTTTCCATGTATGATGTATCATCACTAATCATATAATACCTACTGTGTTTATTGTAAGATATGATTAATGAGCATGATTATAAGGCATAGTTAAAGGGCGTGGTTATAGGGCGTGGTTATTGAGCGTGGTTATTGAGGGTGGTTAAAGGGCGTGGTTATAGGGCGTGGTTATTGAGCGTGGTTATTGAGGGTGGTTATAGGGCGTGGTTATAGGGCGTGTCTACTGAGCGTGGTTATAGGGCATGGTTATAGGGCGTGTCTATTGAGCGTGGTTATAGGACGTGGTTATAGGGCGTGGTTATTGAGCGTGGTTATTGAGCGTGGTTATAGGGCGTGGTTAAAGGGCGTGTCTATTGAGCGTGGTTATAGGGCGTGGTTATAGGGCGTGGTTAACAAGAGTTCACGCGTATATATATTATACGCTGACTTAGGAATTATTTAGATATAATACTTAATTACATCATAATTAGTGTACATTATATATTATATATAGTTTAACATATAAAATTACACACCACAAACCGTAAAGATTATATATTAATCCCTACACTGTGGGACAAATACCAATCCACAATGATTCATGAAATTAACCACGCCCAATGGGCGTCGCCCATTGATATACTCTCTAATAAGTGATTATTAATAAGCGGGGTCAAAGTTCAACCGTTTAGCTATAGCATTTATCTATTATACAGGTTCATTAATGAATATATTCGCTAATATATTATACACCACTATAAAATATATTTCTAGTAATTCCAGTAGAAAATATGTCATTTGAGTCTACGTGCAAGTTTGCCCCACGTGTAAGTAATTTGTTCGTATAGAAAAATTGAAACCAAAAGCAAGTCGAATTAATCGATTATATTATAATGTAGTGTCTAGATCACACTATTGTGTGTAATGATATCACTTTATAAATAGTTAAGTATATATAAGTAGATGTTATTGGAACTTATGATTTCATCATTATAGATGGCAGTATAATAGATATACTGCGTTAGTAATGCAAAGGAAAACATAGTAGTTATTTTCTTCTCTCTCATTATATCACGGAATATATTTATTTGTTGTTTATTTTAGTTTAGATTTGTAGCCTGTAGAAGAGTAGTAAAATTAATACGTGTTCTCTAATATCAATGATATGTTACCATTGATTACATAACATTAGTAATATAATAAACTGATTACACCTGATACAACCCATTCAAAACTACAATAACACGAAATACGATGCATATTATATAAGACGTTAGTTTGGTATATTATTATATAAGTAATAGTGATTATCAGAAAGTTGCAAATTTATATGGCACAAATTTATTAAATATATATTTTAATATATAATATATCTCATCTACAAAAAATAGTAATAATAGCTGACATTGTCTGATGTTAC
>OZ038315.1:5398974-5401939 GCA_964035775.1 Osedax frankpressi | reverse complement strand
TGTTGTGAGATTATGTAACCAGATGACTATTGGTCAGTTATCTGTGAGTGAAAGGGGGTTAAATTCCCAGGTGCCTTTAATTTACGATTATCGTAAAATGGAAATTTGCTAATGGCCTTCTGTTTTCTATGATATTCTAGTAAGATAGATAGCCATATTGTAATGAATTTAGAATGACGTCACAATATTTAATATCACTTAATAATGCGTGTTATATTTGTTATGTAGAATTATATAGATTTTGTTAGGTTATACAGTGTATAATATACACACAGGTTATATAAGATTATTATGTAAGTAAATAATTTGTATATTTATAAATTTGGTATATAGTATACTATTGATAATATAATAATCTTTATATCAATATAAATATCTTCATATATATCATAACACCACATATATATATATATATATACATATACATATACATATACATATACATATACATATACATATACATATACATATACATATACATATACATATACATATACATATACATATACATATACATATACATATACATATACATATACATATACATATACATATACATATACATATACATATACATATATATATATATATATATATATATATATATATATATACATATACATATATATATATATATATATATATATATATATATATATATTATAATATATCTTATAATATATTTAATAAAATATGTAGGTTTTAATTTCTATTTACAGATATTAAATGTTACTAAATACAATTACTATATTATGATATATTTGATATTAGTTCAAATGTAATCATTTATATTTGTTACATTATTTTGTCTAGGGTTACAGCATCTAAATATGATTTGTCAATTCGTGTGGTTTAAATATGTGGGGTATAAAATTCATTATATTCTTATTGACTCATTATACTCAAATTTTTACATAATGTTGAGGATATTTTAGTTTGGTTGAGAATTTTACCCTTGATTTGATTAAATATGATAAAGACAATTTCAAACAACAAAGTAACAGGAATGAGCATAAAGTATATTTCGTTGAGTATAAATTAGAATGTGTGAGATGTTTTTAGTAAAACAAGTTTTATTGTAGTAGAACATAACTGAATATTTTCAATATTTGATAAACTGACTAAAGTCAATTCACAATGATACTTTTATTTACTTATGGACTAATTCGCAGAAACTTTATGTATGGTATTAATATATTGTATTGCATCGCATATCGTATTGCATCACGTATTTTATTGCATCACATATTGTATTACTTCATATATTGTATGCATACTCTATAGTGAGATAGCGTCCAAATAAAGGATATTCGTATTACCAGTTGCATTGAGAGGTAGGGCCGCGTTAAATAATGACCTTTGAAGATTGTTTATTTACATTTCGGCGTATACGATGATATGATATATGATATAAAGCTGTGATAACGGAGCATTAATAACGGCCAGGATTGGGATGAGAATTACTTGACCACATACGATTTGATAACCTCAGCGAGAGCCTTTCCCTATTGACTTCAGTTGGAACTATATCGCCTGTATATCCGGAAAACTCTTGTTTCCGAGGAGAAATCATTATTTAGAGAAATTCTATTTATTCCAGGTTGTATTTTAACAATTTAGATTCGAAGTGAAGTTGTATAATTATATGCATAATTATAGAAATTGAACCATAACAATATAAATTGAACAATTAAATATTTAATTGGATGTAATTAAAAAAATGAACCGTTAACTATTAGTTAATTATTATTATCATTATTTTATTATCAAATATAAGTCATGCCAATAATTTAGGTATTATCAATTTGAATAGACAATCTTATATAAAAAAGTAAGATGGTCAAATAGGAATCGTTAATAGGAATTTCTAAGATAATCTCTCGGAAATTAAATATGACAATTAATTAATACCAATAGAAATATAAAAGTAATTATAATAGTTCAAGTATTATGAAATATATTATATAATATTGCATAATATAAGAACTAAGAAAAGAAAATAGAGTGAAGTAATCATTTTAAAAATCCTTTCAAATATTACAAAATTGATGGTTTACATAAAATAAATTGGTTATATAAATAGCAATCAATTATTAAGTATGACCTTTATTACATTCATTATAAATGAGATTATCAAGCTTTAATATATATCGAATGTTAGATCTCCAGTAAAGTTTCTTATTGATTAGAATCTCTACTATAGGTGTGGAAGTGATGTAAGAGATGAGGAGTATCCGTAATCTCCCAGTAGGAGCAGTAGTAGCTGATAACAATAAATATTCAAAACTAGGTCATTTACTTGTTTCTAATTATTTATGTATATTTGGAATAATATTGTTAAACATTATTATGCATCGTTATAAAGTATTATATAATGTTAAACATTGTTATACATAAAGTGTTAATTAGTATTGATATCAATTGCTAACAATTACTCAATTTATAAAATATGGCATATTTTTTTGGGGGTATATTTTTGTTATAATATAATGTTATAATATAATATAAAGTGTTTACATTTTTTTTATTTTAAATATAAGATATAAATTAAATTCCGTTTGTGCATTAGGCAACTTTTATTAAGTGTAGTGATGAGTGTAATTGTGAGTGTAATTGTGAGTTTAATTGTGAGTGTAGTAGTGGGTATAGTGGTGAGACTAGTGGTGAGTATAGTAGTGAGTGTAATGGTGAGAGTAGAGGTGAGTGTAGTGAGTGTAGTAGTGAGTGTAGTAGTGGGTATAGTAGTGGGACTAGTGGTAAGTATAGTAGTGAGTGTAGTGGTGTGAGTAGAGGTGAGTGTAGTTAGTGTAGTAGTGAGTATAGTAGTGAGTATAGAGATGAGTATAGAGCTGAGTGTAGAGGTGAGTGTAGTAGTGAGTGTAGTGGTGAGAGTAGAGGTGAATGTAGTAAGTGTAGTAGTGAGTGTAGTGGTGAGAGTAGAGGTGAGTGTAGTAAGTGTAGTAGT
>OZ038315.1:5308974-5393974 GCA_964035775.1 Osedax frankpressi | reverse complement strand
TTGTGTAACAATAATGTTAATTCGATGACACAATAGCATTGCTAATAAATCACGTAATGATGTATTTGTATTGTTATCAAATCACCCTCCATTTTTAATTTATATTAAAATTAACTGCCATGAAAATTATGTGTATATTTATTTTATATTTTTATAGAAATTAATCAGACTAGTAAATAAGAATGATTAATATTAATACATATACACACAATACAGAAATACATTAATATTGATGTATTACTTACTATAATAAATAACTACATATAGAAACCATAACTTAATAATAAAATAGATACATATAACATATATTCCATTTATAATATATTATAATTTATGTATAGATTATTTGTCTTTTGCAAAAATATTATTAAACAATTTATTATATTGCATTAATAAAAACAGATTTTGAATAATTATAAATTCCAAGTCAATCTTCACGTGAAATGCAGTTTTTGCATTTGTGATAATCTGTATATATACTCTACTATATATATATATACATATATATATATATATATATATATATATATATATATATATATATTATACTCTCAACTCTGTTCGTTTTTATCAAAACAATTTAAGTGAATAATTATTATTTTGTAAATATTACTCAAAATAAACAAACCCGATATTTATATAAGAGTGTTTTTGTTAGAAAATTACTATATATGTTTATAACATATCATATATATATATGATACATAATATGTACATGACATATCATAAGTATATCGTAGTTATGGTAGCATCACCGGGAAAAGGATAACAATGTATATAATGAAAGTAAGTGAGGAGTTAATAGTAACAGCGTATAACGGAATAAGGAGAATAGGTTGGATCGTTAAGGCGTAGTAATATTTCATAATATGATTGGGAAAATATATCATTTTGTAAGTGTAATATCTGTATTAGTATGTTATTAGTATGTTAAATCTATAAAGAAAAGTTAGTTAAGTAATTAGTTAATTAGTTAAGTAATTATTTAATTAGTTAATAGTTCCAAATAGTTGAGTAATTAGTAAATATGTCGTCTTTACAAGTATTTTGATGGATTACTTAAGATTGGATTATGTTTTCTTTAATAATGTTATGATTAATATATCCAGGGTGTATAATATCGTATATAATATTAAATAAAAGAGGGTCTAGTTTGTATCTGTAGTTTAAAGTAATGATTCATTTAGTAAGTTTTAAAGTAAGTCTTCAAGTTTGATTAATTATATTGTTAAATAATGTTATTATTTCAGTATATCTGTGAGTTGTGAGTTGCATTAGACTACTTTGATATTTGATATTCATATATTTATATTTTGAGTACTTGTTTCAGAAAATATTTTATTTGTTTCTTTGGCAAATGTTGTTGTTACATTATTTTCTTACCGGTAACATTTCTTTGATAATGATAATTGGGAGTCAAGTATTACACCTAAGGTAGTAGTAACAGGTCGGTGAGTATTTCTATTTTAATTTGATTAACAGCCGGTGGTGTTAGGTATCTACAATTGATAATAATACATGTAATCTTATTTATTTAAATTGTAGGTAGTTATTTCTGGTAAATCAATAGGTAAGTTGTTTATTACTAGTATGGTCGCTGGTAAGTCATTATATTGATATACATGGATATGTATACGACGTATACTATACGTGTGTATTTATGTGAATATGTGTGTTTATATATATATGTATATGTGTGTGTGTATGTATGTATGTATGTATGTATGTATGTATGTATGTATGTATGTATGTATGTATGTATGTATGTATGTATGTATGTATGTATGTATGTATGTATGTATGTATGTATGTATGTATGTATGTATGTATGTATGTATGTATGTATGTATGTATGTATGTATGTATGTATGTATGTATGTATGTATGTATATGTGTATATATGTATGTATGTATGTATGTATGTATGTATGTATGTATGTATGTATGTACGTATGTATGTATGTGTGTATGTATGTATGTATGTATGTATGTATGCATTTATGTATGTATGTTTGCATGTATGTATCTATGTATGTATATATGTATGTATGATTGCATGTATGTGAAATATATATTTAGTCACAATGTGTTTAATATATGTAAATAACGTATACAATATTGTTTACAAAGAGGATTTGTAGCAGTTTACAGCGATTAGAATGATATATTTAGAGAAGTACTGCCTTATATGGAAGTAATTATGTTCACTAAACAAGAAGCTTATTTGCTTGTAATTGAATGTTTATTTTATGTGTAATTGTACGATATGAAGTGAATTTGGAATATGGTTCTATTTATTTGGAGCAATTCGACTAAACCTTTTAAAAGCGATAGAATTACGCGGTTTGCAAGGTAATGACGAGTGTAAGACTTGAAGTTCTAAATTGTCTGTTTTAAATATTTATCTTCATTTTCATTCTTAAGTTATATTGTTGATTGTATTCAGATTTGTATCAATTTGTAATCAATGGAGTTTAAAGTATTCATCTAGTATAGCCATAGTATTATGTCAGCAAATCTAGTGGAGTTGATATTGTTTGGGTTTATGAATTACTCTTATTAATTTAATGATAATTCTTTTAAAGTACCCTAAAGTTATTTTATTTTCAGATAAAGGAGTTCCGTATTTTAGTCTGTAAATAATTTGTTTATTTGCTATTTATAGTCTTTGTCTTCTCATGTTGTTATTTATCGAATATTTTGAAATGTATTTTTCAAAGTTGAGTTAGTTATAGAAATTAAAGCCTAAGTTTGTAGATCGTGGTATTATTTAAGTAAATTTTTTGAGGGTATTCTTGCTATTTGAGTTGTAAATAATGGCGTGGTAGTCATTACGCAATGTTGCTCGTATGGTTTGATAACGAGTATTACAGAGCGATATATAGTAAACCGTAACTCCGGTGTGCGGTTAAGTGTGCGATTACGTGTGCGGTTACGTGTGAGGTTACGTATGCGATTACGTGTGCGGTTACGTGTGCGGTTACGTGTGCGGTTACGTGTGCGGTTACGTGTGCGGTTAAGTGTGCGGTTACGTGTGCGGTTACGTGTGCGGTTACGTGTGCGGTTACGTGTGCGGTTACGTGTGCGGTTACGTGTGCGGTTACGTGTGCGGTTACGTGTGCGGTTACGTGTGCGGTTACGTGTGCGGTTACGTGTGCGGTTACGTGTGCGGTTACGTGTGCGGTTACGTGTGCGGTTGCGTGTGCGGTTACGTGTGCGAATACATCCGTCGTAGTGCGTATGGTTTCGTTAAAGTCGTGGTTTAATCTCCTAAACTAATGAGATTGTCGCGTTAATGGTTGTAGATGTTATCGGTGAATTCAATAAAAAAGAGAAAGTGCAGGTAATTGTAGGTCTTAAAAAAAGTAGAATGTGTATAGTCAGGTTGTTTGGTCATAATATAGTGAGCCGCGTGTAACGGTAATCGGATTGTATTTATAGGTGCTAAGATGGTATCTAGGTATAAGTCATTAAGTGAATAACATACCACCTCTTCCATCCGACCTTGTATATTAAGCGAGATTGACTCCTGGTGTTTTGAGATCACTTGGTATTGTAATATATAGTGGATTTAACAATAATCTTGTTATGGCGACGATGGGAGGTTTATGATAGATTATATAATAGGTGATTATATATTAGGTAATTAAGTCGAGGTTATCATTTAGTAATCTAGCATTATAAGGTTTTATTTTATAGTTTATTCTCGATAAAAGAGTCTGCCCATTTCTCTTGTTGTGTATCTGTTAAAGTAAAGGTTTATTTTGTTATTGGTAAGTATTTATCTCAGTTCATACTTAACATTTTTTGGATTTACTTACAATCTTTTAATATCCTGGATTTATAGTAGATACATCATTTATTAGACATAATTTATTATGGAAAATAGTTTTCCAAATTCGGAATAATTTAGCCTGTCAGTTAAGTTAAGGAAATATTTTTCAAAGGAGATAATCAATTTGATATTGACTTGGTGTTTACCGAATTACTTTTGATATTGCAGTTGTATTTAGGATTTACGTTATTTTATATAATTAGTATCAAGTTTATTTTTAGATGTTGTCGACGGTTGCTATGAAAATTGTTACGCGACGCTTGTCTTTCTAGATATCCGGATGTTTGTAATGATTGATGTAAGTGCCTAGGATAAAGTTTTGCGCTATGGTTTTGTTTAATTAATGTGATGTTATGTTGTTTTTGTTTATCGATCTTGTTTATCGTTCCGCTTGTTTTTCCAGTGCTGTAAATATGTTATTTATTATAAGATGTATCTCTGCTAGCTTAGTCGGGTTGTTGATGAGTAATCCTATAGAGTCATTAGTTTATAATTATATATCTGTCATAGATGTAGTATCAGTATCTTATTCTTTTGTGTAGGAGAGAAGTTGAATGATCAGTGAGATTTTAACATGTATTTAATGTAGTTTTAAATTCTAGTGGGTTTAATAATCCTATTATAATCTTAGAACGGGTATTGTTATCTTCTCTATTACACCAATAGTGAATTTACAAGGTAACCTATAAAGTAAATTGAAATGCGAAGGTAATGAGAAGGTAATGCGCTAGTAATTAGCTGGACGTATCAGATGTAATATTAGGTATACAGTAGTTGTAGGTCAGCAAGGACAATGGTCTCAAGAAAACAGTAATGTATGTATTATATAATAGATCGAGAATAATGAATACACGTATATTCGAATTAAGAACTTGTACAAGAGATTTATTTAATTATTTCTAATAATAAAGATTTGAAAATATTAATAATTTTAAAAAGCTTTAAAACAATAATCTCTAACTGTTGGTTACGACTGTTAAGATAAGATAGCTTACAATTGGAATATGTCCTTTTGAGGGATAACTCTTCTTTAGAGATGAAAGAGTTTCCATTCCATGATATCAGAACAATATTACAAATAGTATGAGATTTATAATTTTAGTATAATTTTAGTATAATTTTAGTATAATTTTAGTATAATTTTAGTATAATTTTAGTATAATTTTAGTATAATTTTAGTATAATTTTAGTATAATTTTAGTATAATTTTAGTATAATTTTAGTATAATTTTAGTATAATTTTAGTATAATTTTAGTATAATTTTAGTATAATTTTAGTATAATTTTAGTATAATTTTAGTATAATTTTAGTATAATTTTAGTATAATTTTAGTATAATTTTAGTATAATTTTAGTATAATTTTAGTATAATTTTAGTATAACAAAATCTAAATTCGAATATTTTTTATTTACTGTAAATTGATAAATAGTATAGTTAGTGGATATTATTATATTATCATAATCAATTGTGTATAGATCAATAGTATATTACCGGAGGTTATATTATTATATCAAAAGTATTATTAACTAACTTAGAAAATGAACAAAGGAGCATTTAATTTATAGAATAAATCAAATCAGTTTAGTAGCTAGCCATCGTATATATGTGTGGTGATGGTATGTGTGTATGTGTGTTTGTGTATGTGAATGCGTGTGAGTATGTATACGTGTGAGTATGTATGCGTGTGTATGTATGTGTGCGCGACGCAAACTGTGCGTGTATGTGTGTATATGTATGTTTGAGCCTATATGGGTGTGTATGTAGGTGTGTATATGTGTGTATGTGTGAGTGTATGTGTACCATAATCAGTGAATGTGTGTGTATTTGTATTTATATATATATATATATATATATATATATATATATGCATATATATGAGAGTATGTGCATGTATTTATATATGTATGTATGAGTATGAGTAGGTGGGTGTGGGACCCACACTGTGGGTGTGTGAATATCTCTGTGCGAGTCTGTGTGTGAGTGAGTGTATTTATAGTAGCAGTGATGGTGTGCGTATGTGTATGTGTGTACGTGTGCGAGTCTGTGTGAGAGTGAGTATCAGCTAAGTGTGAGTATCAGTAAGTATGTGCCTATGTGCAAATACAAGTGTCAGTATGTGTATGCGTGTGCGTGTGCGTGTGTGGGTGTGCGTTTGTATGTACGAGTGTAGTTATATTCTTTTATGAAATTTACCATTAACGTCATTTATAATTAAAAGGTATTTACTCAAATTTCAGTAGAAATATGAAACGGTTATTATTAATAGTTGATATTGAAGTATAACTACAATGAATGCCTAGATGGCATCCAGGTGTGTTGATGGCACTTAGAAGTTCTATGGGACCACTTTAGGAACTTTAAGAGAATATATTATTTGAATAATAATACTTATTTATATGTGTGTACTTTATATATATATATATATATATATATATATATATATATATATATTATATAATGAGCAAAATCTTATATAACACATATTAACCAGTTTAACCAATCATAATAGATTCTTTATAGTTATATAAATTTAATATTAATATTATTTAACTAAGCCTATATCAACCTTCGATAATAACGTAACGAAGGCGATTAATGGCTTTACGGATATCCAAATATAAAGATTTAAATCCATAGTAATGTAACATCTGTTACATCAAATTAGTCGGCTCTTACAAAATAACTACTTTTATAAATAATAAGTGATCAATTAATATCCCAGATTCCCCTTTATCTAATGTGTCTGTAAAAATAAATATAAATAATATGTAATTTATCATAAATTCACTATAAAATTATATTTATTACATAAGACTTAGTTTATATTTAGACCTTCTTTTACTCTTTATATATTATTACATTATATAATATAATATAGTAATATATTGTATAATGCATTATTACGTTATATAGTAAACTACATCACCGTATAGATATTTAAATAATTAATTTCTTCTTGATAATAATATCTAACTTAAGTTATCGTAATTAGCAAAACTATTATTATATCTAATAATTATTAGCAAAACTATTATTATATCTAATAGACACCATAGTTACACGATACGTAATAGTTAGTCATAACTGATGACGAAACAATGATTAGATATCTCCGATAACGTAATCCCGTCATACACACACTATGAGTACTATATCGTGTACGTCTATTCATACTCACTAACTGGTTCTCCATTGTAATCGCGACTACTCATACGAACAATTTACCCACCGGTATTTCCGACTAAATCCATACACTCACACGTCTTTGTGGGTAAACTAGTTTCTCTAAGCCACGTTACCTTTGCGATTACTAGATATATTACCTAACGGACATGTATATTAAGGTATAAACGTATAACGAAAGTATTGCGTCATATGTGTGGATAATCCCCTCATAAACACGCCCACTAATACGTAAATTTAAACGCGAATTGACCGATTAAATAAATATTACAACAAAGGTGTTAGGTCATACAAACGCGTACAGCTACAGTACATGGCACATGTCTAGGTCATTAGGTCAGCGGGTAACCATGGTAATTATATATAATACGTAATGTGACATAACACTTTAACAGAAGTAGATACGGTATTATTGCATAATGATGTGTCGGATGCGGCGGTATGTTTTATTTATTGTTGGATGTTTATATTATTAAAATAGTATGCTATCATTATAATGATGTCATATTATATGAATACAAATGTAATTATAACGCTATAGACTGTTATTAAATATATCATATTAAGAAATCATACAAATATTACTAATATTTATATTGATATTGATATTACAATAATAACTAAACTATTTTCCCACAGATTCATAATGAGAAATGTTGGGATCTATGAATTTGCGTCCTGCTTTCTATTATTGGTGGGCGTGTCCTGTTCAACTCGTATACGCCGGGGTCATCGCCATTGCAACGCCTGCGTGTTGCGCATGTCGGGTGAACGACCTCCCCCGGGAACTCATCGCTTCCTATTCCTCGACGCGTCGATACGACCGTGGCTCGTCGACACGCCCTACATGCGAAACACTCTGGGCTGCGGAGGGGCGTGGTTTACGGGGGGCGTGGTCTACCCGACGGACGCCCCCCTGCTGTCGCTGGGCGCCATCGGCGGCTGGCGACCTTTCGACCTGGTGGGCGTGTCTCAGACGCCGGCGTTGTGCTTGAAAACACTCTCGGAGTCGTGTAGGATGAGGGCGGCTTCGAAACTGATATTGAACGTCACGGACACGGGAGTCAGACCCATTGCGCTATCCGCCTGCCATTACAGTTTCAACCACAAGCTCAATGTAAGTCAGGCGAATTAGTTCAGGTATCCCCTTAGGTATCCTAATTAAGGGGTATTCGTATATTGTAGGTATTGATATATATTGCAATGCTATTTTAATATATGAATAATGATATCAATTGTTTAAACATATTATATATATACACACATATATATATATATATATATATATATATATAACTTACTATTTATCTTAGGCTATTGTGAAGTTTTGCATCTTAGGTCCTATATTAAAAATACGTGCATTGAATATCTAATTTTCTCGACTAATTCTTAACATGCACCAATTGTGGAATGTTTACTTTGGTATGTTGCACACTCTGCACTGGACACTGGACACTGGTCAGTGTACACTGGACACTGGACACTAAATAGAGTACACTGGACAGTGAATACTGGACAGTGAATACTGGACAGTGTACACTGGACAGTGTACACTGGACAGTGTACACTGGACAGTGTACACTGGGCAGTGTACAGTATACACTGGTCAGTGAATACTGGATACTGGATACTGGACACTGTACAGTGTAAACTGGTCACTGAACAGTGTACAATGTACAGTGTACACTGAACACTGTACAGTGTACACTGGACACTGTACAGTATACAATGCACAGTTTACACTGATCAGTGTACAATGCACAGTTTATAATATACCATATACAGTCTGTATTGTATAATATACACTGTACATTGTAAAGTGTACACTGTACAGTATAATATATACAATAAGTGTATATCTAAAACATATGGAATGAATAAATACATAAATAATAACAAGAATTGGGACATTGACGAGAGCACGATGAGGATGTTGTTGACCACAAGGACATGATTAAGTAATGGGCTTTGCTATGATGACGTCATTGTAATAACACTACGAAGTCACGAGGGTAATGATATGTATGCGAACATTATTGGTGCAAAGGTAGAAAAGAGGACTTATGCGAGGACATGAGCTATAGGAGACCACCGGTTAATAACATGGGCAGCCGAGAAAGAATGTTATTACTTGCAAAGCTATTTCGAGGTCATTGATGGCAAATTCACAATAAGCCGAATAATTCACACTTGACCTCTACTTCCGTAACATTTGTATTATTACAAATTTATCACATTTATCGCATTTATCGCATTTTTTTGCATATTCTCGATACACCAAAGTAATATATCTCGTAATATATACTTCGGGTGTGTAACTTTTAATGAATACTATAAAGTGTGGGATATTACATAATATCACTGTATCAATTAAATAACGGCCATCGTAACTACAGTGATACTCTATATAGATGATGAATACTCTATATAGATAATATATAGATGAAACACTATTACATTTGTAGTTATATTATATATTATATATTATATTATAATATATAGAATTTAAATATTTGAACTCATATTCTATTTAATTATAATTTTAAAACTCATATACATTATATTATATATATTACGAGTCCTCTATAACTACTTCTAAATAACTACTACTATATAACTACTAACTATAATTACTACTCTCTAACTACTACTCTATAACTACTACTTTATAACTACTACTCTATAACTACTACTATATAACTACTACTTTATAACTACTACTGTATAACTATTACTGTATAACTACTACTATATATATATAATACTCTATATATAATACTCTATATATAATACTCTAGATCTATATATATAATAACTTGTATCATATGGTAAATTTATGTGCCTCGATATCTTAAAATATTTCGTATCGTTTAATAATCATCCAATACAACCAGAAGCAAAAATGAGTAATAAATACCAACTATAACAACTGATAATTAACTAAATAACTATTATAAGATACATGTGGTTCACAAAATCAATTCCGAGTACCTAAATCTCTTAATAACCAATGACCACTCCCGTTAGACAATGGTCGATCGATATTATCACTGACCGAATATGATATTTCGACCCTTTGAATTCGACCTATTTTTAGAATTTGTATACGTACTTGCTCACATCTTTACAAAGAATATAACAATAGTATAATTATAGACTTACGTATCATTTGATGTTTCTGAAGTTTATTCAATAATGTTATGTAATACATTTTCAATATAAATATAGATATCATTATTCGTACGTTTGCGTTCGAGCCGTTCCTTTCGAACTGATCAATCAATTATTAGATTAGATTATTTAAATTAATGTGCATTTGAATTTATACTAAACATTCTAAATACAATGTTACTATGTACTATGTTATAGCACTTCATTATAAAGATAAGCTCGACTGTAATGTATTGCTGAGCGTATAATGAGAAATTGGTTTCATGTAAATAAACCTTTTGTATATTTCGATACAGTCCACAATTCCATTATTAACAAATTGACCTTGTACGACTGAAACCGTATACTATAAATGTAAATAATAGCGTAATAAACATTATGCGAAAGACAATTCTTAAAGCGAATTTGTTTCAAAACATTCAGAAGTTTTTATATTTGTATTAACGATATTTATATCGCTAATATTTATATTAAATACAAAGTAAATTGTAAAATAGACAATCGTTCAAGTGAAAATTTCTCGAGTGAATTGTCATCATTTGATATTGTATACAATACAATACAACAATACGTATTATTGATATCAAATGGCATTTATAATTTACTACGATGTTATTCGCGATATTAAATCTACTCCTGATAATTAGTGTATCGTATTTCTATACGTGAAAAGAAGATATCTCCAAGTAGATAGCTGTACGTGAATTGATTATTGGTAAATGTAATAAAGACAATATAAGTAGAAAACAATTCATTAAAATTTCTATTATTTGAAGTTTCAATTAATAAGATTATATTTTAAACGCTAAGAGGCAGATAAAAGAAAATATTTATTCTGCTTTAGGTGAAAATGAATTCACGACAAATGATATGTTTTCAAATAAAGGAATAAGGTCATATTCTCTTATAAATATAAACTCACATACGAACAATTTCAGAATAAAAGAAATACATCCGAATGGCCTATTTGCATTAACATAAACGATGAATATATGATATGTTTTCTTTCTAGAAATTCGTAAACATGACTTTTTACTTTAAAAGCGATAACATATCATCATATGTTTAGCAATGTTTCATATAAGAATGTGACACTAGTAACTACCGTTTTTTAACTATTGTAATATCAACACATGTTTTTAAAATCTCTTAACTGATGTTAATTAGTTAATGATTATTTTTTATTATATTAAATGCCCAAACCCTCACAATAGATACAATTCTTTTTCATATTTTATAAATACATAACAAGATCTTGGAAACTCTTTTTTAGGTACATTAATTTCAAATCGAAAAAATGATATGATCATTTAGGACATAATTCTATAATCCCAGAACTAGATCTGTTATACAATTATAACAATTAAATTAATGATTAAACTATATATATATTGATTAATATGAAAATATATAAGTTTCATAGATTGGTTTTACCTTAAATTGTTAGGTCTTTGAGTTTCTAGTAATGAAATACAGACAAAAAAATAATATTAATCGATGAGATGGAATCAAATAAAATTAAAACCATTAAATACTTGTGAACCATTTACCCAAGTAATTAATGGATCTTTAATTAGTTAACATAATTCCCTTTGTTATATCTCATAAAAGTATATCCTATATTTGAATGTATTTTTGTCAGTCTTATTATTTTATATTGAACTTTTTTACTTATTTTAATATAATTGTTTTCACAATATCCTAACTTCACAATATCCTAACTTCACCATATCCTAACTTCAGCATATCCTAACTTCACAATATCCTAACTTCACAATATCCTAACTTCACAATATCCTAACTTCACAATATCCTAACTTCACAATATCCTAACTTCACAATATCCTAACTTCACAATATCCTAACTTCACAATATCCTAACTTCACAATATCCTAACTTCACCATATCCTAACTTTACAATATCCTAACTTCACAATATCCTAACTTCACAATAATATCCTAACTTCACAATATCCTAACTTCACAATATCCTAACTTCACAATATCCTAACTTCACCATATCCTAACTTCACAATATCCTAACTTCACCATATCCTAACTTCACAATATCCTAACTCTACAATATCCTAACTTCACCATATCCTAACTTCACCAAATCCTAACTTCACCATATCCTAACTTCACAATATCCTAACTTCATAATATCCTAACTTCACAATATCCTAACTTCATAATATCCTAACTTCACAATATTCTAACTTCACAATATCCTAACTTCACAATATCCTAACTTCACCATATCCTAACTTCACAATATCCTAACTTCATAATATCCTAACTTCACAATATTCTAACTTCACAATATCCTAACTTCACAATATCCTAACTTCACAATATCCTAACTTCACAATATCCTAACTTCACCAAATCCTAACTTCACCATATCCTAACTTCACAATATCCTAACTTCATAATATCCTAACTTCACAATATCCTAACTTCATAATATCCTAACTCTACAATATCCTAACTTCACAATATCCTAACTTCACCATATCCTAACTTCACCATATCCTAACTTCACAATATCCTAACTTCATAATATCCTAACTTCACAATATTCTAACTTCACAATATCCTAACTTCACAATATCCTAACTTCACAATATCCTAACTTCACAATATCCTAACTTCACAATATCCTAACTTCACCATATCCTAACTTCACAATATCCTAACTTCACAATATCCTAACTTCACAATATCCTAACTTCACAATATCCTAACTTCACCATATCCTAACTTCACCATATCATAACCTCAAAATGAGTTTTTAATTTTACCCTTAAATTGTTATTTTTTTAATATAATTTGTTTCAAATTTTACTATTTTATCATTTGATTGATCCATTTCTTCCCCGTGAAATTGAAATTTACTTCGATTTTACAACCTTTGTTGTTTTTACATATTTTATTTATCTCGTATTCCATTATGACTCATCATGCACGAGTAAGGTCATCTAGTGTAACATGAATATATAATTTTAAAATAATACATCCTCTATACAAAACGCAATATATATGTATAATCTAATATATAGAATAGTTTACGGATGAAATATATACATGGCGAGTTATTCATAATCTTAAAATGGTGTAATTATTAATTATTAATTATTAAGGCGATAAGGGACGCTCTAGTTATTAATTAGTTATATAACATTTTCATACTTAATTAGTTATTGAATTATACAATATTATCAATATTAGATGACCACCATTATATAATATTTCAGACTTTATTTATACATTATAATATAATACAATTCAACGATTGTATAACCGGGTTCAGAGTTTGACCTGCACTTTTATTTCGCTGCCCATTCATGTATTCTATATTTTAATATAATAAGTTATCAATATAAATATATGAATATATATATATATATATATATATATATATATATTTATAAATATATATTTTTATATATATATATATATATATATATAAATATATATATATAAATATGATATTATTTGGCTTTTAATAATTTATTTCCTAATTTAAAATCTATACTCTAATCTGTCCATAAACACGATAAACACATAAACATAAATCACCATCACTGATAATGTAATTCATGCATTCCTTATTAATTTGATATCTAGATAATGCCATTTTAATATTTCATTTTCACATCATAAATTGACTAATCCGTGTTCATATCAACTGAAATCTAGACATCAAAATTCCTAATTCCCCCAAAAATTCACCACAATCCAGATCTTGACTACTGTCTGCTGTACCCACCGCGAAGGTTGCAGGACCCAGCCTCTCGTGACCTCTTCGGTTCACCGGATGTTATGGTTACTGGACGCTACGGCTTTGCTGATGACGTTGATATCGCCTCTGGTTGCGCTTAAACTCAAAATCGCTCTCCAATACTCGTCGACCGTGAAGTTCTTCCGAGCGTCCCTGAAAACCGGAATCACGGGTAAGTTAACGCGCCTGCCGTTACTTCTACACGGGCAGGCGCATTGCTATTGTGTACTTCTAACGTTTTTATTGCGTTGTGTATTAATCAGTTTGCTCTCGCTATTACTTATTTATAATTGTCTTACCGAACAATGGACGATCCATAACAACTTACGGTCTGCTGATAATCATCAATTAGGTACCGTTACTTGGTATTGTTATATATATATATATATATATATATATATATATATATATATATATACATATATATATATATATATATATATATATACATATATATAATTGTATAAATACGGTATCGGGTATAAGGTATATAAGTATGTACTGAGTAGGTGGTGTATATACGGCATAGTTTAGATAGGGCTGGTTAAGAGGAGAGTAGTGTAACGATATGAGGTGTCAACGAGTAAGAGCTGAGATAGGGTTCCATATGCGAAGTGTGCGAGATTATAACGGGTGTCTTGTATGGTGCTTAATATGGGCGTGGCTAAGTGTAGGCGTGGCTAAGTTTGGGATTGGCTAATTATGGGCGTGGCGGGGTAAATTCGGAGGTTGGATAATAATTAATTGGAGTTGGTGTTAGTTTACTCCCTAAGAGTTGACAATAATATCCCTGTGCTCTAATACCCTAGAGATCTACTATTGTCTAAGGACTATATCATATAGTATATAGACTATATGATATATTCTATAGGCTACAGACTATATACTATAGTATATAGACTATATGATATATTCTATAGGCTACAGACTATATACTATATAATGCAGGCTATATGATATAGTCTACACACTATAGGCTACAGGCTATATAATACGGGCAATTGGCTATCTCCTATATTTTTAATAATATTAACAATTACAACAGAATTGAATTCATTGTTTAGTTCGCTATGGTCAATACACCAAACTAAACTGTTACTCATGTGCGAGTCCCGAACTGCTCATTATGATATCACTATGATGTCATAATCACTTCATCAGATTGGTCTTTTCGTGACATTTGTCCGAGGACCAATAATTCTTATCTATCTTATCTATCTATAAGTAATATTTAGCAAAATATAAAGTATAGTGCCAGTGTTGGAATATTAGATTTTAATCAATAACAAGAAATTCTCATTATAAGACTGATAGGAAATTCATTTAAAATTAATTAGCACAAATGATAGTAGGTTTCATCTCAAAGTTCTGTTCGTTTAATCGATATTGTGAGCTAGGTATATTGACCTAAAAGGTCAACAGTTAATCGGTATTCGGTCCAAGGTAACTTTGGTTAATTTATGATGTCTTTTAATTTATATCGGTGTTCAATTCAATGGCTATAAATTCTACATTACATCTTGCATATAGTAATATTTACATTATCTTATGTCCATTGTCTTATTGGCATTGTCTCATTACGATTGTCTTATTGGCATTGTCTTTTTGACATTGTATTATTGGCATTGTTTTATTGACATTATCTTATAGACATTGTCTTATTGCCATTATATTATTGACATTGTCTTATTGCCATTGTCTTATTGCCATTGTCTTATTGACATTATCTTATTGACATTATCCTATTGGCATTGTCTTATTGGTATTGTCTTATTAGCATTGAACAATTAAATAACTAACTTTAACAATACACCGTATATTGCATCCTATATATTTTACACCACTATAGTACAATACTAAATGTACAGTGAATTCTTTATCTAGGTGTACATATGTATAATACTGTAGTATTCTCTATACTGCACTTTACCCCCACTAATGTTCACTACCCTCAACAGCTTGCAATAATAACTATTATAAATAACTGGTATAAAAAACTTTATTCTAAATAGGTCAACGTAATTACGTAATAAGGATAAGTGAAAGGCAATTGATCAACCTTAAAGAAAAATCTCCGTTTTCCCTTTTTCGCTTCTTCAATCGTCTTGTGGTTCATTGCCAAGGTTTAGATATTATTATTTAATCCGCTAGGGTTAGTTTAGTCCGAGGTTCGTTAAATCCTCTCGTAGAGTAGGCTAGTTAGTAGATAGTGGGTTAGTTAGTAGTTAGTAGGCTAAGTAGTAGTTAGTAGGCTAGTTAGTAGTTAGTAGGCTAGTTAGTAGTTAGTGGGCTAGTTAGTAGTTAGTAGGCTAAGTAGTAGTTAGTAGGCTAGTTAGTAGTTAGTAGGCTAGTTAGTAGTTAGTGGGCTAGTTTGTAGTTAGTAGGCTAAGTAGTAGTTAGTAGGCTAGTTAGTAGTTAGTAGGCTAGTTAGTAGTTAGTAGGCTAGTTAGTAGTTAGTAGGCTAGTTAGTAGTTAGTGGGCTAGTTAATAGTTAGTAGGCTAAGTAGTAGTTAGTAGGCTAGTTAGTAGTTAGTAGGCTAGTTAGTAGTTAGTAGTTAGTAGTTAGTAATTAGTAGTCTAGGTAGTAGTTAGTAGGCTAAGTAGTAGTTAGTAGGCTAGTTAGTAGTTAGTAGGCTAGTTAGTTATTAGTAGGCTACTTAGTAGTTAGTAGGCTAGTTAGTAGTTAGTAGGCTAGTTAGTAGTTAGTAGGATAGTTAGTAGTTAGTAGGCTAGTTAGTAGTTAGTAGGCTAGTTAGTAGTTAGTAGGCTAGTTAGTAGTTAGTAGGCTAGTTAGTAGTTAGTAGGCTAAGTAGTAGTTAGTAGGCTAAGTAGTAGTTAGTAGGCTAGTTAGTAGTTAGTAAGCTAGTTAATAGTTAGTAGGCTAGTTAGTAGTTAGTAGGCTAGTAAGTAGTTAGTAGGCTAGTTAGTAGTTAGTGGGCTAGTTAGTAGTTAGTAGGCTAAGTAGTAGTTAGTAGGCTAGTTAGTAGTTAGTAGGCTAGTTAGTAGTTAGTGGGCTAGTTTGTAGTTAGTAGGCTAAGTAGTAGTTAGTAGGCTAAGTAGTAGTTAGTAGGCTAGTTAGTAGTTAGTAAGCTAGTTAGTAGTTAGTATGCTAGTTAGTAGTTAGTAGGCTAGTTAGTAGTTAGTAGGCTAGTTAGTAGTTAGTAGGCTAGTTAGTAGTTAGTAGGCTAAGTAGTAGTTAGTAGGCTAGTTAGTAGTTAGTAGGCTAGGTAGTAGTTATTAGTTAGTAGGCTTAGTAGTAGTAAGTAGGTTAGTTAGTAGTTAGTAGGCTAGTTAGTAGTTAGTAGGCTAGTTAGTAGTTAGTACGCTAGTTAGTAGTTAGTAGGCTAGTTAGTAGTTAGTAGGCTAGTTAGTAGTTAGTAGGCTAGTTAGTAGTTAGTAGGCTAGTTATTAGTTAGTAGGCTAGTTAGTAGTTAGTAGGCTAGTTAGTAGTTAGTAGGCTAGTTAGTAGTTAGTAGGTTAGGTAGTATTTAGTAGCCTAGTTAGTTTTTAGTAGGCTAGTTAGTAGTTATTCCTTCACAATAATCTACCATTACTACAATAGTCGTTCAATAAGCAAACCATCGATCTGGATATTTGTAATGTATTATCATTTGGGTTTATAGACGAGTAATCTCGCCAGTGTAGTTATGACGTAACGCATATTATTCGATTATGACGTAATACACGTGAAGCCGACGAAGACAGGTGTATCGATGGACGTCGATAGAATTTGCTAATTAGGTATTTACACGAATACCTATAGACATCCTTTAGCGTATACTGATTATCTACAATATGGTCATCTGTCACATGATTTGAGTACATTTAAACGCAATATGTATTAAGCAACGCTCCTATAGGATGTATACATTTTCAAATACTCACCCCGTACTAAACCCTACCTTACTGCTAACCTCGCTGCTCACTCATCTCCACCTTGATGTAATCCTCACCACAAACTCGTCTCGACATGACAACATAACTGATAATATACGTTACTTACTCCTTACTGAATTCATCACTAAATTACTCAATAAATCTCTCACTAAATCCCCCACTTAATCCCTTACTAAATCCGGTACTAAATCCCTCACTAGAGCATTTAGTAAATCACTCAGTAAATCAATCACATTACGTATCACTACAACCCTTACTACACTCCTAAATTCACACTACATCAGACTCCCCATCCTTCAAATACTCCTCAAAATACATGCCGCTATCATTTATTTTAAACCCCTTAAATACGCCCTCAACTTCTTATTTAATCACGCCTCCTAACCACTCCTCCAATATCTACACTATCCACGCCGCTAACCATTCCCCCTACTTCTACCCTAATAATGCCCCCTACCCACGACCCTTATCCATGACCCATAACCACTACCAGAGCGTCTACCCTTACCACACTACCTATACACTTTTAGCGTCGTCTACCCTAACCACGACCCATAACCACGACCAATATTCACTACCCCATCGTATACCCTAACCATGCTCCCTAACCACTCCCTCAACGTCTACCCTAACCACGCCCCCTAACCACTCCCCCAACGTCTACCCTAACCATGCTCCATAACTACTCCCTCAACGTCTACCCTAACCTCGCCCCTAACCACTCCCCCAACGTCTACCCTAACCACGCTCCCTAACCACTCCCTCAACGTCTACTCTAACCATGCTCCATAACCACTCCCCCAACGTCTACCCTAACCATGCTCCATAACTACTCCCTCAACATCTACCCTAACCACGTCCCCTAACCACTCCCCAACATCTACCCTAACCACGCCCCCTAACCACTCCCCAACGCCTACCCTAACCACGCCCCCAACCACTCCCCCAACATCTACCCTAACCACGTCCCCTAACCACTCCCCAACATCTACCCTAACCACGCCCCCAACCACTCCCCCAACGCCTACCCTAACTACTCCCCCTAACCACGCTCCCTAACCACTCTCTCAACGTCTACCCTAACCACGCCCCCTAAACACTCCCCCAACGTCTACCCTAACCACGCCCCCAACCACTCCCCCAACACCTACCCTAACCACGCCCCCCAACCACTCCCCCAACGTCTACCCTAACAACGCCCCCCAACCACTCCCCCAACGTCTACCCTAACCACGCCCCCTAACCACGCCCCTAACCACTCCCCCAACGCCTACCCTAACCACGTCCCCTAACCACTCCCCCAACGTCTACCCTAACCACGCCCCCTAACCACTCCCCCAACGCCTACCCTAACCACGCCCCACCAGGTGAAGGCAGGTGTTGTATCCACATGTGGCACGAGTGGTACGACCAGCCCTCGACTTGCAATCGCAGCTATTGTTGTTACAAATGCTGTTGGCCTTCGGTGATACGCTTATTGCTGATATTCGGCCCAATTGTAACTTTCTGCGCCGTGGTCAATTTCGTTATCTACCGACACGATAGGATGACCGTCTACCGCAGAGCCATGGTCAGTAGCATGAGGGTCGACTTACTAATTTCTATATATTAGAAGGTAAGAGGAACAGAAGGGAATGTTCTCGTACGCTATTATTGCGTAAGATAAATATAATATAAACAAGTCGGAGAACATTGCAAGAATAATGTGACTAGACTCGTTCGTATGGATCACGCCATGTATCTCTAGATTGTGTAGGTCCAGGACAATAACTCATAACCTGGACGTTACAGGAACCTCGTAGGCATATGATGTAATGTAATCCATCGCATCAGTTTAAAATGCAGTAAATACATTAAACAAGAGCAACTCGGTATTCATATTAACCAAATATGGTAATATTTCAAACAAATACTCCTCAAAATATTGTCATTCGTAACGACATGTAATATAAAATGATTATTAATATATTAATAATTGATTTAGGATATCTGTAAATTATGACACAAAACTAATCAATTATAATATATACCAGTGGGTATAATATCATATATAATATCATATGTAGCATAATCAAGATTAGCATCTTAATCTCGTGTCTGCACATCGAGTAACATTCTCATTGCGTAATAAGCTCATTGCGTAACTACTCTAACCTCTGGACACGATGATGGAGCGATGTCGGCAGTACCACGTGATGAATGGATAAATAACTACATGGGCAAGTGGGTGTTACAACATTAGGTCTGGCAACATTAGGTTGCAATATCTATCTACCGACTTGAAATTAATATAGGCATGACGTAATGGGTATATATGATGCAAGTTGTGTAGATGGTTATACCTTTTGATGTCAATATTACTAGCGCTCATGAAAGCAGATCACTACTATAAAGTAATCGTAACATTTTATTGACAATGATAAGTATATTATGCAATACTTGTTAAGATATTATGCAATATTATATAATTTATTTTGCTATCATTCATTGTATCGAAAGTAAAATAAGATTCTATTTCACGATAAATTAGCCATGTAAATTTTATTATCCGCAATGTGAAATAGGAAATTAATAAATGTACTTTAGATATGTATTGTAATGCAATGTATAGTTAGTATAGTTAGAAGTATAGTTAGAAGTAATATGTGTTATATAATTATACTTGAGTCGTTATACTAGACTCGTTATATATCTAGTATATATTTCTCTCCTACATTGGCCTTTCAATTGCCTCTCATAAATAATAAATAGAAACTTTATCACTACAATAAATAAATTATCTCCTACCAAAGACCATACTTACAGTCATATTAATATCATTAGCATTACCTTAATTTGTAAATATACTTAGTTCAATTACTCTAGTCCTCCCCTGACCTATTTCCATTCTCATACTCAATGCTCTTCCATTACCCTATCTCAATACACATGCCGTTACAAGTCGTCATTACATAAGCCATTGTATGAACTAAACACACGTGTTTTACTTTATGACCTTTACATGTGTATAGAGAGAGGTCACATCACTATCTATCTCTACATAGATTACGCTATTTCTCCCTTAACTTCTGTCTCCCCTCCCACGCAGGAAACCTCTAAAGGTCAAGTGAGGCTCGATATTAATAGAGCTGTCAGTTTTGCTTACCCCTCATTCTCCCCCTACTACTCGCTATTCGCCGCGTACGGAGCAGTTTCATTCGTCTACATCTCGGCTCTACTGGTGTGGCCTTCGAACTCACTGGAGGCGTGTCTTAGCGGAGGTCAAGGGGCGGAGTTACCGAGCGAAAGCGGTGCGCCCCTCGCCGCGCGACCACTCCGCCTCTACACTCAGTTAAACTGCCGTTATAAGAATTCGTGGAACCGTTTTCATTACGGAGAGGGTCCTTCGCCGTTGTCCATCTTCACCGTTGGACTAGGTTAGGGATATATTTACTGAAACCGGATCCGGGGAACTATTAATACGCACCTATCCCTGTTCATTTACGAACAACATCGCAAGATATAAATAATGAACATCCCAGTAATCCATCTTACTTAAACACACTTCTTGCGTCACTTTCACTGCATAACAACGCATGCATTGTTCACCCAACGTCAGAACTTGAATACTCACCCTCGCTCTATCTCGACCTACCGCAGGAGTAAAAGCTAGCCGATTGTCCCATCTCATGCTGGACACGTTGACGTTGATTCCCCTTGTTACCATTATGGCCGGTCTTTTCAATTTCGACCACAAACTCTACGGACTACTGAACACCTCGAAGAACGACGACTCTTCGGACACTAAATCACTTCCTGAACACGAAAAAACACAATTCGTTAAAGGTCAGTTTTTTCTTTCATAACGCATATTAAATAAAAACTATCCATGGAATATATTTAACGATAATATAATTTAACAAATTATCTTATTGATTAAAATATGTATCCATAATTTATCTGGAGAAACAATTATTCACAATATTAGAATTCTTGGTATTAAAAGATAGTTTTAATATTCTGCAAAATATAACTTTAATAAACTGCATAATATTACTTTAATAAGCTCAAAAATATAACTTTAATAAACTGCATAATATAACTTTAATAAGATGTAAAAAAGTGAAGGTTAATAACATTATCACTAATCACTTGATCAGGATTACCGATAGCCTGACTATTGTATTTACTAAGTTCTACATATATTTCTAACCCTAGAAAATACCTAAACCCATTAGTACTATATGGTATTAGATCACATATTCACAGGTACACATTATTATAACTCTTTATGAATCTACAAATCCCAAACATCTGTTTTCTTGTCCTATATCTCTCAAGTGCATATATTTATCTAATAAATACACAGAAATGTACTCTTTTATGTGCATTAAATAAATATATAGTTGTGTGGAGAGAGAGGTGAGGGGAACCTCTCTCTCCAGGTATGACCTCCTATAATTGATAACATATTCGTCTTCCTCGTCATGTCTGCATTCTATTATTAGTAAATAAAACTAAACACAGAAAATATAGATTTACGAAACTCATTTCAGAATAAAAGCAAATCTTTATAATAAGTATGTAAATCTATCTATAGTAAATAAATATAGGATTGTATGTATAATATATATTTGATATCATTTAGTTTATGTCCAATACAGATAGCAAATCTTTATCAATATTTATGTAATTATTAAATTCTTCTCGTATGTATTCTGTGTAACACACACGTTTACTTATTTTATAAATAATAAATTGTGTAACATAGATTTAATCAATATGTTAATGTTGAGCAAAATCTATTAAATACACTTTATTTAACTGTATAACCGTATTATTTATTAAACTTTAATATCTTTGCAGTCATACAAGTTCTAATAACATTAATAATTTGGTTCGGATTTCTTTCTCTAACTCTGGGCTCAGCAAGTTTTCTATTTATCATTTTGCAACTTCTCTTGAATATCGTTTTCTTTTTCTTTATCGGAGCTTTCACTCAGGTTTATTAAATCACATTAAAATGTTTATTTATCTTCTTTTACCTTACCCTAATATCTACTCTCTTCCCATTATCATACTTTATTGTCTTACTATATACATATATTTTCACTCCCTTACCTTCCAACTACAAAACTTTCAATTTACTCATTTTGTTATATCCTTAACTTAGCAAGTTGCATTCGAATTTCTTTACACTCCCACATCCAACTTCATTAACAAAACAACCTCAAAACGATTTAACTTTCCAATTCCTTCCAGTCCACCTCCATTATATTTCTAAATCTCTATCTACTCTCTCCTATATTTCTTATATTTTGCCCACTTTGTTTTTAGTCCTGCAATTTGCAAACCTACATCCTCATCTTTTTCGCCGTCTTGTTTTACCTGAACAGAGAACTGGGCCGCTTGAATAAAACTATGGCCTACATTCTGCGACTCATAGACGAATATTCTCCTCGTGTTACGGCAACTTGCGATCAACCGGAAGTTGCATTTTCGGATCGCAGTGTACAGGTTTATTTTAATAGAACTATTTGTAATTAACTTTTTCATCGAATCCGTGAATCGAGAATTAGTTAGTTGCGGGCTAACTTTAAATACGGTTATTACTATCTAGATCTTATAGGTGTTAGTTAGTTAGCTAATAGACGTATGGTGGTGTATTATAAAGATATTGTTAGTACATCTAACAATATCTTTATAACATCTAACAATGTATTTATGATATCTAAAATTGTATTTATTGCATTTAACAATGTCTTTATTACATCTAACATTGTCTTTATGACATCTAACATTGCCATTATGACATCTAACAATGTATTTATTACATCTAACAATGTATTTATTACATCTAACAATGTCTTTATTACATCTAACAATGTCTTTATTACATCTAACAATGTCTTTATTACATCTAACAATGTATTTATGATATCTAAAATTGTATTTATTGCATTTAACAATGTCTTTATTACATCTAACATTGTCTTTATGACATCTAACAATATCTTTATTACATTTAACAATGTCTTTATTACATCTAACAATGTCTTTATTACATCTAACAATGTCTTTATTACATCTAACAATATCTTTATTACATTTAACAATGTCTTTATTACATCTAACAATGTATTTATTACATCTAACAATATCTTTATTACATTTAACAATGTCTTTATTACATCTAACAATGTCTTTATTACATCTAACAATGTATTTATTGCATTTAACAATGTATTTATTATATCTAACAATGTCTTTATTACATCTAACATTGTATTTATTACATCTAAAAATATCTTTATTACATTTAACAATGTCTTTATAACATCTAACAATGTATTTATTACATCTAACAATATCTTTATTACATTTAACAATGTCTTTATTACATCTAACAATGTCTTTATAACATCTAACAATGTCTTTATGACATCTAACAATGAGTTATTACGTCTAATAATGTCTATTATAATACATAATCACGATTTCTGACCATACAAACGTTCTTATTCAATATTCATTTAATAAATAAATTCATACCTATCACTTATTATTATTAAATATTACCTTTATTATTATTAATATTTAAATGTTGTCTTATTTTCACCCTGGTGGTATGCTCTTTCTCACCTTACCACATTACACTAAACATTAAACAATACCTTTCTTTTATTTCTAACCACTAATCACAATGAGCCTCTCGCTCACTCGACTGCAATGTCCTTTTGTTAACTCATCTCATCACTCTTTTATTATTACTCCGATAATCATTCAGTAACAACACTTTCTCTCTCAATAATCAACATACATAATGATAGCTAACATTAGATTAAATTATTCTAGTAACATTCTTTTCTTAAACTAAAACACGCCTATAATATCTATCTAACCACGCCTATAATATATCTCTAGCCACGCCTATAATATCTATCTAACCACGCCTATAAGGTATCTTTAATCACGCCTACAATACCTCTCTAGCCACGCCTTTAATATCTATCTAACTACGTCTATACTATATCTCTAACTACGTCTATAATATATGTCTAACCACGCCTATAAGGTCTCTTTAATCACGCCTACAATATCTTTCTAATCACGCCTCTTGCAGATTCTCAAAGCCCACAACCTAGGTGCTGTAAAGTTCATCGACAGCGATAACGGAGAATTCGTCTCCAAAGAGTTGTACTACGGCGTGGCTAGATCTTTGGGCTACTCTTGGTCTTACATCGGCAGACGATTGCTGACCATCTGTTCTATATTGACCTTGTACTGCCTGGCCGTGCTGTTCGCGGTCACCGCATTCGGGGAGGCCGGACCGAACGTGGCCGCAACGCCGATTTTTATCGGAACCGCCGTTCTGTTAGCATTACCGGCGTTATTGTGTCGGGCGTCGTATTGGCGTGCGTCGGGGCGTGCGTCGGGGCGTGGCGATCAAGTCGAGGGGGCGTGGTCGTTGCGCATGGCGGACGTTTTGGACTCGCTAGTCCGTTACGATCGCGACTCGCAGGCGATTACGGAATGCGAGAGGGAGCTAACAACGTATGACGTACGTCCGGTGGGCTCCACCGAGTACGAACGTCCGCGAATACTCTACGTCACTACGTCCGTATCCACCCGACTCGATATGTGGGTCTACTCGCCGACGGTTAGCGTACAGAGGGCCTACGACGGAGTAACTCGGCAATCCGACGCCGGCGTGGCGTTGGCCGTTAAAATGGCGGCTGGTTGGTTCGCGACTCGATCCGCGAACCTCCCGACGCCGGCGACGACGGATCAACGTGACCCGGAAGTTGCGAAATGGACGGAACTAGTCGAAGCCTCCGTGTTGAACGGCGTTAAGAAAGCGGCGCAATTCACGGATCTGCCGAACGATACGCTCCAGTGGTTTCACGGAGGTCAGAGCGATACCGCCCGGGGGACGGGCATGGTCCGGAAGGTCACTTGCGGGGACTCCTTGGTCGGCATAACGGATTCGGTGTACGCGGCTCTTAGCAGACCACGAATGCCCGCTAAGCAGACGTCCGATGTTTTACTGGTAACAGTTGGAAACAGTTCCATAGCCGTGGTCCGTTATGACGATGTCCTCCGCGACGACAATAGCCTAGACAACAATGGCGTACTAGATAACAGTAATAGTGGTCGTTGCCTAGCAACGTCCACGCAATTCGTCGTGTTTTCGGCATCTTACAGCGGAGATCAAAGCATATCGAATTCGCACGGAGCGAGATTGGCTCGAGGCGCTTTGGACACGCCCACTCTGCAGCACGCCATGCGCGCGTTACTAGGGTTACAGAGGGTGAGTGTGGCAGCTTGTCTCGAGGACGTAGAGTTGTTACTATTCGTTGAAAACGAGGAATCGAACTCGGATGATCTCGAGATACTTTGATACTAAATTTCTATTAACTTTATTACATTTGATTTAAAATTTATATTTTACGATATCGGTATTTCAATGGTATCTCGCTCGATGGTATTTCAATGGTATCTACACTTGGTGTACCATTCAGGATCATGCTTAATTATTTTTTATTTATGTCCGAATTATATAATTTAATAATATATATTACGCAGGAAAGAAAATTTACCAATCTAGTCATTTCCCAGTAAAAGGGGGAGGTGCGTTGTATACCTTACATTGTACACCGTATAATGTATACAGTATAATGTACGTTGTGTTTAATTATATAAGTTAATAAGAGAATTATAAAAAATCCAACAGAACAAATATTATATCTACAATTGCAACTTTTTAATATTTATTGCGATATTTTTATAAGAAATATTATCCGTATTATTTTTAATATAGAGATAGTAACTTATTATTTTATTTTGTTGGCGGTATTTTTTCAATTTCGCCTTATATAGTCTATTTACACTTATTATTAATACGTGAATTATTAATAATATTTATTATTAATGCTTGAGAATTAATCATTAATACACTGATCTCGCCATATCTAGTAATATCGAACGTCTTGTAATTATCAGACGATCAATTAACTTTGCCTGTACCCAAAGTGAAGAAAGCCGGACACAATAAGGACCGGACAATAGAGAATTAACTGGACACCTCGAGTACACTTTTCACGCATTAGTTTTGCATTGTGTCATTATTATATTTATATCGTTATTACAATATTTTTAAATAAATAACCATTAATCGATTGTTTTTTTAAATTATGTGTAGTGTTTTTCTACTTTAGTATTATTAGCCTTCTTATGTTTAAAACTATAAGATAAACTTAAAAGAAAACACGTAGAATGTTATTACATAATAGAATATTATATTATCTATCACATATTTCTTATTACGAACGTATTTGTACATGTAATAAGCATTAATATACACCTATAAATCGTTAGTGTAATATCAGAGATTATCTAATATTTATATAATTCTAAAATGCGCATTACTAATACATATCTAATTTAAATGTTGAATGCTCTTGAGTCCATATTCCGAAATATTTGTGTTTATGAAATAATTCCTTGTCCTAACTGTTACAATTTAACTTATTTTTAACTCTTACAGTTAGTTTATTTGTCTGAATTTTCTATATTTCAACAAATTATGTAAGCTTAAGAATCTAATCTTCGAAACTTTCCATCAGAATATTGTTTTTCTCTATAGTAGGATCTACGATTATTTTGATTTAGTTTTTAAATTAACGTATTGTTTAATTTGTAAATGTATATTAAGTATTATGTAAGTATATCATATATATATATTCATCAGAATACTGATGTTTTTTTACTAACCAATGATAAAATATAACCCATTATGACAACACTTGTACCTGGATTAGGTATGTGAGTTAATCAATTAGCTAAAAACCTATGAGTCAAACATCTGAATGAATACATATGCATTGTATACTATGACAATATATGACTATATTGACCTTAGACATGATTAATTTGTATATTATAAGATATTTTATTTTGATATATACTATTTAATGTATAGGTTTAAATATTTTACTGTCTGGATTCTAGACTGGAAATATATATTTATATAGAAATTGTTGATTAGTAAAAAAAAATTCTAAAATTATGCGCGACAAAAAATATTCAAAACGATTTAAAATCAATTTAAACAAATTTCTGTCTATAAACATGTCTACACACACTTATACACTCACAAACACGTATACGCACACACATATACACACACACACACACACACACACACAACCACACACATATATATATATATATATATATATATATATTCAATAACATATTTATATCTTGTACAATCATTAACCCTCTAAATTATCGGTAACATTAATTCAATTTCCATTCCTATAAGCAGTTTAATATATATGTTAAACTTCACCAATATCGAATATTCAATTCAATTATACATATTAATACTATCTCAGGAAAACTTCACAATCAAAAGTGGAATCTACGGTTAATGACTTAAATTTCCAGGCTAACAATTGATATAATGACACTACTTCTTTACAAATACTTTAACTTAAATTCAATAATAATATTTATTATTCCCACTAATATTAGTTTATTTATTTATTGTTTAGTTATGATAGTTTAGTTTTATTAATATATATATATATTATTCGTTAGTAAAAATTGTAAATTATTACATTAATGTAATAACACATTTTAATAATATATATTCTAACAAAACTAAACTATTATAAATAAGTAAATAATAAACTAAAAACACTTAATAATTACTATATCATATTACTATAATAATATATTATATTACTATATTATATTACAATAATTACTATATTATAATAATTGTTATATTATTATCATTGATAAAAAAGACTACCAACTGTAATTTGCAAACATTTGAACAATAATTTTACAGAATTAAATTTGTAAAGAAAATAAATTTAGTTTTCATCAGGATTTTCCATATCCAAAATTTGAATTTAATTCTTTTATTAGAATAAAAAGTTAATGCGATGCACCCTCTCTTCTTATTGATCCAAATACTTGAAATACTTACCAAGGGAAATACTTATTTATTGATTTTAAAACAATTTCAACTATATAAATATATTCAACTATACATTCAATACATTATAAACTCGAGAATGTTTGTAAACATAAAATTGTTGGTATTTGATTAATTTTGTAACTATTTATAATTTTACATAAATTAATTAAACAATATATTTGTAATGTTAACAAAATATAACATAACTTTCATTATGTAACAAAAAATTAAATCGACCTGGATTATTTCCTAGGTACGTATTAAAAAATACTTGTATTTTATTTAATAAATATAATATAATATGATTGAATATATATTATTTATTATTTCAATATTAAAAACTATTATTATATAAATTGAGTGCAGAATATATATTATTAAAAACTATTATTATATAAATCGAGTGCAAAATATATAAAAGAAACGTGTATGTCTAATATATACTAATATACATTATACATAGTGCATTAACAATACAAGTATTTTGGATATCATGTAAATCTGCTAATAGAACATTTATATGCTAATCAATTCTAACTTTTAACAATAAAATGGTCAATGCAATTTGTTATATTGTGTTCATAAAAAACTACAATTCCTCATAATAAATAGGTAATATATAGGTGAGGTAAGGTAATTTGTTGGTGCATGCATGTTAATAATGCATTACGATAAAAAACACTTATATTACACGATGCTATGCATTTCAACCCAATTACTAATTCACTGAAACTAACTCAACAAATAAACTTTCCAACACGGATTGTAATTGCGTACAATAAACCTCGTAAATGAAAATATTTGACATATTAAATACCAATCCAGATAAAGACAACTTCACTGTAACTCTATCCAAGTTATTGACTACCTCTTATATATAACCGACAACACATATTTCTTCAAATACTTCAACTAGAATTGTCATCAAATTTTGAAGTAATATACCAAACTATAATAATAAAACAACTGCAACTACACGACGTATATTTAAGTTCACCAACGCTTCACTTACAAGAGAATTCAGCTACAATAGAATTTGCAACTATAATTTAACAAATTTGAATTTGATTTACTTTCAATAATCTAGTGTCATTAGATTCTAAAGTCAAAGTGACTGTGACATTTTATACAAATATGCAATTGAAATAATTCAGATATTAGGTATTTCTCTATGTTGGTTTAAATGTTACATAAAATATTGAAATCATGTCAAAAGCAAATATCAAATAATATAAATATTTTATTTTTAAACATAAGAAACTAGTTATAATATTGCCACCAATATCGAATTATTTACAATTTAATAAATATAAATTTGCGAAATTTAATACAAAAAAATAAACAATACCTTAAAATGTATATACAAAAATAAAGTACACTAAATGAAGTTAATAATTTGAAATTCTGATCACACATAAGAATACAGATACACTGATATTCATAAATATTATAATGTTCATCAAGTTATTTTGTGTTAGCTGATACCATTTTCTAATTCACATATCTATTTACAATAGACTATCGCGATGTAAATACTTTAATCCAAGGAGTTTCACTCTCGCGAAAACGAAAATTCGTAATATTGACAGCTGAATTTGTATCCGCCATTATGATCATTTTTTAAAATTTATGACAAATATTTTAATTTATTACGCAAATTTATCCTAAAAAGTATGTTAAACTGTAGTAATTCAACCATTAAGACTGGATTACGATATTCTGTAATTATTTGTGATAATTATCAAAATAGAGATACAAATCCGTATTCCCTTAGAAGAAGAACGGTAAGACTCATATAAAAATATTTTTAAATTTCTATAATTAATTATTCTTATTCCTTTTATATAAACTTTCATGCTATGTAGTATAATTAACATACCTAATAATACATATCTAATATATAATGGGTTTAATTTATTATTTAATATAAGTAGTTATTTGATTCAAATAAAAATATTTTAAAATTTCTATATTTAATTATTCTTATTCCTTTTTACATACTTTTTAGTATATATTTACGTAATAAATTAAAATAGTTGTCATAAATTTTAAAAAATGATGATAATGTCGGATAAAAATTCAGCTGTCAATATTACGAATTTTCGTTTTCGCGCGAGTGCAAACCCCTTGGAAAAATACAAGAAATGAAACCTTATTGAAAATAATAAAGGAATCTGGTATTCAATCACTTAGATATTTACAAATCTGTGGTAGGCATTTCAACGATACGATGTATAATACTTCAATCAGCTTTATTTTACATTTAAACATTAATAATTTATAATATAATCTTATAGTTTTTTTTATTTATATATACAATGTAATGTATTTTACTTTATATTTAAAGATCAATTCTCACTATATATTTGTATTATGGTAAACAATTTAATTAAAGTATTATACCCCCATTAATATATTCTTAATGGTTCATATATATAATTATAAATATATTCAGGAAACGACTTGTATATAATGCAATACCTACTTTAATACCGGTATAAAACCCTCCTCAATTAAATGCACGGAGAATTATTGTGAAAACACCCATAATCTATATGAGTGAAGGTCTCTATAAATTCATATTGATATCCATATTAATATAAAATCTACACCATAACAAAAAATAGAACATTTCTATCAAGTAATTCTTTATATTTATATTATAATACAATTATTTAGTGGCTGATGTATCTATAGTATTTTTTTATCTATAATTGTATCATTAATATCGTTAATTATACGCAACTACGCATATATAGAAACATATATATATACTAAATAATATTGTATTATATTATTTTTATTTGAAGTATTATTATAATCAATATAAAATATGTATTTTTTATATTACAGGTATAAATATATTGATCATAATATAGATAATTGAATATTTTATTTAGATACAATATTATAAATTGTATGCATGCATACTCAAATCAAAGTTTTAAAATTTGAAATATTCAAACGAAATCCATAATACTACTTTCACTTTATTGTGCATTATTATTTTTTAGTTTTAATACTAGATTAATAATAATACTTATAATGTAATTTGACTAGCATGTAAAACTACTACTATCTATAATTAATTGTATATATTCGAGTTGGAGATAACACATGATAAGACTATTGTCTCCACTCCAACATGTCTCAATATATAAGTATAATTAATAGATTTAAATTTTATAGTTCATTCCATGACAAGAAATCTATAATTAGAAAAATTGAATCAAAGTTTATTAATTGAGCTATTATTTTAACATAACTGTCTAGATTCTATACGAAGATCAATTATAAATATCTTAAGGAATATGAATTGTTTATTATATAATAGAAAATGTGTATAGTTGAAATTTATTGCTTACATAAGATTATATGCATAATAGCTATTAAATATAAACAAAAATACGCTTCAGAGAATAAATGTAACAGTAAAGGAATTAATAATGTTCGGCATAATAAAATTGTGAATTAAGATATTAATATGCATTTATACGTAAGGACATCATTTCAGAATGTTAACAATGGAAATTGAAAGGTTTTAAATAAATAAGAAATCATGTTTATGTAAGTAGGCAGTTATGAAGGGAAATGGTATTCATAGGGTGGGAAGTGATAGGATGGATATAGTCGATAGTCGGAGATACATTATTTTATATGTAAGATGACTCACATGAACAAATGGTGGGGTTCAGATAGTAGCAGAGTGTTCTTCGGTGTCCACAGGGTAGGTTTCTAATTAGTGGTCGAGAATATTAAAAAAAGGTTGACTTTAGACAATGGCTATTCAAAAGAAATCAGTAATCGCAGATAAATCAGATCTCAGGAAGTCCTGCAGTAGATCTACATTTTGCAACTGTTTCTTTAAGTGAAAATTGTTTTCTTGATAATTCTCTGATTTTCTGTAAAATTTATATAATGTATTCATCCGTACCATTATTATCATTATCATTGTCATTATTACTATTATATCAATGTTATATAAGATTACATTGTGGCAGTATTATGTAATGTCGTAACCTTGAGGAAAGTATCAATGTTAATTACATTCTTACGAAGAGCTTCGGAAAGACAATACAAAGTGTCTTCAATAGCCTGTTCCTCAGAATATGCGTTGATCAACCTAGTGGGGGCAGTGGAGTGGGGATGGGGTGTTAGTGTGGCTGAGGAGGTATAACGAGGAGATAGGACAAGAAAAGTAACTCGATGATTGCTTTGGAAGATATATATTTATGGTCAAGAGCGTTGTATGTAATAAAGATCTGTAAATATGAACTAAAGGTCTAAAAATCGAATTTAAAGATCTATAAATAAGAGATAAATATCAGTAATAAAAATTAAAGATTAATCTGCACATTAGATTTGTAAATGATATACAAAGATCCGTAAATAGGATCTAAATAATGGTATGCGTACAGTACGGAGCTGGTATTTGTAAATAGGTCTCACTGTTTATAAATAGGAGCTATTGGAATGACCGCCTCGTCCACATCAACGCCGGACTTTCCCTCCATCTGAGTGATCACTTTGCACATTTCTTCGTTTTTACTCTTTAGTAGAACAATGCTCTCCGAGACTTCATCCTGCGAGAGGGAAAAGGAATGGAATGGAATTTAATCGAGGAGAATACAGACGTACGTATATACGTTGTACAAGTATTGAGGCAGTACATGGCAATGCATAAGAACAAATAATAAAACTATATCAATATAAATATATATACAGGTCATTGCATAAAGAGAATATCACTTTACTCTAAAAAGCGCAGAGATTGTAATTAGGAGAATATTGGTGGGAAAGGTTAAAGTACATTTAGATTTATTGAGATCATTAAACAACTGGCAAACACTTAAAGACAACGCTATATTGAGAACGTCTGAACAACTATTAACCTGTTCCTCTTCCATTTTAGTAATAATGTTGTGGATGTTATTCTTCCCATTTTCCAAGTCACCTTGAGTGCGTTTCAATGTTTGAAGTTCTGCCTGAATAGGATTGATGTAGTCGGTAAGATTATTTGAACTAATAAAGTAAAATGCAGCTAATTCAAATCATTTATGAATTCAATTCATTAATGTTACATAAAAGGTACTAACTTGGTTTTGGTAGAAAATCTCCTGAACCCTTCGCTGTAATTTGTCTTTAACGGCTGATAATAGAGATATGCGAATTTGTTGTTCGGAAAGACCTAGAGAGTAGAGGTACCATTTACTAAGTAGTAGAAACAATGAAAAACGTATTGTTTATTTCTTTAGCTGGTATAGAACAAATTTAATTTAAGTATTACATAATTTTTCATGTCAAATAATTAAAAACAATTCAAATTATTATTAAGATATATGAATGCTATATCAAATATAAAATTTAATGACAACAAAATATTATATTAAAAAATGATATTTTATTCCTAAAAAAGCAATATTTGAATAAGATTGTCATTTCTAGAATATTTCGAAATATTATCAAAAATCTTCTTTTTCATTCATTAATATTTAAAATTTAATCTACCAACAAAATCCGCAGATATATTTACAAATTACTTTGTAACAATGTTGTTATTTTATATTCTTTTGAAATGAATACTCTTCCCTCTAGAAAGAGAATAAAATGTACTAGAGAATGTATACAATTAGTTATGTATTATAATACATGTATATAGATATAAATATGATAAAACTTAATTTTGTAGTACAATTGTATTAATGTAATTTTCATAATTTACTAAGAAATATTTAAGAAAAATGTTTGTTTTTAATTATAATATTGTCAATAATTGATTGTTATAATATATTGTATTTGATAACATTTCTAGCTTACAAGATGTACTTCTAAATATAGAATATCAGCAGACATCCAAGAAAAACTCAAGTGTGTATAAATGCAATTGACTGACGAGGTGTAAAGCTATATTTTAGGAATTCTACAGAATTCCATAAAAAAGCAAACAAAGTTCCAATTGGCCTATCTTCCATAAGTAATTACAAAGTAATGTGTATATTATTACCGGAATTATATCTAAATAATAAGTGTATTTATTTAGTAATTTTATAAAATAATTCTATATATACTTATTTAGTTCAGTTACACATCTGGGTTTGGCTGTTCCGATATTATGATGTTAAATACGAACTTGGTGAAGATAAAGAGATATTGTGAAAATAAATTACTGAAGCTCATAATTGCACAATGTGAAACTACGAAATATTAACCGATAGTTTATTATATGATATATTATTACATTTTAATCAGATATAATGTAATCATTTTGTAATGTCTTTAGAAGTTTTATGGTTATTTGTAAATAACAATAACTAAAAAAATAATTAAAATTTAATTTGAACTAATAATTTAATCTATATATAACAATATATAGGGAATACTAAAATATAAGTTATGAAGTATAATAAACAAGATTATGAAATAAATTAACTTTATTTTTTAAACTAAATTTATTCAAAATTATTAAAAATTAACACAAAAGTACACAGTTTTACTTTACTTTACTTTATTGATCCATTCTAGATGAAATTTTTATTTTACATCAAGTTACAAAATTAATAAGGTTAAATATTACTTTTGAAATTTTTGATATAAATGATACAAATATTTTTTAAAAAAATTATACAAACAATAATTATTATTTGATACAAATTTTTACAAAATATTTCTATAGAACTTTACAAGAAACCATTCAAGATACTTGTCGAGATAATGTACATTTTCATTTATTAATTATTATTTAATATATATATATATATATTTAACTTTAGGTTTCAAGTCTATATGGAATGTATGTGATAGTAGTGAACTACAAATGCATACATATATAAATATAATTCAATCCTTTACACTATTTAATATATCATTTAGATATATTATTAATAGAAAATACATCTATTTTTCATGGTTTGTCTATGATTATTTGTAATAATTTAAAATCTAACATACAACTTCAATTTGTCTTACAATAATTTCTTTTTAAAAAGATCAAAGGTCAAAACATTAAAATGATAGTATTTATAGTTTGTATATTTGTACAATACAGCATGTTTTTTCACAATGTATACTTAGGTCAAGAGAGCTTACAATTATATTTCACTATAGTGATTATTTAGATGTATTATTAAGATGTATTATTTAGATGTATTATTAAGATGTACTATTAGCAGAAAAAGATACCTCAATATAGTGTAACGCGACTGTAACCTGAATTAAAATCATTATTGCTGGCATTATTGGCAGAGGATGTCAGCGTATCAGACTGTATAGGGTAGCTAGAAGAAACTCCAGAGATGGGGTAAGAAAAGTTCTGATTAGAAGTGGCTGTTGGATGTTAGAAATATAGAGGGAGATGGAGATGGAGAGGGATAGGGTGATGAAGAGGGATGGGTGCAGGTAGATGGGGAGGGACAGGAAGAGTAAGAGGGAGAGGTAGAGTAAGAAGAAGAGGTAGAGGGAGAGGGAGTAGGTGATAGTAAGAGGAGAGAGATAGAGAGGTAGAGTAAGAAGAGTGAGAGGGAGTAGGCGATAGTAAGAGGGAGAGGGAGAGTAAGAAGAGTGAGAGGGAGATAGTAAGAGGGAGAGGGAGAAGGGCTAACTTGTCACTGGTGATGGAGAAGCTTTTCCAGCTGTGGAGAAGACAGGCATAGTTGTTGTAAAAATAGATATCAGTTTTTTAATTAATCCATTCAAATCATTTCTTTTCTAAAAATTGACATCAATGTTTAATCAATTTACAATATGACATGTATGACATATATGACATATATGACATATATGACATGTATGACATGTATGACATATATGACATATATGATATGTATGACATGTACGACATTTACGACATGTACGACATGTTATTCCGAGACATCATTATAGACTATTTTTTGAATGAATAAAGTCGAACCTTATGCCAATCGTGCAAAAGTGGCAGAAATAATCGACCAGTGCTATCTAAGAAAGTCGTACTCTTCAGCGACATATCGGGAGTTGGCTTCACGTAAGCAATCGGAGGAGTATCCGGGTAGTCGTGATTCAAGTAAATGCCAATGGGTATGTTGTAGTTGACATCTGAAGAATGGAGGGCGATTGGTTGCGCGAGGTTGCATTTATGCGATATATCGATTAGAAATTAGATTCGCGAGTCGATTAAAGTAATAACATCGATAAGGAACAGGAATTGTTCCATAAAGACAGATCAACGTCCTCGTCTCTCCATTGTTGAAAACTGTTAAAGTAAACTATTTAGTATATAATCATCGACTACAATAATCTAGTTATATAATATACTATAGTATTTAGTGTATTGAATACAATAATCTAGTTATATAGTATACTATAGTATTTAGTGTATTGAATACAATAATCTAGTTATATAGTATACTATAGTATTTAGTATTTAGTGTATTGAATATAATATTTGTTTATTAATTATGTAATTATTTCTAATAATAATCATATTGATTATTACATTTATACTTATTTAATGTTCGTATTCAAAATAAATATTATTTTTAAAATCATTCTTAAAAATATTACAATTAAATATTTTTAATAAACATTATAATTCATTAACCAAAATTCTCTTCTTTCAAATGCAAGTCCTTGTATGACGTCAAACAGTTTTTCAGATGTTTTCGGACAGTTTCTCCGTGCACATACTGCAAGAGAATAAAGAAATGCTTGACGATGTTGGCTATTTAATATTAGACACTCGAATGTAGACAGTTAAGAAGACTATAGACTCACGGTATATAAAAAACATTAGGGTTTGCATTCTCATATAAGGTTGTTGGCTGTTGGTGGATCCAATTTAATAAAACTAAAAGATAGGTATTTTGATTATCGAATTCCAAAATGTATGAGATGTCTAGTATGTCCTTAGAATTCCTGCCTTTTTAAAAATAACAATTAAAAGAATTTAAAGTAATTTTTAGGAGAAAGTAAATGTAATTTGTAAAAAAGAATACAAGAAAAGATAAGATTTTTAAAATTTAATATTTGCTACATTACATTAAAGAAACTAAAATGATATAATAGATATCTGTGTTTATCAAATATTACTAATATATGGATGCGAATCTATATATTTATATAAATACTAATATGTTGCTATATATGCAGTTAGAGATTAGAAAAATTGAAAAGCAAACTTACAAAAAGTTCAAATTGTTACCATATGGATTATGTTAAAAATAACTAATTTAATAAAAAAATTTACAAACTGTATTAATATTTAATTTCAAACGCCAAATTATACTAAACAATATTTAAAATAATTGGTATTATATATAATTGGTATAATAATATAAGACTAATTATGATTATTATAATTATAATAACTATAATAAATATAATAAAAATAATAACTTTAATAAAGGTTATTAGTATTACCTTTAACTATAATACTAATTTAGAAGATATTATTACAAAAATAATAAAATTGTAAATATGCAATGCTAGATAGTAAATTAAATAACCATTTAGTTTTAATGTATTTGTATTTATTGGTTATTAATTTATTGTGTTGAACTAATTTGAAGTACATTTTAAATAAATATATATATATATATATATTAATATTAATTATATATATTAATAACTTTATATATATATATATATATATATTAATATTAATTATATATATTAATAACTTTATATATATATATATATAAAGTTTATATTACAAACTATAATTTAATATTCTGGAGATAACTTCTAAATTACAGACATTTTATGATCAAAAACTAAGTATTTGATAAATATATATTTATTGTATATCAAATAATAAGAAATAATATTATTTTTATTATTAGGAAATGAATTAGTTTATAAATTTAGGTTATTAATATTAATATTCCCTACTAAACATGTTTATATTAATTACTGCTTGTTATCTATCTATATATACATGTATATATATATATATATATATATATATATGTATATATATGTATATATAGATATATATGTATATAAACTCTGAATTAATTTACTAGTTGATATTATATTATAATTTATTAATTAATTGTTCTAGCTAACTTATATTACTTATTAACTTCAATTAGTTGAGAAAATAAATAAATAATATTAAATATTACCAGTGAATTTAATATACTTTAATTCTTATAAATGTTTGAAGTGTTTAGATATATGTACTCATTTTTATAAGAGAAAAAAAAATGGAACTTGTTTTTTTTTAAATTGGATATAGATATATAATAATATTGAAATTATTAACTATTAGTTTAAAGAAAAATATAATAATATTCTAATATAATATTTATTTATTATTTGAAGAGTAATTAGTTTAAAGTATTTTTATGTATTTGTGTTTTATGTGATCTTATTTAAAACATAGAAAAAGATTTTAATTTAGTTTTAAATGCAAATAAAAAAAACATGAAATAAGAAATGAATAATATAAAATTGTTTTTATTCAATATACTATTCAATATAAATAATATGTAGGATTTTATTAACTATTGATAACAATTTTGTTGATATGAAGATTAAATATTTACTCAACATTTATATAAAGTTCGATTCCTTCAGAGGTTTACTGGTAGAATTATTTACCTAGAGTTTTGTGCATTTTAGTTTGAATAATATACAATTTTATATGGTAAACAATCATACAGATGAACTATTTAGCATATGTTATAAGTTTAAGAGTATTTTACCAGAAAGATGCGCAAAGATAATCAACTACGTTACGATTTACAAATATTGTTAATTGCATTATGGGTAATTCATTGTGGTGGTCATTTAAATAATTATAAATATTTCTTTAATAAAAAGATAATTGATGAAAATAAAAGATATATCCGTAGCTCATATGCTTATATTTCAAATAATAAGAACTTTTAATAATTAGTCAAATCAAAAATAAGTCTTTTTAAATCAAAGTTCAAATATTTCATAAATAATATTCTATTAGTTTTCACAAAATCCTTTAAGATGTTAAACACTACAGGATTGTTAATATATTCATATTAACTTTAGTTAAACATTAACTACCCACTAACACCTCTTCGCTTTAATATATATATTAACTATATATCTCTATAATAAATAATATCATAATAATTGTGAACATGTATTTGACATTAGAAATTAGAGATATATTATAAATAAAATATTTTAGTTCATAATTCATAAGTTAAGTACGATAATCTTTGCTATAAAGAGTTAATCTAAGTTACTTGTTTTAAATACTTTAAATCATCACATCGTCATCAAAATGTAGAGGTCCACTAAATAATGAGTCATCGATAGACAATTCTACTGGTAAATTAGCCGTAGGAACACAGCTCAACACTAATACGTATATGAGCAAAGATATAACTCTTGAACCGAAGTCCAATGTATTATGTTATTGTAATTACATATATTAATAAATACACTAATCGAAACTAAATCTAAAAATATAGAGATCCTAAGTGTTAGCCCTACATGTATCTAACGAAGCGTAAATTTTCTAAACTTTCGGAGTAATATCGAGACTAGAAAATTCCGAATACTTCATTTATTATACTAATAAAATTATTTTTAATTTTGTTTACGTCCCCCCGGATTAAATAACCCTCGGAGATGGGGGCGACTGTCTTAGAATTTTCGAAAATATTTTGGTAAAGATTTTAGTATTTTATTAGTTAGGTTTCGCTTAAGTATACTTAACCGATATAAAAATTTTAAAATTCATAACCTCGTTACTTGTCCGGAGTTCGGGGTGTATGTGGTTTTTTAAAAAACGCGTTAACTCCAAAACTCTTCAAGTTTGCTACCTCCGAACGTTAAAAAAACATGTCCTTAGGACATATTGACCACGACAATCGCCTAAAAGGGATTTTAAAGACATTTTCAAGGTAGAAAAAATGTTGTAAAAATAAACAAATTTAGCCCTCCCCCGCACCGAGGTCCGATTAATCTCGTCAAAAATGTTGGCCTAAAAATCTTTCTCATCGAATTAACTACGGCCATTTGCTCGAGTGCGCTGGGATTTTATTACTCAAATTATATATATATAGATAAAATATTATTAATTACTTAAAAATTGAATATTTCCATTGCTAACCCCTTATCTAGGTAAATATGGGGTTAGCAATAGATTTATGATTAATTCAATATTATCATTAACAAAGAAGTATATTCTCCAAAATATAGCTAATTAACTTATACACTATATGAACATTTTATAAATTAAATGAGAACAAAAATGATAAAGTTATTAACAATTATAAAATATCATTTGCTCAAAAACTACATTTTTTACCTTATTGCATTTACTAGATTTAGCTGTACATTCAATATACTTAATCCCAACAAAAGCATCTATAAATGTCATTGTTCACAACAATTACAATAGAACCTCAAATATGATGCAATATAGTTTAAAAGTATGTATATGATTCATTGTTTGTAATGCATTCATTGTTTTAGTTCTGGCATTGTCTAGTAATATAATATAGTTTTTTTTATTAATTTGTATTCATTATTTAAAATATATTTTTTCGAATTAACAAATAAAACATTCATTAACTTGCTAATACACAGTCAATAATCTAAGATAGAAAATATAAATTATCAGAATACTTTACAGAAAATATGATATCGATAATATTCAAGAAAAATAAAACCATGCGATGAATATTTCGAACAATAAATATAAATTATATTTATATATAACATTATAAATCATACTTTTAAATCTATATTTTAATTATAAAAATAAGTACCAATGAATTCTATATACATTACTATACGTAGATAATAATTTATTTCTAAGTTCAATGTAAATTTGAATCTATTGAAATAATAATAAATCAACAAATAAGAATTATGAACAGTAAATAATATTTATTAAATACTATTTAGTTTTGTTGGTAATTCCACGATGTACAATTTCACATGCAAATTTTACCAATAAGTTTATTTATTGTTTATATATAAACTTTAAATATTTATAAAATAAATAACTTTAATTTACTTTTACAATGAATTATCCCTTTACTTTCACATTTTATTTATACCACATAAATCATTTAAATAATAATAACAATTTTATTAACCTGTAAATAACCAAAGTTAATTTAACAACTATATTGTATTATTTTATTTCAAAGAATTTATATAAAAACCAAATAGTTTGGGTTTAGGTTTTAAAATAAAAATATTTTAATATTTTATATTTTATATCTAGTTTGATGAATATTATATTTCTCATCTAACAATAGTCTGATAATATGATAGTCTTTTTGATTCATAGCAGGCTTTGCATTCATAATAGATTATTAAAGGCATTATATTTGATTATTCCATTATAAAATCTTTGATTTCATTATGAAAATATCAAATTAAGTATTGAAAATATCAAATTAATTGTATGCATGGAAAAAATAATTTTCCATAAGAATCTATTAAAAATTGTAATTCTATTTCTATAGTTGTAAAAGTAACTTTAAAATGTAATTAATATCTACTTTCAATGAATGTGTACGCATTCATTGAAATAGTCATAATTAAATATTACATTAAAAAGTTAGATATGTTTTTAGATTATCAATTATGATACACATAACAACTTTTGTGTGTGTGTATATTAGATATTATATATCTAGTATATAAGTAATATAATAAATTAGTAGATATTCTATATAGACACTATACAATAATAATTACAAATATTGCTTATTTATACATTATAAGAATTGCTAATCATTGACTTTGCTGGAATTTATTTAGGGCAATGTGATTAGATTATACTATCAATATATTAAAACTGTGCTTTGATCTAATTATGAGTTACAGGACAACAAAAAATTACATAACTCATTAAAACTATGCATAACTTATCTATTAATATGCATATTTATATTTACTATAAATATCTAAACTTTATGTTTTGAATTCACAAAGCATTATTGAAATTATAAAATATTATATTTAATAAAATGAATTCAATATTATATATCGTAAAGCATAGAAAAACAAATAATTGTACAGTATAATTATTGAAAAGTATTTCCCGCGATTACAAAGACACTGGGTGGAGCGAAATGTATAATCCTGAATTATCTTCGTTGGCGATTATGTCATTCATGAAGACTTCGCGGAGTAATATAAAATAAACATAATTTTATTTGTTTTTTAAAAATATATTTGGTTTTATTTTTTATCTAATAGAAAAGTATTTGAAAATGTAAATATGATTATGAAAAAGAGTCCTATTTATTATATATATAAATGCACTGTTATTAAATTATGACCTATTAATAGATGTCAGTATTTATAAATATTTAAATGAATAACAATAAAAAGTGTTGTTTATCAAATATTAAAGCATATAATATATATGTAATTATATATGTATATATATATATATATGTAATTATATATATGTATATATATATATATATGTATATATATATATATATATATGTAATTATATATATATATAATATATATATATATATATATATATTAAATTCAATCTGATGTAAACCGGTTATGAAAATGATCACATAATTGTCATTATTATCATTATAAATATTATCCAAAAATCTTCATATAGAATTATTATATAAGACTAGCCTTAATTCAATTTCTCATACATGAAAAGTTATTTAAAGAACATCCAAAGAGAAAATAAAATCTTTACAAGGTTTAATTTGTACATACTTTTGAATAACACACAACTCAACATACAATATGTAATATAACATAACATACAATATGTAATATAACATAACATACAATATGTAATATAACATAACATACAATATGTAATATAACTTAACATAGAAGATGTAATATAACTTAACATAGAAGATGTAAATAATATTATGTATACAACAAAAAGTCTCATTTACAAAATAAACTTCACATGAATGTGTACATTTTATAATTATTCTTTTAAAGTACATTTGTTTTGCATAATGTTATAACCATTATTAACACAATTTAAAAATAAGAATACAAATATAATATTAATGAATATACTATTTACTCTAGTTGTAGTTATTTTAACTTGTACAACTTGTTTAATTAAGTTGTATTACCAGTATCCCTAATTGATTGCATGCTTATTTTTTACAGCTCATAAAAGCCTCGATAGATTGTTTAAAATATGGACCCAAATTTTATAAATTTAATTGTAATTTATTTATTAGAAAACATATTAAATTTACCTCGATTAATTACATGCATCAAACATTACAATTGTATTATCCGGATATTGCTTGTGAATGTAATCATATATTAAAATTAAAAGTGTGTGCTTTATGTGTTAATATAAAATGTTATAATGATATTAAATTATATAATTAAATTATATTTATCAAAAAATATCAAAAGTTAAAAAATAGGATTTCAAAATAAATAAATACACTTTTGAAATTCTTTTGTTAATTTATTTGATATTACTTATTATAATAATAATATAATACAGTTAGATTTTATACTATGACAATATATAATTTTAAACATTTTAACTACGAACACTTGTTAATTAGAATAGTTGTAATTTTACGTTATAATAAAAAAACAAAACTAATATAATATTTTATCGGAGATATCTTTACATTGAATTATCAAACAGTCATTAAATTAATATATAAGAATAATATTAATTTTATTTTATCGCTTCTAAATGTTTTATTATGCAATAATTAATATTTTACTGACCTTAGATGCAGCGACACGTAGAAATGCTTCATATTTAGTCATTATTCTACAGAAAATTATATATTCACTAAACTATATATTTTATTTTACATATATGTAACTAAAGTAATAATAATAACTATTTAAACTTCCTATTATATATAATACATTATTTATTAAATAACGGTGAAATTACTGTTATAATATAATATATATGCATTAGCATCGAACAAAACTATAAAATATATGAGTGGTTAAAATTTTCGAAAATAAGTCTAAAATATGTTAAAGCAAATTATTCTCTGTAAATATTATTCTATTAAATAATTTGATTTTTTTTATAAATAATAAGTTCGTAAATAAAATTATTTTCCAGTTTTGCCATCTATCGAATTTACAATCTTAATGATAATAATAAACTGTTTAATAATAGATATACATTTTAGCCGATTCTACATTCACGTATATAATATACTATATATATACTATATATATATATATATATATATATATACTATATATATAAAGTAAGTAGTTCAAAAGGGGGTATTGTTTTAACAATTTAACATGTATAAAGCATATTGATCATCATAATGTTCCGTAATTCAGAACGTAATAAAATGTTTATATAATATATAATTGTTTATTATAATTATAAAATCGGGTAACAAAAGTGTTAGTAATGTCAATAAAAATAGTACAAAACACTCGTACAATAAATGTTATAAATATTGTATAACTAGAATATAAATATCAAACTCTGTATATAAAAATGAAAACATTTACTGACTTCTTCATACTTATCTTTAGATTTTATTGAATTAGTTTTCCAAAACCACTACTTTTCGCCTGGCAATCAAAAAGCATACATTTGTTATTAGGATTACGGGTAATGATACGTGCGTTTCTCTCATATGCAAATAATTTGCTCTTCACTGCCCGTTCTTGTGCCGGGTAGTGGGAACGGGGTGGTAGCATCTGACTCATAAGCAGATTTAGTTTTTACAAAGACGTTAGTAATGAATTATGTAGGCTTTTCCAATAGGACATGTAGATGTTACTCTGTTCTGTAGTGTTATACTTATATACAGTTATTTCCCTATTTAAATTTCTTCTACATACCCAAGATTGCGCAAGATTAGGTAATCTTGGTACATACTTTAGCCGAATTCGATCATTGAAGGATCATTCTTTGTAGTATGTTTTCTTTAAGCGAAAGAAATTCTAAATCATTTGTTAAGATTTAACCGAACATATAATCTTCTGGCAATATTCGTAATTGCAATCTACTGCATTCGTATGTGAAAATATATTTTGCATTTGTTTATTTTAATATTAGTACAGTTTCATCATCATATGAAATGATTTGTATATTATTACCATGCCATTCGTATCTTATGAACTATTTTATTTTTTCATAAGATTTTATTTATTATATTTACTTCCTTTGCATCAATATCTGTTTGCAACTTTTAAAAAACATATATTATATATCTTGAATACTATTGATAAGACATGTTATCTTCCATCGGAATATTGATCTATTGCGATGTAATCCATGAACGTCATTATCAATGGGATACGTAGATACTACTGACCATTCGATAGCCATTATCTCATTGCTTATTTCGCTCTCGGTAATACATTGTCTAATATAGTTATATAAGTTACTTGTCAAAATTGTATGATTTTTGAATAGTCCAAGATAACGTCATTCGCTATCGAAGTACTATTTGATCGTTATGTGGATGAAGTATTGCATAATTGATCAATTATACTTGTTATATAACTGCTGCTATAGATAAATGTAATATCATAATATAGTCGCATATCTTATGCTTCTGAAAACGTCCAGTATAATACTTATTATTTATCGCGGTATGTTATTCATAATACTAATTGTATATAGATTTAACATCACACATTTGTACACATATTTAATGTTTAATTCTCGGATCCCGTTTATTATCCATTCTCTATATATTTAGATGCTCATATATCAATCTTTCCTCATATTACTTTCTAGCATACATCAATATATATATATATTATTATTCTTGCCTCTAAACATTCATGAACTTCTTAACTTACCATAGTTAATAAAGCAAAATGATTATATATATATATGTTTATTCCTCATTATATCATCCATTTCCCTAATCTATTCTTCTTTATTTAGCAACTGACTGTAAAAATTATATAATTGTTATATAATCATATTATTATATATAATTAATGAATACTTTTTACTGAATAGGATGAATAAATGATTTAAAAGCAAACTTTTATTGAACAGGCTTCGTGAATTGTAATCATGTTTAGAATTGCAATTTACGAAGTCTGCTTTATTCAATGGACACATGAAACTTATATGAGCTTTTAAAATTACAATTTCAGTAATAAAATAATCAGTTAATTTACTATAAATTATTTTCCAGTATTGTCCTACCAATTCGTTAATATTTATTTTAAACTGAATATAGACCAAATCTCATGATAATCATATATATAATACTATATTACTATACTATAGTAGATATACATACATATCTAATAAATAATACAACTTCTTTTTATGGAATAATTAAAATATTGAATATTGAAAATAGAATAGTATTCGTATTAAGACGATATTTATCTGATATAAAGTATTTGATTACATGTAACAATTTGCAACAATAGAAATATTCAATTCCTGGTTATAAATCAAAGCTAGAATTTAAAATCATTGAATTATTTTGAAAATAATTATTCAGAGTATTCAGATTATCATTGTTTATTATGTTTGTAACATCTCGAAGTTCCATCAACATTTTAGATTCTAGAAATGAAATATGAATACCACTTTCTGGAAAAGTCACTTGTATTTAAGGTAGAAATCATGGTTGCCGTAAAAAATATTGTATTTATTTAAAACATTTTTGTGTACAAATTTATTATTTCTACTTATTATTATTTATGACATTATATTTTATAATATATTATAAAAGAATTGAATACAATTAAATAATAAATTAAAATATATATTAATAATCTCAATTACCTTGTATAATTTTTATAGACAGGGGAAATATATATACATACATACATATATATATATATATACATATATATATACGCACACATTATATACATATATATGTATATATATAAATATATATATTAAACCAACTTATATAAAGTATTCAAGTTATGAGTCATAGCTTATGATCATGGATTAACAAAATCACTATGTTATATTTAGTGGTGATTCAGAACCACACGATGACCATATAAGGATGATGAATGTAAATGGAACACTCACTAACACATGATTTCACACCTCGGTAAAAACACTCGGTGAGTCAGTAATTAGCCCAGTAATCAGCCCAGGATAACATTGTGTATTAATTGATCACACATAATAATTGTAAAATGAGATATTTATTCTTTTCTATAACCTATACTATACAAATGTTCTAGTAAACTGTTCTACCATTGATGTAGAAATTCTTCCATAAACTATACGCATGCTAATTAACTATACGCAGTTGTAAAGAAATGTATTAAAATTTTTATCATAATAATAAAATTTAAAATATAATTTAAAATTGATTAAATACTAATTATAAAATTATACTAATTTAATAAATAATACATAAATAATTATCATAATCAACAACATTAAATATTTTTAATAAAAACAATATTTCGCATATAAAAATTATATCCACTCGGAAAAAACTCTAACCTAGCCAAGCCATGAACGGAGATGAAATCGTCAGGGAACACATTATACTGCTGAACGACTGCAGAACGGCACCCGACCTAGCCCTGCCGCCGCTCGTAAGGGGGACCCCGGTAGACATGCAGATGTCGAATTTCCTCGACAAACTGAAGCAGTGCAGCTACATTTACACGTTCAAAGACGAATTCGACGAACTCGGCGACAACTTGACGGGCAAGGAGGTGAAACGCGAATGCCTGATGGAGATCCTCGAGTACATCTCGTCGACGCAGTACCTGATGTCGCACAAGTCGTACAAGGCGATCGTGAACATGGTGGCGGCTAATCTGTTCGCGTTCCTGCCGAACGACCGGGTCGCCTACGACCCCGAACTCGACGAGCCGAGGCTGGATAGGAACTGGTCGCACCTCTCCCTCGTCTACGACATCTTCATCGAATTCATGGAGTCGCCGGATTTCCAGGTGGTCGTCGGGCGGCAATACATAACCGAAGAGTTCACCGGGCAACTGTTCGACAGGTTCTACAGCGAGGATCCCCGGGTCAGGGAGGCGACGAAGAACACGATGCACCGAATCTACTCGTTGATTTACGACCGCAGGAAACAGATCAAGGTACGCATGACGAACATCCTCTTGAAGTACATCTACGAAAGCGAGTCGTTCGGCGGAATCAACGAACTTATGGAAATCGTCGCGAGCATAGTCAACGGCTACGTGGTTCCGATAAAACAGGAGAACATAGTATTCCTCATGAAGATCATAATCCCGTTGCACAGTTGCAAGACCATCATTTTCTTCCACGAGCACGTCGTCGAGTGCCTGGCCATGCTGATTCGGAAAGAAAAGGAAACCACGCAGATCATCGTACTCGGGCTGCTAAAGTACTGGCCGAAGAACCACGAAAATAAGGCGATGCTGTACTTGGCCGAAATGGAGGGCATATTGGACGGCATCGGCCAGGAACAATTTGAACTCGTAATGGTTCCGCTGTTCAAACGTTTCACGAAAATTCTGCTGGGGGATCACTTCTTCAACTGCGAAAAGGTGCTGTACATATTCGATAACGAGTCGATTATGAACAAAATCGAGAATAATCACAAAGTTTTGATCCCGATCATCCTGCCTGCACTGTACACGGCTTCCAAGGTTAGTTCGTTATTATTTAGTGGCATTTATAAATAATTAACGAAAGAGTTAGTTTATATTACCCAAATAATTGTATAATCAACTCAAATATTCTGAACACACAGACTCACTGGAATCCTCAGATAGCTAGTTACATATATCCTATGATTCAAAAATTCATTGTTTTGAACGGACCGCTTTGCAGCTCCGTTCTAGGTACCTACAAGGACAACGTACTCGAAGAAGTAAATATTGAACTTAAACGAAGGCAACGTTGGAAGGCAGTAGAATATGCTGGCAGGATCAAAAATGTGAATACAAATAACTAATACTTTGATTTTATTATTTTTTTGATATCTTATAATTATTTAATCTATTAAAATCGAACACATTCTTATAAAAGAACCACAGGGAATAAATATAATAAGTATTGAATATTATATTTAACGGTTTGCATATAATATAATGTTGAAAGAAAAAACAATTTATGTATGTGAAATTATTGTTATTAAAAACAAAACGGTGATTAATAACACATTTTAATAATAGGCAGTATGGCAATGGTAATTACGTTGATTAACGTACATATAAACACATTCTACTTCGTTCTATAGATCTTAATGAATGTATACATAAACTATGATGATAACAATAGGACAATAACACTGGGGAAATAACAATAGGACAAGATAGTAACAAGACTAAAGCTCTAAATACAATTTCATTATTCGAATGTTGTAAATATTAAACAATGACACTAGCGCTTCTTGTGTGTGGTATGGTGTGTGCATGGTGTATGTATTTGTGTTTGATTGTAGGTATGAGAGTGTAAAGTATAAATATCGGACAGATTTTATGTTTTCAGCGGTAAAAATGAAATAATAATATAAAAACAAAATATGTATAATAAAGTTTTTATAATTACAATGAATTATAGATATGCAAACATCTGATGTAATAATTAATATAATCTTATATCTATGATTATTCCAACAAACTTGTTGGATTTTAGTAATTTTGTTTGAAATTCAACTGAAGTTTATGATTTTTATGATTGATAAATGTAATTTCAGTTGACACCATATAATTGGTAGTTTTCATCTTGATTGCCGTGGTAAACACCGATCTCATAGCCTATGATCGTTGCGTGGTCAAGTTTACCTGGAGCTAGTTTCAAATCTGATTTGATCTTGATATCGCGTTGCTAGGAAAGACAATTTCGTAGTTACGCGTTTAAATCGAAATAAACAATATTTGGTTTGTAGACTATCTAGAATATTTAAAACTTATTTTACTTTAATAATTAGAGATTTCGTTATATTTCCGTTATACACTTTTATAATGTTAAATAATATGAAAATCAAAATCTATGTCTTAAGATACATTTATATTCGCGAAGATTTTTGTATAGAATGAAATACAGTTCTAAAACATTTGTTGAGATTTACATAAAGCTCTGCAAAATGACCGTATTAACTTGTTTGCAAATGATTCACACAACTCTAGTTTCAATGTGTTTACTCGGTAACGTCTTAAACCTACCGACCTCTCTTTCCTTGGTTTTCATCTTTCGGAATAGTCGAGGATTCTCCAGAACCGCCCTCTTACGCTCCGTTGACTTCAGACAGTGTTGGCAGATCTCTCGACATAACTCTTGAGCAGAATAATCGACCTCGGTATTTAATTCAAACTCGTGAATCACCTGAAGGTAAGTCGGAGATTGATTAAGAGGTCGAGGAGAAGGAAGCAGGAGTAGGGCTGGAGTAAACTGTTAGAAAGGAGAGAGAAGAAGGAGGCGAGAGATGAGAGGGAAGGTGAGAAGGAGAGAGAAGGTGAGAAGGAGAGGAGAGAGAGAAGGTAAGAAGGAGAGGAGAGAGAGAACGAGAGGAGAGTGAAGGAGAGGAGAGAGAAGCAGGAGTAAGGCTGGAGTAAGCTGTTAGAAAGGAGAGAGAAGAAGGAGGAGAGAGAGAAGGTAAGAAGGAGAGGAGATATAGAAGGAGAGGAGAGTGAAGGAGAGGAGAGAGAAGGAGAGAGAAGGAGAGATTTGAAGTAGGTATAAATGTTGATTTTGATTTATTTACTATTTTTCAAAACAATTTTAACTTAAAAGTAAACTTATATAACCTATACATACTATATATACATGTTTATACTATATATACTATATATAGTATATATACTATATATACTATATATAGTATATATACTATATATACTATATATACTATATATACTATATATACTATATATACTATATATACTATATACTATATATACATGTTAAAACTATATAAATCATTGATTGATTAATTAATTTAATAGTATTTATTTAAAAGACACATAATAGCAATATTCTTGAGTTTAATAAAAACAGAAATAAAATATTGTTAACACATAGAGAACATTATTTAGTAGATTATTACATAATCTAATTGTGTAGATAAGAAACGGTGTCTCCCAAAACGTCTAAATAGATAAGGACAATTATTCGAAGGAAAGCTGAGTGAAGTTTAGATAACGTGAGTTTGGGTAACAAAGAAATAGATAGAGTAGGATATTTTGAAAGTGTTTTGTCCAGATTATTATAATTATGATCTATATAACATTTATAACGAATATAAACTATATAAAATATATAATCTATAAATTATATATACTATATAATATAATATCTTCTTTATATACTAGCTAACATACATTTTTATTTTATAATTTAGATTAAGAATGAGAATAATATATTAACAAATTGTGCAAATTAGCAAATATATCAAACAATCCCTAAACAATATATAAGCTATTTATAGTTCTAAACTATATATTAATTATCTCTAAACTATCTCTAAACTTTCTGTAAATTCTAAACGTTCTCTAAATTATATCTAAACTAGTTCTAAACATTCTCTAAATTATATCTAAACTATTTCTAAACTACCTCTAAATTATATCTAAACTATCTGTAAATTATATCAAAACTAGTTCTAACCTATCTCTAAACTAGTTCTAACCTATCTCTAAATTATTTCTAAAGTAAGTCTAAACTATCTATTAATTATTTATTAACTATAAGATAACAAGTTGTAAATTATTAAGAGTATTAAATCTTTAAAGAAAGATACAGTTATATAGAATTTTCATAATTAGTTTTGTATAAATAATTATAAAGCTATTGTTAGATAACAAAGGAAATGCAAATGTACTAACACGTTCCATTGTCTTCAAGGCATACGAATGTCGTTCCATTGGGGTCATATGGGGTTTTACGTCGGATTTCTGTTAGGGTATAAAAGTAAGGCTATAATGCTCACATCACCTGTCCCCACCAACTCCTAATAACCCACATCATCTACCCCACCAACCTCTAATAACTCACATCATTAGACCCCTTCCTCACCCCACCAACACCATTATAACCCACATCACCTGACCCCCCTACATGACCCCTCCGTAACCTCATCGGAGTCAACAGGAAGTGCAGTTTTATTGATCACAGGATCAAAGTTATCCGAAATACCATCAGAAGTCAAAAACACAATGTCCCCCGCATCCACAAAGGTCAAAGAGCAAGTCAAGTTGTTGAGTTCTGGCTCAGTTCCTGTTTGAACATAAGGAGAATATCCAATCGATCGCTAGGAAACTTTTAATGATAATGAAATCACTATTTCTTTTGAAACATCGAATAGAGTCATGCATTGTTAATCTCTACGCGGCTAAACACGCCCACTAACCGCTGGCAGGACCTAGAGCGCCACCTGCATCTCTAATATCGCGACAGCTATTGATATCATGTGATCCGGTGGTCATTTCGCGAATTCCGAATCGTTTACTCAACACAAAGGCCAGACTATCTCCGACATTTACAGTAATCGCAGCAAACCTATTAGTTACAAATTACGTAGAGGTGTAGCGTTGTTGTAACGGTATGTAGACACTCTATGCGGAGGTATATCAACAATATGGCACACATCTACACTCATCTCCTCTATCTTCCCTCATCTCCCGAACAAACAAAAAGTAGACAAACAGATCAAGACATTTCTCTAACCCTGCTATAACATTTTAACTAGCTCTTAATAATCCCACCCTAACCCCCTAACTCCTCTTCTGAACCATCCCCAAAACCCTTTTCCGCCTCTAATTCATACTCTAATCCCACCTAACCCTCTCCTCTCCTCACCTAACCCCATAACCCCTCTTCTAAACCCTCCCACAACTCCTCCTCTAACCCTTCCCATAACCTCTCCATTAACCCTTCCACTAACACATCACCTACACCTTATTTCACCCTTCCACTAACCTCCCTAACATACCCTCAAAACACCCTGCCTTAAACCATACCACTAATCCCTCCCTTATCCCTATCTTTAACCTTCCCCTAATCCTTCTCTTAAACCCAAACCCATCCCCTAACCCTCCCTTTAACCGCACCCTAAACCCTCCCCTAACCCGACTTCTAACCTTCTCCTACCATAGAAATCTTCCCTAGTGGAGCATACAGCTAATGGAACAATTAAAGTCACACAAAGGGTGGTCAAGCCTCCGGCGTGTCGTAGGATACGTCTTTGAGCTGCGTCCAAAGACTGCAGAAGTAACTGGGTGATCTTCTGAAGGAGGATTCAGAGGTCACTCGAGTCTATTTACAAGAAAGATAAACCACCTCGTAAACTACTATTGACCGCCTTACATAAGGTCACCAACACTCACTGAGATGGGTCAAGGAATTGTATTAATAATATAAATAATCTACACTTGCTCTAGTTCTGTGATAATCTTATTGTATACGAATGACCTCTAGTTTAAATTGCATTTTGACAATGTAAGCATTAATAGAATAGATATTAATACAATATATATTAGATGTAACAGATATTAATACAATAGATATTAATACAATAGATATTAATACAATAGATATAAATATAAAAATATGATTTGTAATTTGGTTGTGACTGTATTAGTGTCAGTTTATTATACTGGATGTCAGTGTCGCTAGAGTAGGTATTCACTAACGTGGGTGTCGGTAAGTAGGCCAGGGTTCTGCTTCAACTGACCATTCACAAACTCGGCGACCCCGTATACAGCGCACCTAGCGGCCATCTTGGACTTTACGCCCCAATTCACACCGTCGGCCACTGCCATCAACGCATTATTACGTCTGGCGCATACTATGAAGGCATCTGCTATTGGCTCACCTGACCGAGGGGAGGGGCTTAGACGAGAGGGTTATGGGCGGGGCTTAGGAAAGGCCGGGGGACTAAGAACATGGTATCATCGTATAGGATAGTTAGGAGTGGTCACGGGAATGGGGATAGAGTTAAGCGGAGTTTAGGTGGATAGGGGAGATGGGACATGGAGCTGTTCTTAGTATCAAACAGTTGGTTAGGAGAAAGGAGAGTAGAGATCGAGTGTACAGGGTATTAGTTGAATTGGTTTAGGGATTATAGGATCTGGTTTAAGGGGTTAGGTATGGGGATGGTTAAGGTTAGGTTAGGTAAAGGTTAAGTACAACTAGAGCAGGTGGCTAGGATGGGTTTTCACGATTGGGGATAAATGAAGGAGTTACAATAGCTGTTTCCCGACTTCTAGGAGTGATGAACAGAGGAGGAGGAGGCTAGAAGCGAAAAGAAGAGATAACTAGAGAGATGAAGTGTTGGATACCTGAACCATAGTTAAGAACATTGTCGCAATGTTAATTGTACTGTAAAAAAGCTTCGCAATACCATTTGGTTGGTTGGAATCGTATAAATGCTAATGATTTAATGAAATAACTAAAATAGAATGCATCGATTGACACCATGTTGTAGGAAATATAGCATAGGACTATTTCTTGTAAATAGTAATCTAAAATAGGTAATATTTAATAACTTAAATGATGATACAACATTTTGTGATTGTATGAAATTGAAATTGTAACTCAAATCAAAAAGTTCACAAATAAGTGAAAAATTAAAACAATAAACAAATGTTTTTTCTAGAACTTCATTTATTCCCTAGATAATTATTAATAACAAGGAATTATAAAGATACTACAAAATTTATCTGATAATATAACAAACAAATGTAAAGCTAATGAATTCTCTATGATAAATATATATATTTATATATAAATGTCAATAAAAGTTAATTAAGATTATTACACTATATATTTATATTGTATTCATATAATATCTATATTACTATATATAATGATAGTATATATTTTGAATAGTGTTTTATACCCCGTTAACTACAGTCTGGATATGAGTGATGTATTGATTGGATGTGCTTTTTATATCATCATAATTATTACACAACAACATAGATCAAAAGCAAATCAACTATGAATAATTAATATATATATAGTAGTGACATATTCCCATTTATATCACCACAACCACAATCATCCCAACCCTATTCCCACCCCTATTCCCACTAATGTAATTACCATTACCATTACCATTACCATTACCATTACCATTACCATTATCATTGCCATTATTATTATTATTATTATTATTATTATTATTATTATTATTATTATTATTATTATTATTATTATTATTATTATTATTATTATTATTATTATTATTATTATTATTATTATTATTATTATTATTATTATTATTATTATTATTATTATTATTATTATTATTATTATTATTATTATTATTATTATTATTATTATTATTATTATTATTATTATTATTATTATTATTATTATTATTATTATTATTATTATTATTATTATTATTATTATTATATATAATTAATAGTAGAGATAAGGAAACAGATATTGGGTTATTGTGGATTGATGTTAGTGCTAATTAATATGAGAAGGGTGTGGATTGGTAGCTGCGATGAGAGTAATAATTCATGTAGTAGCTTAGAAGGAGCTAATGGTGGTGATGGGAGTGGTTAGCTATATTGTAGAGGTTTGGAAGGGGTTTGACAGGGGCTAATGGTGGTGATGGGAGAGGTTAGCTATAGTGTAGAGGTTTGGTAGAGGTTTGACAGGGGCTAAATGTTGTGATGGGAGAGGTTAGCTATATTGTAGAGGTTTGGCAGAGGTTTGACAGGGGCTAATGGTGGTGATGGGAGAGGTTAGCTAGGAGGTGTAGAATTAAGGGAGGTGTTAGTGGAGATGTAGAATTATGGGAGGGGCTAGTGGAGGTGTAGAATTGAGGGAAGGGCTAGTGGAGGTGTAGAATTAAGGGAGGGGCTAGTGGAGGTATAGAATTGAGGGAGGGGCTAGTGGAGATGTAGAATTGAGGCAGGGGCTAGTGGAGGTGTAAAATTGAGGGAGGGGTTAGTGGAGATGTAGAATTGAGGAAGGGGCTAGTGGAGGTATATAATTGAGGGAGGGGCTAGTGGGAGTATAGAATTGAGGGATAGAGAGGAGCATTTATTAGAATGTTTCACATACCTGAAATCTTATGGCTTACTGGGTTTTGGTCATATAAAGACATTGAGATTCCGAATGCTTTACGATTATAGATGTTCCAATTTGGAACACCCGCAATTAAAACACTGTGTTTATCTTCATCCTTTTCCTCAAACTGTATCTGACAACAATAGTTACTATTGCAATGGAATTTTTTAAAAGAAGTAATCCTCTCCTCTCCACTCGACTCCCTTCGACAACCCTCTACTAACATTATCTATATCATCTCCATTTATCGTTGAAATTCCCCCTTCTAATTGATTTAAATCTAATGATTCTCTCCTCAACGCAGGAAATATGCGAACACCTGTCACTCTGGCCGAATCTATGGGCGTTTCCGGTGTCGACATAGCATCGGTGGAGGTGGGGGGCGTGATTAGGGACGTCACCGAAGAGGTGTGTATATGCCTGCCGGCCGGTGAAACAAATAGGATGTTATCGGCGTCGGGTCGAAGGTCATCGTATATAGGTGTGTTGTCGGTAGTATGTCTATGAAATACAGGAGAGGCCAAGTTCCTGTAAAAAGATAAAGTCTCGATAATGTGGCAGCAGATACTATTTATTAAAGTTATTGTTTTGTACGTATTTATTAAGTAAATTGATCTATGTTCAAAATTATGATTACATTTATGAGAAATTAGATCTTATAAGATATTGGATCTAATAAGAAATTAGATCTTATAATATATTAGATCTTAAAGGATATATTAGATCATATAAGCAATTCTATATTATAAGAAATTGGATCTTATAAGATAATATATTTTATAAGATCTTATAAGATATAAGATCTTATAGATATTATATCTTATAAGATATAAGATCTTATAGATATTATATCTTATAAGATATAAGATGTTATAGATATTATATCTTATAAGATATAAGATCTTATAGATATTATATCTTATAAGATATAAGATCTTATAGATATTATATCTTATAAGATATAAGATCTTATAGATATTATATCTTATAAGATATAAGATCTTATAGATATTATATCTTATAATAAATGATGTAAATTATCCGGGAGAAGACCAACAGTTTTAAATTTTTAATACTTCTGTGAGAACGTTCCTTCACCTCCTCATCCTCTTCCTCCTCCTCCTCTCCATCTCTCACAACTTTGTAATCGCGTAGTTTGTCCACGACATGGCGTAGGATGCGTTCGTGGTGTTTGTGGGCGGAGTTAGGTCGGTGACGCCGGGGCCCGCTACGACTATAGATATTGATGACGGTGGACCCGGCGTCGGAGTGGGCCCTCCTTACAGCCGACCAAGGGGATACTCCACGCTGACCGACGTCGCCGTTAAGTAGATGTGCCTCGTCTAGGGGTCCGTGGTCAAGGGGTCCGTGGTCAAGGGGTCCGTGTTCAAGGGGTCCGTGGTCAAGGGGTCCGTGGTCAAGGGGTGAGTGGTTAAGGGGTTCGTGGTCAAGGGGTGAGTCGGGTGCAGAGTTTAATCTGCATAAGGAGGAGAGGTGGGTGTCGCAGGGTACCTTAATGGGCGTTGGTCTATAGGCACCATTGGGCTGGTTGTATTGCATTGTGTGGCTGTTTCTTGTGGGGTTAATATTAGTGGAGTGAGTGTGTTTTGTGGGGTTCATATCAGTGGAGTGAGTGTGTTTTGTGGGGTTAATCTCAGTGGAGTGGGTGTGTTTTGTGGGGTTAATATCAGTGGAGTGAGTGTGTTTTGTGGGGTTAATCTCAGTGGAGTGGGTGTGTTTTGTGGGGTTCATATCATTGGAGTGGGTGTGTTTTATAGCGTTCATCTCCGTAGGGTGGGTGTATTTTGTGGGGTTCATCTCATTAGAGTGGGTGTGTTTTATAGGGTTCATCTCCGTAGGGAGGGTGTATTTTGTGGGATCCATCTTAGTGGGGTGGGTGAGTTTTGAGGGCAGAATGTATTTCGTGGAGCTCTTCTTAGATTTATGGGCGTGACTAGGTAAGTTCTCCCCGGTGTGTTGAGTATGTTTAGGGGGTTTAACCTCAGATGGGTGGGCATGGCTAAGGGAGTTGTAGTTAGCGGGGTGGCTATGACTGTAAGCCCTTCGTATGGTCACCACATCGAGTTCCGATTTTCCGTAGCGCTTGCCGCCAGGGGTTGTATGTTCGGCGGCATTACGAGGTCGTTCCTCGCGTACTTTATAGCGACGCCTGGCGGGAAGAACAGGCGAAGCGGATAACTGTTCCGGCTTGCGGGTGCAACAGGTTTTAGGGGTCACCGAAGAGGGTTCGCTGGTCACCGTCAGCTCTCCGTCCATGTATAGACTATCTATTCTGGCGATAGGTGCCAGGATTACGGCGGGAGGGCAAGGTCCAGGCGTAATCACGCCCCCTTTATCACCGCCGCTAGGGGGAGATTCAATTTCGTAGGCGGGCAGAGATTGTCGTTTGCGGGATCGATAAGCGTACTCCGTGTAAAGGGTGTGATCCGAAGGGTCAAGGGTCGACGACTTCACAAAGTGACCCGAGGCCTCAGACTTTACGGGAAGGCATTGCAACCTCGATCTAGCAGCCTCCGGGGACAAAATTCGCGGAGTTTTATTATTTATCTCCGATACACTGAAATTTTGGAGTAATGGCTAATATATATTTGTTATAGTGGTCAAAATAGAAAATAGTGTAATATATTATATACAAATGTAATAATGTAATATTATATATCATATATATATATTATTATATATTTATTATATTAAATAATAGAATTATAAGTGTTTGAAGAATAAAAAAAATGATGATCCTTAATTAAAAATAATAAATAATATACATCACTTAAAGGTAGGATATCGGCAGGATTTGTGGAGTAGTAGGGGTAGGGTTGGAGTAGTAGGGGTAGGGTTGGAGTAGTAGGGGTAGGGTTGGAGTAGTAGGGATAGGTTGGAATAGTAGGGGTTAGGGTTGGAGTAGTATGGGGTAACGTTGGACTAGTAGGGGTAGGGTTGGAGTAGTAGGGCTATGGTTGGAGTAGTAGGGGTAAGGTTGGAGTAGCAGGGGGGTAGAATTGGAGTAGTAGGGGTAGGGTTTGAGTAGTAGGGGTAGGGTTTGAGTAGTAGGGGGTAGGGTTGGAGTAGTAGGGGGTAACATTGGAGTAGTAGGGGTAGGGTTGGAGTAGTAGGGATAGGTTGGAATAGTAGGGGTAGGGTTGGAGTAGTATGGGTAGGGTTGGAGTAGTAGGGATAGGTTGGAGTAGTAGGGGGTAGGGTTGGAGTAGTATGGGGTAACGTTGGAGTAGTAGGGGTAGGGTTGGAGTAGTAGGGCTATGGTTGGAGTAGTAGGGGTAGGGTTGGAGTAGTTGGGATATGTTGGAGTAGTAGGGGGTAGGGTTGGAGTAGCAGGGGTAGAGTTGGAGTAGTAGGGGTAGGGTTTGAGTAGTAGGGATAGGTTGGAGTAGTAGGGGGTAGGGTTGGAGTAGTAGGGGATAACGTTGGAGTAGTAGGGGTAGGGTTTGAGTAGTAGGGGTAGGGTTTGAGTAGTAGGGGGTAGGGTTGGAGTAGTAGGGGGTAATATTGGAGTAGTAGGGGTAGAGTTTGAGTAGTAGGGGGTAGGGTTTGAGTAGTAGGAATAGGGTTGGAGAAGTAGGGGTAGGGTTTGAGTAATAGGGATAGGTTGGAGTAGTAAGGGGTAGGATTGGAGTAGTAGGTACTATTAGTTTACAGATTAATACAAATTTAAAAGGAATTTGGTATATTGTGTGGTATTTTGAAGGGCCTTTTTTTAAAATTAATTATTCTGAATTTCACTGTCTGCCTATTTTAATATATTATCTTCTCTGAATTGCACTTTATAAAGTGTTATTTAAGTGGAATAAATTATATCTAATCTACCACACTATAATCTACCCTACTTTAATCTACCCTACTATAATCTACCACACTATAATCTACCACACTATAATCTACCCTACTATAATCTACCCAACTATAATCTACCCTACAATAATCTACCCTACTATAATCTAACCTACTATAATCTACCGCACTATAATCTACCCTACTATAATCTAACCTACTATAATCTACCGCACTATAATCTACCCTACTATAATCTACTATACTATAATCTAATCTACTATAATCTACCCCACTATAATCTACCCTACTATAATCTACCCTACTATAATCTACCCTACTATAATCTAACCTACTATAATCTACCGCACTATAATCTACCACACTATAATCTACCGCACTATAATCTACCCTACTATAATCTACCCTACTATAATCTACCCTACTATAATCTACCGCACTATAATCTACCACACTATAATCTACCGCACTATAATCTACCCTACTATAATCTACCCTACTATAATCTACTATACTATAATCTAATCTACTATAATCTACCCCACTATAATCTACCCTACTATAATCTACCCTACTATAATCTACCCTACTATAATCTACCCTACTATAATCTACCCTACTATAATCTAACCTACTATAATCTACCGCACTATAATCTACCGCACTATAATCTACTCTACTATAATCTACCCTACTATAATCTACCCTACTATAATCTAACCTACTATAATCTACCGCACTATAATCTACCACACTATAATCTACCGCACTATAATCTACCCTACTATAATCTACCCTACTATAATCTACCCTACTATAATCTATCACACTTTAATCTACCCTACTATAATCTACCCTACTATAATCTACCCTACTATAATCTACCACACTATAATCTACCCTACTATAATCTACCCTACTATAATCTACCACACTATAATCTACCCTACTATAATCTACCCTACTATAATCTACCACACTATAATCTACCGCACTATAATCTACCCTACTATAATCTACCCTACTATAATCTACCCTACTATAATCTACCACACTATAATCTACCCTACTATAATCTACCCTACTATAATCTACCCTACTATAATCTACCCTACTATAATCTATCACACTTTAATCTACCCTACTATAATCTACCCTACTATAATCTACCCTACTATAATCTACCACACTATAATCTACCCTACTATAATCTACCCTACTATAATCTACCCTACTATAATCTACCACACTATAATCTACCGCACTATAATCTACCCTACTATAATCTACCCTACTATAATCTACCCTACTATAATCTATCACACTTTAATCTACCCTACTATAATCTACCCTACTATAATCTACCCTACTATAATCTATCACACTTTAATCTACCCTACTATAATCTACCCTACTATAATCTACCCTACTATAATCTACCCTACTATAATCTACCCTACTATAATCTACCCTACTATAATCTACTACACTATAATCTACCCTACTATAATCTACCCTAGTATAATCTACCACACTATAATCTACCCTACTATAATCTACCCTACTATAATCTACCCTACTATAATCTACCCTACTATAATCTACCCTACTATAATCTACCCTACTATAATCTACCCTACTATAATCTACCCTACTATAATCTACCCTACTATAATCTACCCTACTATAATCTACCCTACTATAATCTACCCTACTATAATCTACCCTACTATAATCTACTACACTATAATCTACCCTACTATAATCTACCCTACTATAATCTACCCTACTATAATCTACCCTACTATAATCTACCCTACTATAATCTACCCTACTATAATCTACCCTACTATAATCTACCCTACTATAATCTACCCTACTATAATCTACCCTACTATAATCTACCCTACTATAATCTACCCTACTATAATCTACCCTACTATAATCTACCCTACTATAATCTACCCTACTATAATCTACCCTACTATAATCTACCCTACTATAATCTACCCTACTATAATCTACCCTACTATAATCTACCACACTATAATCTACCCTACTATAATCTACCCTACTATAATCTACCCTACTATAATCTACCCTACTATAATCTACCCTACTATAATCTACCCTACTATAATCTACCCTACTATAATCTACCCTACTATAATCTACCCTACTATAATCTACCACACTATAATCTACCCTACTATAATCTACCCTACTATAATCTACCCTACTATAATCTACACTACTATAATCTACCCTACTATAATCTACCCTACTATAATCTATCACACTTTAATCTACCCTACTATAATCTACCCTACTATAATCTACCCTACTATAATCTACCCTACTATAATCTACCCTACTATAATCTACCACACTATAATCTACCCTACTATAATCTACCCTACTATAATCTACCCTACTATAATCTACCCTACTATAATCTACCCTACTATAATCTACCCTACTATAATCTACCCTACTATAATCTACCCTACTATAATCTACCCTACTATAATCTACCCTACTATAATCTACCCTACTATAATCTACCCTACTATAATCTACCCTACTATAATCTACCACACTATAATCTACCCTACTATAATCTACCCTACTATAATCTACCCTACTATAATCTACCCTACTATAATCTACCCTACTATAATCTACCCTACTATAATCTACCCTACTATAATCTACCCTACTATAATCTACCACACTATAATCTACCACACTATAATCTACCACACTATAATCTACCCTACTATAATCTACCCTACTATAATCTACCCTACTATAATCTACCCTACTATAATCTACCCTACTATAATCTACCCTACTATAATCTACCACACTATAATCTACCCTACTATAATCTACCCTACTATAATCTACCCTACTATAATCTACCACACTATAATCTACCCTACTATAATCTACCCTACTATAATCTACCCTACTATAATCTACCACACTATAATCTACCCTACTATAATCTACCACACTATAATCTACCCTACTATAATCTACCCTACTATAATCTACCCTACTATAATCTACCACACTATAATCTACCCTACTATAATCTACCCTACTATAATCTACCACACTATAATCTACCACACTATAATCTACCACACTATAATCTACCACACTATAATCTACCACACTATAATCTACCCTACTATAATCTACCCTACTATAATCTACCACACTATAATCTACCACACTATAATCTACCACACTATAATCTACCCTACTATAATCTACCCTACTATAATCTACCCTACTATAATCTACCACACTATAAATCTACCACACTATAATCTACCCTACTATAATCTACCCTACTATAATCTACCACACTATAATCTACCACACTATAATCTACCACACTATAATCTACCCTACTATAATCTACCCTACTATAATCTACCCTACTATAATCTACCCTACTATAATCTACCCTACTATAATCTACCCTACTATAATCTACCCTACTATAATCTACCCTACTATAATCTACCCTACTATAATCTACCCTACTATAATCTACCACACTATAATCTACCCTACTATAATCTACCACACTATAATCTACCCTACTATAATCTACCCTACTATAATCTACCCTACTATAATCTACCACACTATAATCTACCCTACTATAATCTACCACACTATAATCTACCCTACTATAATCTACCCTACTATAATCTACCCTACTATAATCTACCACACTATAATCTACCCTACTATAATCTACCCTACTATAATCTACCACACTATAATCTACCACACTATAATCTACCACACTATAATCTACCACACTATAATCTACCACACTATAATCTACCCTACTATAATCTACCCTACTATAATCTACCACACTATAATCTACCCTACTATAATCTACCCTACTATAATCTACCCTACTATAATCTACCCTACTATAATCTACCCTACTATAATCTACCCTACTATAATCTACCCTACTATAATCTACCCTACTATAATCTACCACACTATAATCTACCCTACTATAATCTACCCTACTATAATCTACCCTACTATAATCTACCCTACTATAATCTACCCTACTATAATCTACCCTACTATAATCTACCCTACTATAATCTACCCTACTATAATCTACCACACTATAATCTACCCTACTATAATCTACCCTACTATAATCTACCCTACTATAATCTACCCTACTATAATCTACCCTACTATAATCTACCCTACTATAATCTACCCTACTATAATCTACCCTACTATAATCTACCCTACTATAATCTACCCTACTATAATCTACCCTACTATAATCTACCCTACTATAATCTACCCTACTATAATCTACCCTACTATAATCTACCCTACTATAATCTACCCTACTATAATCTACCCTACTATAATCTACCACACTATAATCTACCCTACTATAATCTACCCTACTATAATCTACCACACTATAATCTACCCTACTATAATCTACCACACTATAATCTACCACACTATAATCTACCTTACTATAATCTACCCTACTATAATCTACCCTACTATAATCTACCCTACTATAATCTACCACACTATAATCTACCCTACTATAATCTACCCTACTATAATCTACCCTACTATAATCTACCCTACTATAATCTACCACACTATAATCTACCCTACTATAATCTACCCTACTATAATCTACCCTACTATAATCTACCCTACTATAATCTACCCTACTATAATCTACCACACTATAATCTACCACACTATAATCTACCCTACTATAATCTACCCTACTATAATCTACCCTACTATAATCTACCCTACTATAATCTACCCTACTATAATCTACCACACTATAATCTACCCTACTATAATCTACCACACTATAATCTACCACACTATAATCTACCCTACTATAATCTACCCTACTATAATCTACCCTACTATAATCTACCCTACTATAATCTACCCTACTATAATCTACCATACTATAATCTACCACACTATAATCTACAGCACTATAATCTACTACACTATAATCTACCCTACTATAATCTACCCTACTATAATCTACCCTACTATAATCTACCCTACTATAATCTACCCTACTATAATCTACCACACTATAATCTACCCTACTATAATCTACCCTACTATAATCTACCCTACTATAATCTACCACACTATAATCTACCCTACTATAATCTACCCTACTATAATCTACCCTACTATAATCTACCACACTATAATCTACCCTACTATAATCTACCCTACTATAATCTACCCTACTATAATCTACCCTACTATAATCTACCCTACTATAATCTACCACACTATAATCTACCCTACTATAATCTACCACACTTTAATCTACCCTACTATAATCTACCCTACTATAATCTACCCTACTATAATCTACCCTACTATAATCTACCCTACTATAATCTACCACACTATAATCTACCCTACTATAATCTACCCTACTATAATCTACCCTACTATAATCTACCCTACTATAATCTACCCTACTATAATCTACCCTACTATAATCTACCCTACTATAATCTACCACACTATAATCTACCCTACTATAATCTACCCTACTATAATCTACCCTACTATAATCTACCCTACTATAATCTACCACACTATAATCTACCCTACTATAATCTACCCTACTATAATCTACCCTACTATAATCTACCCTACTATAATCTACCCTACTATAATCTACCACACTATAATCTACCACACTATAATCTACCCTACTATAATCTACCCTACTATAATCTACCCTACTATAATCTACCCTACTATAATCTACCCTACTATAATCTACCACACTATAATCTACCCTACTATAATCTACCACACTATAATCTACCACACTATAATCTACCCTACTATAATCTACCCTACTATAATCTACCCTACTATAATCTACCCTACTATAATCTACCCTACTATAATCTACCATACTATAATCTACCACACTATAATCTACAGCACTATAATCTACTACACTATAATCTACCCTACTATAATCTACCCTACTATAATCTACCCTACTATAATCTACCCTACTATAATCTACCCTACTATAATCTACCACACTATAATCTACCCTACTATAATCTACCCTACTATAATCTACCCTACTATAATCTACCACACTATAATCTACCCTACTATAATCTACCCTACTATAATCTACCCTACTATAATCTACCACACTATAATCTACCCTACTATAATCTACCCTACTATAATCTACCCTACTATAATCTACCCTACTATAATCTACCCTACTATAATCTACCACACTATAATCTACCCTACTATAATCTACCACACTTTAATCTACCCTACTATAATCTACCCTACTATAATCTACCCTACTATAATCTACCCTACTATAATCTACCCTACTATAATCTACCACACTATAATCTACCCTACTATAATCTACCCTACTATAATCTACCCTACTATAATCTACCCTACTATAATCTACCCTACTATAATCTACCCTACTATAATCTACCCTACTATAATCTACTACACTATAATCTACCCTACTATAATCTACCACACTATAATCTACCCTACTATAATCTACCCTACTATAATCTACCCTACTATAATCTACCACACTATAATCTACTCTACTATAATCTACTCTACTATAATCTACTCTACTATAATCTACCCTACTCTAATCTACCCTACTATAATCTACCCTACTATAATCTACCACACTATAATCTACTCTACTATAATCTACCCTACTATAATCTACCCTACTATAATCTACTCTACTATAATCTACCCTACTATAATCTACCACACTATAATCTACTCTACTATAATCTACTCTACTATAATCTACCCTACTATAATCTACTCTACTATAATCTACCCTACTATAATCTACCCTACTATAATCTACCCTACTATAATCTACCCTACTATAATATACCCTACTATAATCTACCCTACTATAATCTACTCTACTATAATCTACCCTACTATAATCTACCCTACTATAATCTACCCTACTATAATCTACCCTACTATAATCTACCCTACTATAATCTACCCTACTATAATCTACTCTACTATAATCTACCCTACTATAATCTACCCTACTATAAACTACCCTACTATAATCTACCCTACTATAATCTACCCTACTATAATCTACTCTACTATAATCTACCCTACTATAATCTACCCTAATATAATCTACCCTACTATAATCTACAGCACTAGTTATTGAGATAAGTGATAGGAGCTGTCAAATGCATAACAAATTCTAAATAGAAATTGATGTATAAAGAAAATATTAAAAGTGAAAACAAAAAATGATATCAAATTTCGTATTCAATGCTCACTTTTTAAATAACTATCTTACAATAATATATTATATAATTTAATATTCACAAGATGGTGAATATTAAATATATATTAATACAATAGGTTTATTATAAGATTATTGTCGAATATTAAAAGAAATAGTTAATAAATTTCAAAAGCTATTTATCTCACGATATACTACACAAAGTCTCGTTGAATACAGAAGTACCATATTAAAGTACCATACCATAAAGTACCATACTAGCGTTGGACTGACCTGGAATGACATTGGCAAACAGTGCGTCCACAACAAGCAAACTGAATATCTCCGACTACAGCATTATGAGAAGTATTTTCTGGGGTGAGGACATGGACATTAGATAGGGTCTACTTTAGTGTTAAGGGCATTCTACAACGAAGAACAAACTGCATATTGTTATGTGACCTAGGCTTATAAAGTGGAGATAAGTAAGACAAGGTCACTACAACACCAACTGAACTCCCTATAATATTAATTACAACTAAAACATAATAAAGTTAACATATGATAATTTATTTAATACGAATTTAAAATAATTTTTTTTTACAAAGACTAGAAATTATAAATACAAAGTTTCTATTATCATTGAATACAGATAAGCGACCTTCATAAGCCACGCCCACATCATGAAACGAGATTTTGCCTACGCTACGCTGCCTAATACCAGTCCAAGCTATTTACTATACCATAACAACGAGGGCATACAGGATACGTCCTATACAAACCAGATCCACATCGGCGTAACCATAGAAACCTAGTTGGTTGACAACGGGGTATTCGTTGACTTCGCAGAGTCCATTATCGGGGCCAGAGTACGAAGCATACAAACGCATGGACAGTTTGCCAATCTTCTCATTGGGGAGGCCTAAAGTACTAGAACTGAACCAGACTTGGCTGCGAAGGGGTCAAGCATCATATAATATAAATGTAGGGTGGTCAAATGTCATGAAGTGTGCCGAGTTGGGAATATGGAATGCATGTAATTAATTAAATGAGTCATCGGATTGCGAAATTAATTAATTGACCTAGAATATCATTAATAATTATGGAAAATCAGGAAATTTTCCAATACATAAAAAAACTAAATTTAATATGTAAGTTTTTATAAATCGATACAATTAATAATTCTAAATTGTTATATCAAAGATTTAGGGGTGCGGATTACGAATTCGTATTTAGATTTTAATAATCTCAATCAGATCTAGGTCCGCAATCTGCAGATAAATGAATATTGAACATATTGAACACACACATTTCTATAAATAGAAAATTGCTTTTTTATGTACACCATCTGGACTAAACAGACACATACAATAGTGCCTATGATAATACCTATGAACTAATACAAATGACATCATTACTGTAATTCAAATGTAAAGATAGTACATTACCTATATGCATTTAGTTGGTCATAAAATTGTAAACTCAAATTGTATCCAGAGATAAGAATATTTTATGTAGTTATTTATTATGCTAATGTTTAATTTTGAGAATTATTGATGCAATTTATAATTGTCAAGTGAGATTGTCAAGTGAGATTGTCAAGTGAGGCTGTCAAGTGAGGTTGTCAAGTGAGGTTGTCAAGTGAGGTTGTCAAGTGAGGTTGTCAAGTGAGGTTGTCAAGTGAGGTTGTCAAGTGAGGTTGTCAAGTGAGGTTGTCAAGTGAGGTTGTCAAGTGAGGTTGTCAAGTGAGGTCGTCAAGTGAGATTGTCAAGTGAGGTTGTCAAGTGAGATTGTCAAGTGAGGTTGTCAAGTGAGGTCGTCAAGTGAGGTCGTCAAGTGAGGTCGTCAAGTGAGGTCGTCAAGTGAGGTTGTCAAGTGTGGTTGTCAAGTGAGATTGTCAAGTGAGGTTGTCAAGTGAGGTTGTCAAGTGAGGTTGTCAAGTGAGGTTGTCAAGTGAGGTTGTTAAGTGAGGTCATACAGTGAGGTTGTCAAGTGAGGTTGTCAAGTGAGGTTGTCAAGTGAGGTTGTCAAGTGAGGTTGTCAAGTGAGGTTGTCAAGTGAGGTTGTCAAGTGAGGTTGTCAAGTGAGGTTGTCAAGTGAGATTGTCAAGTGAGGTCGTCAAGTGAGGTCGTCAAGTGACGTTGTCAAATGAGATTGTCAAGTGAGGTTGTCAAGTGAGGTTGTCAAGTGAGGTTGTCAAGTGAGGTTGTCAAGTGAGATTGTCAAGTGAGGTTGTCAAGTGAGGTTGTCAAGTGAAATTGTCAAGTGAGGTTGTCAAGTGAGGTTGTCAAGTGAGGTTGTCAAGTGAGGTTGTCAAGTGAGATTGTCAAGTGAGGTTGTCAAGTGAGGTTGTCAAGTGAAATTGTCAAGTGAGGTTGTCAAGTGAGGTTGTCAAGTGAGGTCATACAGTGAGGTTGTCAAGTGAGGTTGTCAAGTGAGGTTGTCAAGTGAGGTTGTCAAGTGAGGTTGTCAAGTGAGGTTGTCAAGTGAGGTTGTCAAGTGAGATTGTCAAGTGAGGTTATCAAGTGAGGTTGTCAAGTGAGGTTGTCAAGTGAGGTTGTCAAGTGAGGTTGTCAAGTGAGATTGTCAAGTGAGGTTGTCAAGTGAGATTGTCAAGTGAGGTTGTCAAGTGAGGTCGTCAAGTGAAGTCGTCAAGTGAGGTTGTCAAGTGAGGTTGTCAAGTGAGGTCGTCAAGTGAGGTCGTCAAGTGAGGTTGTCAAGTGAGGTTGTCAAGTGAGGTTGTCAAGTGAGGTTGTCAAGTGAGCTCGTCAAGTGAGATTATCAAGTGAGGTTGTCAAGTGAGGTTGTCAAGTGAGGTTGTCAAGTGAGATCGTCAAGTGAGGTCGTCAAGTGAGGTTGTCAAGTGAGGTTGTCAAGTGAGATTATCAAGTGAGGTTATCAAGTGAGATTGTCAAGTGAGGTTGTCAAGTGAGATTGTCAAGTGAGGTTGTCAAGTGAGGTTGTCAAGTGAGGTCGTCAAGTGAGGTCGTCAAGTGAGGTTGTCAAGTGAGGTTGTCAAGTGAGATTATCAAGTGAGGTTGTCAAGTGAGATTGTCAAGTGAGGTTGTCAAGTGAGGTTGTCAAGTGAGAATGTCAAGTGAGGTTGTCAAGTGAGGTTGTCAAGTGAGGTTGTCAAGTGAGGTTGTCAAGTGAGGTTGTCAAATGAGATTGTCAAGTGAGGTTGTCAAGTGAGAATGTCAAGTGAGGTTGTCAAGTGAGGTTGTCAAGTGAGGTTGTCAAGTGAGGTTGTCAAGTGAGAATGTCAAGTGAGGTTGTCAAGTGAGATTGTCAAGTGAGGTTGTCAAGTGAGGTCGTCAAGTGAGGTCATACAGTGAGGTTGTCAAGTGAGGTCGTCAAGTGAGGTCGTCAAGTGAGGTCGTCAAGTGAGGTCGTCAAGTGAGGTCGTCAAGTGAGGTCGTCAAGTGAGGTTGTCAAGTGAGATTGTCAAGTGAGGTTGTCAAGTGAGGTTGTCAAGTGAGATTGTCAAGTGAGGTTGTCAAGTGAGGTTGTCAAGTGAGAATGTCAAGTGAGGTCGTCAAGTGAGGTCGTCAAGTGAGGTCGTCAAGTGAGGTTGTCAAGTGAGGTTGTCAAGTGAGGTTGTCAAATGAGATTGTCAAGTGAGGTTGTCAAGTGAGAATGTCAAGTGAGGTTGTCAAGTGAGGTTGTCAAGTGAGGTTGTCAAGTGAGGTTGTCAAGTGAGGTTGTCAAGTGAGCTTGTCAAGTGAGATTGTCAAATGAGATTGTCAAGTGAGGTTGTCAAGTGAGAATGTCAAGTGAGAATGTCAAGTGAGGTTGTCAAGTGAGGTCGTCAAGTGAGGTCGTCAAGTGAGGTCGTCAAGTGAGGTTGTCAAGTGAGGTTGTCAAGTGAGGTTGTCAAGTGAGGTTGTCAAGTGAGGTCATACAGTGAGGTTGTCAAGTGAGGTTGTCAAGTGAGGCTGTCAAGTGAGGTTGTCAAGTGAGGTTGTCAAGTGAGGTTGTCAAGTGAGGTTGTCAAGTGAGGTTGGAGTCAAAAAGTAGAAAAATTAGAGCATTATTAGAAAACAATATTTTTTAATACTTTATTAAATTTAATAAACACATTAGATAACTTTCAGCTCTTATTACTTAACTAAGTACTTAAGTACTAGTATTTGTATACTAAGTACTTAACCAATTAAAAACTTGCGACTGGTTATTTTGGGGAAATCCAATATATCTTACATCCTGAGAAGGATAAAAAATGTGTCTGTAATATATTAAAAATAAAAACTACAGCTATCTGTATATATCCGTACTCGGGAAGTAGTGGAACTATAGTAAACATAAATAGAATATTATAAATATTATTCTAAGGCTAGATTAATTACAAATGTATTCAGGATCAATTCAATTATGTGTTTTGTTATGAAAAATAGCTTTTTATAATTTAATCAAATTTATAATTGAAATTATTTACAAATAGCCAACATTCATTATCAAGATTAAAAGAAATTAATTGAATAATTATTATATATTACTTGTAAACAACTCTAAATGTGTTCTCAAATGGTCTTAATAATAACTAGGATATATTGTATTATATAATAATCACAAAATGAATTATTGTATGTAAATTATAAACACAATGATATATAAACATATAAAAAAAACTAAGAGAGTAAATAAATATTAACTTTCTAGTAAAGACATATCATCGGGATGAACTCTTTTTATTGTGATAAATATACTTAATAATGATTAACATAGGAATGTCTACTTAGAATGGTATCTATGTGGCAGTGTGGTTATACCATATCCGGTTATAGTAGAAATAAATGAGATATACAGTGTATATTATATACATGCAATTGGTTTGATATATTATCCAATGCTATTTATACATTGGGAATATCAATATATATGTAGTTAACTCTACAATTATATGCACTTCAGAATATAGTGCAGAGGATAAGTGACCATAACAAAGCTATTATTGTTTAAATATAGACTAGGATACAATAAACACAGATCTGTAGTGGATTCGCAATATTTATTAGATATAGTAACAAATATTAAAAATAAATAAGAAATTACTTGCTGAGTTGAACCCAAATAAGCAGATGATGTAACTATTATGCAATCTTATATAATTATTATAAATCAATATAATATCCTTGAATAATGTAATTAATATATATTTTCATTTCATTAACAACATAGTTAAGATGACTTGTATGATTACTTGGTTATATAAATAAAAAGGAATATATGATCAAATAATATCTAAACCAAAAGTGATTGTTCTGTAGAACAAAATAATAATAGAAAGACAGGCATATAGTTGAGTGACCATTGGTCAATGGACATATGCAGTGAAGTAAACAAACACCAATCAATAATATAGCACAGTAATGGTTATGTTCTACAGTAAATCAATAGAGAGAAGAATCAAAAATCATGTTGGTATTAGAGTAGGGAGGGTATGTTGTATACAGCTAAAGGCTTACAATTGCATGCTACAAATATAGTGTTATGTCTAATTCATAAAATAATATATTCACAATGAATACATTAAACTTTAATACGATGTTGATATGATATTGATATGATGTTGATATGATGTTGATATGATATTGATATGATGTTGATACAATGTTGATATGTTGTTGATATGATGTTGATATGATGTTGATATGATGTTGATACAATGTTGATATAATGTTGATATGATATTGATATGATGTTGATATGATGTTGATATGATATTGATATGATGTTGATATGATGTTGATATGATATTGATATGATGTTGATATGATGTTGATACAATGTTGATATAATGTTGATATGATATTGATATGATGTTGATATGATGTTGATATGATATTGATATGATGTTGATATGTTGTTGATATGATGTTGATATGATGTTGATATGATGTTGATATGATATTGATATGATGTTGATATGATATTGATATGATGTTGATATGTTGTTGATATGTTGTTGATATGATGTTGATATGATGTTGATATGATATTGATATGATGTTGATATGATATTGATATGATATTGATATGATGTTGATATGATATTGATATGATATTGATATGATATTGATATGATATTGATATGATGTTGATATGTTGTTGATATGATATTGATATGATGTTGATATGATGTTGATATGATGTTGATATGATATTGATACAATGTTGATATGATATTGATATGATATTGATATGATGTTGATATGATGTTGATATGATATTGATACAATGTTGATATGATATTGATATGATATTGAAATGATGTTGATATGATGTTGATATGATATTGATATGATATTATGTTGATATGATATTGATATGATATTGATATGATGTTGATATGATATTGATATGATGTTGATATGATGTTGATATGATATTGATATGATGTTGATATGATATTGATATGATGTTGATATGTTGTTGATATGATATTGATATGATGTTGATATGATGTTGATACAATATTGATACAATGTTGATATGATATTGATATGATATTGATATGATGTTGATACAATGTTGATATGATATTGATATGATGTTGATATGATGTTGATATGATATTGATATGATGTTGATATGATGTTGATACAATGTTGATATGATGTTGATATGATGTTGATATGATGTTGATATGATATTGATATGATGTTGATATGATATTGATATGATGTTGATATGATGTTGATATGATAATTGCCAATAATTGATTGAAAATATTCTAATTTGATGATAAAAAATATGATTTATTATTTTCACAAATTAAGACAAATTTATTTAAGTTTTCAACAATAGTGTAATATTTATGAATTGATTACAAATATAAAAGTTATTACTTGATAAACAGTTTATTATATTTATAAAATACATTCACAGAAAAACATTGATTGGTAATTTTACTTTTTATTTTATAAATAAAAGTGAAAATATATTTTATTTAATATAAGATTATATAATAATTGCAACATCTGGTTTCTTAGGTTCATATAAAGACAAATTATTGGTAATATAAAAGAAAATATGCAATGCAATAAAGAAACTCTCTCTCTCTCTTTCACACATAGAATTCTTCTGATAAAAAATTAAAATCATTAATAATTATATATTTAAATTTGTTTCTTTTACTGAAATCAAATATAAATATATATATATACATTCATAAATGTATTTATATATATATATATATACATGTATTTATATATATATATGTATATATATATATATACATACATGTATTTATTTATATATATATATTTATAACTACATGGGAAACAATGATTTGATCAGTTGATGTATTGTTCACCTTGGGATCGGAAATAAGAACAGGTGTAGGAAACAATAGAGTTTTCTGAACAATGTGAATCAAACAATTGAATATACCTATAGTACATTGATTTCTGTATAAATAGATAGTCTTAAGATAGCACTGTATATTGACATTTCGTGGTGAAAGAGATACCTACAAATCACAAATTATTATTTCCAACTTTATAACAGAGGTGTAAAAAAGACTCTAAAAAGTATAAATATTACTCAGATGCTTCATATATAGAATTAATCACATTATCTAAATAGGTAGTGATGAATATTTCATTTAAATATATATTTAACAGAATAATATATTTAAAAGATATTAATGTAATTAGATTTTTGAATAATATAAAAATTATGCAATGAAATTAACTGGATTGTATACTTGTAATTATCTATAAATGATTAATTTAAAATTATACCGCACTTTTACAATATTACATGATTAATTTTAAAATACATACATATGCAACATATATCAATATATTAATCCAAATATATAAGAGAAAAATACTTAAATACTTAAAATATGTCCATTTACATTATTTCTAAATACGAAATAATTTTCTTTTAAATAATGTGACATGAGGGGGTTAGCTCATGGATCTTAATCCCTGGGGATGTAATGGCGTCTAATGTGGCTGTCAATTCTAACTTAATTTATATATTGAAATAGTTGTTTTTTTATATATCGATTATATTTTATTTGTGGGTGTCGAAATATATTATAATAAATTGATATAAAATAATTGGGTTTTAAAAAAAATTAATTAAAAATATACAAATAAATATAAATTGATAAACACAATAATAATATAATTAAAGAGTATGAATGATACAATGGTGAAAATAGATATAAAGATAAGTATTCAATGAACTTGTATAAAAACATAACTCCACCTTTAGTATAATGCATATCCTCAGCAGCTGTGGTAATACCAGGACACATTAAATAGTGGGTATTTCGCTTGAATTAATTCACCAATGTATTCACAATAAATCCCTCAATTAAAAATATAATTATTAAATTGGTATTAAGTATGTATTGCTGGTATAATGCCATCTACACAAATGTACATGCAAACCTTATTTAAATTATAATAGTATTACTAGTTAATGATATACATTTTACCACATTCTTGCATAATGGACTCATATTAAAAGTAAATTATACAAAATGTATATAATATAATAATGGACTTGCTAAAATAAATTATAAAAAAATACATAATTTAAAACATCAAGTATTATTTATACATTATTTATACATGTACATGTAGTTATAATCTAGATTGATATATATTTGTTATATAATAAATCCTCATTATATTACATAATGAACATGGTTATGATATATGAAAAACTACTGTCTAAATTTGATATGATAAAAGAGCACACTAAAATATAAATTGATAAAGGAGTCAATGGAATTTCAAAACGAGGACAATGTAGATCGAATATATGGTGTATAATGGTGTACGTAATTGTAAACAACAGCATAGAATGAATATCAATGGTTATATAATGGTTATTGAATAATAGATAAGTTCCATGTATCAACCAATATATATATTTATATATATGTATTGTTATTACAATACGTTTTTATAAAAAATAACTCATCTGATCCAAAGATAAGTTATATAAGAATATATTTATATTTCTTAACATTCTGTATTAAGTAGTATGAAATTTAATCATTGTTAATGCTTTGTTTAATTTCTATATAATATTTAAATAAATACTCTATTGATTTTACGAATTCCATTAATAGTCAAACTTATACTTCTAGTGACTGACCAAATAATTATAAAATTATAAATTTATTGTTTTCAATTACATGCAATCCTTATACACCATCAATTTGATCTACAGGTGATCTTGTTTTTGAAAGTATACTCGTTTATTAAATTTAGCAGCTCTTTCTGATTTACATCATATATTCCTGTAAATTATTTAATAAATAATCATTATCTTAATTTATTATACACCTATATAATGTATACATATATAATCAAGAATTAATATATAAATATATATATATATATATATACATATATATTAAATCCAATATATATTAATATGGTTTTGGTATATGTAAAATTTAATGCATAAATTCACTCCATATATCAGTAAATATGAATTCTGAAAAATATGCAAATAATATTTTAAATATAACAATATATTTTAAATTGTTGATCAATGTGTATATAGTTTATACCTACTTTTGTATGAGGTGTAATAGATTTATATTGATTGAAAACTTTTATTATACTAAAAGTCAGATATATTGTATAATAAAACATATAAAATGTTTACATATAAGATGTTCTATTATATTATATTAATACAATTTTAAATTTGTAATGTTGTACAATTTAAATTTAAAAGTGATATGTGAACAAAATTTAGATTTATAAGATTTCATTTATAACAAATTTTGTAATATCATGAAATATAATATAATTTAATTATTAGCTATCATATTTGACTAAAATGTATAGTATTGAATGTAATAACCATTACTAGTTTTAACCATGGTTTAATTTTATAAGTAAAATAAATTATTCAAAACAAACAGACGTTAGTAACAGTACTTTATAAAATAAAAGATTATATACACGATTATAAATTCAATATCATACATAAATGTTGGAATATATTTATACTTAATGCACGTATTATATAACCTTTCTGAATTCATATTTCATTTAACTCTTAATACATGATACATATAAATCCGATTTTTTAATTGGATAAACAAAAATTAAAAACAAATTTCAATAAATACTTTTTAAAATACAATTGTTTATAATATTACATAATACTATATTTACCAATAATAATATTTATCACAGATTTTTAACATATTTCGAATTTTAGAAATTTATTAATAATAGAACCTAGATCATTAAGGTGTCTACACCAGCACCAATACTAGAATTATTAGTCGTACTTAATTTAGAAGTAATTAGAAAAGTAAGTAGTATATAATTAGTTGAAGATAGTTATATAGGTTAAGGGAGTCCAGCTAATGTATATTATATACTGTTATTATATTATTTATTATTATTTTTAAGTTAAATTAAAATGATGCATTGAATTAATTATGATTCTCGTGACTAAGGAAATAAGTATAAGTTAAGATATTTCATAATATTAATTAACTTCTATATACTATACTTTATATTTTGAAGAAAAGAAACACAATATATAACATATAGCATGAAGATTTTAATATGATAAAATTGTAATATATTAATTTCTCTAGTTCAGAATTTAAGGCATTATTATAATATAGCAATTTATAAAATTATTATGAAATAGCAATTTTAGAAATGCTGCTTTTTAAAACGGGAACAACAGATTATATTGCAATAAGCATAAACTTATTATATCTGTTTTATATTAAAAGTATAAATTAAAATAGGGAGAATTAAATTATAATTGAATGTATATGCTTATAGAAAAAACTTATACAACTATGATTTAAATTTGTATGATTCGATTATACTCAATATTTTTAAGATATAAATTTAGATATTTATACTAAATATGGATATACATATAATAAATAAGTTCTCAGCGTACTGTATTATTTATTGAATATTTAACGAGTTGCATACATTTTTGTAGTGGTATGAATAATAATTAGATAATAAAGACACCGCTCCGATATAGGCAACCTTTTAATATACGACACCGGAATGGAATATATACTAATAATAACCGTTATATTCTCCAGTCCATTAAAAGATTTCCCGTTAAAGAATCAAAATATGAGTGACAAGTATTCTTGTATATGAATGTATCTACACATTTGGTATTCATACTGGAATACGTATTCTCCGAGATATTGTTTCGACGAACATGTTATATCCGATATATATTAACTATATGATATAATTAAGATACATATCTTTTTTTTTTATCTTTTATCCGCATGGAATTATGCAGGTAGAGAGGTTTAATAAAATATGATGTATTTAATTCTATCGTTTGGAACAGAAAATAAATGTAAATGTACAGAACCATTTAGTGTTTGCTTAAAATTCAATTAAAGAATAAATAACAGGTGTATATAAAACTAAACTATTAATAAATTAATATTTTATTTCCTCATCTATAGCAAGGAACATATGAAAAATAACACTTTACTATAAGTATATGAATTTCTTCCATGGAAACTGATTATGTTCTGGAACACTAGGAAATAATTAAGAAAAATGGAAAAGAAAAGATTAAAGAAAGAATTAAAAGATAACATACAAATGTGACATGTGATAAATACTTTAAATAATAATCTTAAAGTAATCAATAAAAATGAGATAATTCAGCTACGGAAACCTCTTCACATCTATGAACAAAAATATGAAAGTAAAGTAAGAGATAACATATATGAAACCAAAAGTGTAACTATGTATATATTGCAATATAAGTGAAAATAAAAACATATCATCACATACTTATTTCAAAGTTAACTAAAGTTATAAAATATTAATGGAAGCGGAGGATAGCTAACAATATTAGACTACAACGGAAACTGTGGAAGTCTACAGACTGTATGTCTACAGACTGTATGTCTACAGACTGTATGTCTACAGACTGTATGTCTACAGACTGTATGTCTACAGACTGTATGTCTACAGACTGTATGTCTACAGACTGTATGTCTACAGACTGTATGTCTACAGACTGTATGTCTACAGACTGTATGTCTACAGACTGTATGTCTACAGACTGTATGTCTACAGACTGTATGTCTACAGACTGTATGTCTACAGACTGTATGTCTACAGACTGTATGTCTACAGACTGTATGTCTACAGACTGTATGTCTACAGACTGTATGTCTACAGACTGTATGTCTACAGACTGTATGTCTACAGACTGTATGTCTACAGACTGTATGTCTACAGACTGTATGTCTACAGACTGTATGTCTACAGACTGTATGTCTACAGACTGTATGTCTACAGACTGTATGTCTACAGACTGTATGTCTACAGACTGTATGTCTACATACTGTATGTCTACAGACTGTATGTCTACAGACTGTATGTCTACAGACTGTATGTCTACAGACTGTATGTCTACAGACTGTATGTCTACAGACTGTATGTCTACAGACTGTATGTCTACAGACTGTATGTCTACAGACTGTATGTCTACAGACTGTATGTCTACAGACTGTATGTCTACAGACTGTATGTCTACAGACTGTATGTCTACAGACTGTATGTCTACAGACTGTATGTCTACAGACTGTATGTCTACAGACTGTATGTCTACAGACTGTATGTCTACAGACTGTATGTCTACAGACTGTATGTCTACAGACTGTATATCTACAGACTGTATGTCTACAGACTGTATGTCTACAGACTGTATGTCTACAGACTGTATGTCTACAGACTGTATGTCTACAGACTGTATGTCTACAGACTGTATGTCTACAGACTGTATGTCTACAGACTGTATGTCTACAGACTGTATGTCTACAGACTGTATGTCTACAGACTGTATGTCTACAGACTGTATGTCTACAGACTGTATGTCTACAGACTGTATGTCTACAGACTGTATGTCTACAGACTGTATGTCTACAGACTGTATGTCTACAGACTGTATGTCTACAGACTGTATGTCTACAGACTGTATGTCTACAGACTGTATGTCTACAGACTGTATGTCTACAGACTGTATGTCTACAGACTGTATGTCTACAGACTTTGCAGACTGCATATAAATATTTATAAAATATTCATTCATTTCATATAAAATTAATATATTATAAATTTAAACAAAACTATGACATACACTTTAAAATGGTATTTATATATCTATACATACAGTATGCATTAATATATTATAAACTTTAACAAAACTATAACATACATTTTAAAATAGTATTTATACATATGTAATTAATATTTAATTGATCTTAATACAATTCTTATAGAATGACTAATAATGAAACAAATTAAATACATATCCATATACAAAAAAGAATCTATATTATAATATAGATTCTATAATTTATAAATTCAGCTTAGAATACATATTATTTATTATACCAGTATACTGTATATGATGTAAATTTTGTAACTATTGTGTAACTGTTATATCTTAATAATGTGATATAACATATAAGTGTATTCATTATAAATGATATGCGAAATTTCAAAAGTGTTATAAATTTCAAATTTATAATAACATAAGATGACCGACGTTATATTTCTAAGTCATATATTTTTATTTTCAGGAAAATATTAAATCTAGAAGTCCTTAAGGTTTTTATTAACTATCAAAACATATAATATATATATATATATATATATATATATATATATATATATTAATTATATTAATATTATATTAACTGTATACCAACAATATCAAATATCAATTATTGATACAGAAACTATAATATATGTAAATATTATAGGTATATATTATATTAGTAAAATGTTGTATGCTACATACCTACACTTTTATACATATTTACAATATTTTTGTTAATAAAATTATAATTATGTTTTCAATTTGACCCGATGAATTCAAATGAGACAAATTTATTAACTAAACCTTTTTAAACTTAAAGCTTTTCAAAGTTAACACTTTGAAACTTATTTGCTTCGAAACTGCATCTCGGGTTTCTTTGAATTATTAATCTTAATAATAATAATATATTAATTATATATTATTAAGCCTTTATAAATAATTTAGGTTTGATTTTCAAAAATACGTTAATTAATATAGTTAAAATAAAATAAAATAATTAGAATAAAATAATTTATATTTATTTATAATGATTATAAATTAATTTTATTTTTAGTGGAACTCATTTCCAATATAGAGTTTTTTATTTCTGTAAAATAATATATAATATATTAATACATCTGTATAATATATATACATTATTTATTAAAAGTTTTTTTATATAAAAAAATATAATATAAATATAAATATTTTATTTATAGTATACTATAAATAAAATATCAGTGAAACTAATATATTATTGAAATATCAAATGTACTAGTTTTATATTAAATATATATATATATATATATATATTATGATAATATTGATGTTAATATATTAATAGTAATGGAATATTTTAAGATTATTTTACAGAATTTAATTGAGATAGTAGCTAGTTTTTCGCTATTTATATTCATTTTCATATTCATTTATTTTCAACACAAAATCGTATTCGTATTTCATTAAATTCACCCTTAATTAACATAATAACATAAACCAGAGATATTGGTGTGAACTCAGTATTACACGAGTATATTAATTTTAATCGCACATATTTATATAAATGATTTATAAAATAGTGGTAATTCTTATATAAGATCAGAAGTCAAATACTATAATTGGATATTGAAATACTGATTTATTTATATGTGCCACAGTAGCAATAAATATACACAACAAATATTCACCCTAATAGTATAATCAAATACCATACTCATTAATGATACTTATAAAAGATATATGTCATACATATTAACTATACAATACAAATAAGTATTTTTTATATTCCATAATAGATGTAATCGTAATTAGAATTTAATCACAAAATAGAATCTAATGATTTGAAGAGTAAATACAGATTTACAGTTTTAAAATTTTTTTCTTAAGTATGATATTTAAAATTTAATTTATCATTTGTATAAATTGCCAAACATAATATTATTATCATAATAGTTTTAAATATTAATTTTATGGAGTATATTATTTTGGGAAATTAATTTATAACTTACGTTATCATCTGATTTATCTGTATAATATAATGCTTATAGTTAATTAATTATTTATTATATATTATATAATGATATTATATTTGCTATTAATATTAATAATAAAATATTATGAATTATGAAATATATAAATCTAAGTAAATACATCAAATAAATGATTAAATTTAATAATATGCAGTCTTTTTAGTTCTTTATTAAAATAGCTAGTAATTATTATAGTAACTTAAGTCACTATTAATTATTATTAGTAATACATAAATAAGAATAATAGAATTATAAAATACAATATTATATCATAACTATATTATATAAATAAAGAAAGTATGTCACCCTGGGAATTTCCCTGATATTGCTTTTATATATTGTAGGTATATCATAGTTATGCCTAATAATTATAATTATTTATAAATATTTATAAATAATTATTAATTTAACCATAAATGATATTATTTAGTATTATAAGAATAAATAATATCATTTATGATAATATCCTTACTAATATAATACAAATATATAATAATAATATATAATAAGTGCATACATTTTATAATGGTATATGTAATTAATAATTGTTTATTTAGCAATATGGTTAATTATAATTAAAAATTAATATTTTTTTAAATAATTAATATTATTTAAATTAAGTGTAATATTTATTATTTATATGATTAATACCTATTCACTGTTACTTGTTAATTTATCCAATGATAATCTAGAATCAATCTGATTAGAATACAATAACCATACATTAGTATATATATATATATATATATATATATATATATATATATATATAATATATACAACTATATTTAATTATATACAATAATTTAATATAAGTTTATAATGATATACTATTGTATTATTAATAGTATTCAATTACAATAACAGGTATAACTATTTATATTTGATATTGATATTTGTAATTTCTTAATATTATAACTAAATTTAATTACTTTAGGAATACAATAGAATACAATAGTTTTATATTTATAATAATATAATGTATATACCATAAATACTTAATATTAACTTACACTTAGAAGTGTATTGTATTATTTATATTATATATATTATTATATAGATTATATATAATTGAATTATTAAATAACCAATCCGCTTGATATTTCTGATTTATTATCTTGTATTTTATCTTTTTTAATAAATTTCAATTGTATACATATATAATATTATATAAATTATTTAAACAGAAATGTCTATTATATTTATTGAATTTTTATTTCTTATTTATTTTAATATTATAATAATAAAATAAACATATAATTCACACTACATACACATCTAATATTACGCTTGATGTGTTGTTATTTTAAAAAAGTATTTGTTTACCATTTATCTTTTTGCTTTTTTTTTTGAAGTTTTTGTAGATCAAAATATATATCGATACCAAGAATACAAGAACAATGAGACCATTCATATAATTTACATCTGCAATAATCATTAGACATATGTATATTTGAAGATTATATTTATAAATATATATATATATATATATAAATATATATATATATATATATATATATATATATATATATATATGTATGTATGTATGTATGTATATAGCATATATAATTGTATGTGGTTAATATTTAATTATTATTTTTCAATTGATAAATTTATAATTAATGTTAAATTAGGATAGTATGCTATGTGTAACAGTGTAATATGAAATAAACCTATATAATCTAAAATGAACTGATCGAATTCGTTTTCAGTGTCGATTTTTACACTTCCAGACTAAATTATAAATATAAAATTTCAATTCAATGTATAATTAAAAATATTAAAAAAATATATCATGAAATGATATAAATAGGAATATATATATTTATATATATATATATATATATATTATTACATATATAGTATCATAATAATATACCAGCCTTATTTCTTTTTTTAACTAAAATGATATTACATAAATGTATTG
>OZ038315.1:5221801-5308774 GCA_964035775.1 Osedax frankpressi | reverse complement strand
GATTTTGAGCTATTTTATAGTTATAAGTTTATAAATTTAACCTCACTAATGTTCGTTATATTAAATAGAAAATACTCATGTATATGATATAATTTAATAATAACAAATTGTTCTAAAAATTAAGCAGTATAATATTGATGATATGTGTATATTATCATACATTTTATAGTATCATCAATTGTATATCTTATAAAAATAAAATAATTTAAATAAATAATACAATACTGTTTTAATAAATTAATAAATCTATAAATTTATAAATCTATATTTTTATCTAAAATAAATATATTATTGGATTTAAAATTATTAAATTTTAATGGATATAAAATAATACTAAATTTACAATTAAAATTTAATTTAATATTTAAAAGTACTAAAATGCGGACGAATTATATTATTTTATGAAAATAATTAATTTAAAATATTTAAGAATCATGTTTAATAATATATTGTTTTTAATTATATTTTTAATTGCTATCGATTTTAGCAATGCATGGTAAATTTTAGAAATTACAAATATGAAGATATCAGTTAAAATAAATGATTGTATAATAAAAAAAATATATATTTACATTTTCGAATTAACTCAATTTACTTTTTGTTAAATATACTTTATATTTTTTGAATTACTAATCAATATATAACATACTTTATGATACATAGTGTCTAGTATATTATCTATAATATCTATGATATTATCATATTTATAATATCAATGATGTTAATAGTAAACTGCACACTTTCTTGAGCGATATTACCCCTTCTTCATATTACAGATGTATACGGCTCTATACTTTATCATTCAAATTATTGCGATTTTTATAACTTATTATTAAATATTTGTATAAAAATCGAAATGAAATATATTTTAAATCATCAGCATTATTAGTAAATATTAATACTAATACTCACTATTTCTACACGAGAATTGCACTGATGATGTAAATATATTATAATCAATCTTTTAACTACGCAATGAAATGTACTTTACTATTATAGTAATATTACTAATTAGTTTAATATTAATTGAAAAATTAGAAAGCAATACAACTTAATATTACTGTAAATAATATAGTGACTACAATATACAACCCACTATTAATGTATAATAATAATGTAACTAAAGGACAACTTAATATTAATGTATTATAATATAGTGATTACATGACAACTTAATATTAATGTATTATAATATAGTGACTACAGGACAACTTAATATTAATGATTTATAATATAGTGACTACACGTTACAACTTAATATTAATGTATTATAATATAGTGACTACATGACAACTTAATATTAATGTATTATAATATAGTGACTACAGGACAACTTAATATTAATGTATTATAATATAGTGACTACATGACAACTTAATATTAATGTATTATAATATAGTGACTACAGGACAACTTAATATTAATGTATTATAATATAGTGACTACACGTTACAACTTAATATTAATGTATTATAATATAGTGACTACACGTTACAACTTAATATTAATGTATTATAATATAGTGACTACATGACAACTTAATATTAATGTATTATAATATAGTGACTACATGACAACTTAATATTAATGTATTATAATATAGTGACTACATGACAACTTAATATTAATGTATTATAATATAGTGACTACATGACAACTTAATATTAATGTATTATAATATAGTGACTACATGACAACTTAATATTAATGTATTATAATATAGTGACTACACGTTACAACTTAATATTAATGTATTATAATATAGTGACTACATGACAACTTAATATTAATGTATTATAATATAGTGACTACACGTTACAACTTAATATTAATGTATTATAATATAGTGACTACATGACAACTTAATATTAATGTATTATAATATAGTGACTACATGACAACTTAATATTAATGTATTATAATATAGTGACTACACGTTACAACTTAATATTAATGTATTATAATATAGTGACTACACGTTACAACTTAATATTAATGTATTATAATATAGTGACTACATGACAACTTAATATTAATGTATTATAATATAGTGACTACACGTTACAACTTAATATTAATGTATTATAATATAGTGACTACATGACAACTTAATATTAATGTATTATAATATAGTGACTACATGACAACTTAATATTAATGTATTATAATATAGTGACTACACGTTACAACTTAATATTAATGTATTATAATATAGTGACTACACGTTACAACTTAATATTAATGTATTATAATATAGTGACTACACGTTACAACTTAATATTAATGTATTATAATATAGTGACTACATGACAACTTAATATTAATGTATTATAATATAGTGACTACACGTTACAACTTAATATTAATGTATTATAATATAGTGACTACACGTTACAACTTAATATTAATGTATTATAATATAGTGACTACACGTTACAACTTAATATTAATGTATTATAATATAGTGACTACATGACAACTTAATATTAATGTATTATAATATAGTGACTACACGTTACAACTTAATATTAATGTATTATAATATAGTGACTACACGTTACAACTTAATATTAATGTATTATAATATAGTGACTACACGTTACAACTTAATATTAATGTATTATAATATAGTGACTACATGACAACTTAATATTAATGTATTATAATATAGTGACTACATGACAACTTAATATTAATGTATTATAATATAGTGACTACACGTTACAACTTAATATTAATGTATTATAATATAGTGACTACATGACAACTTCATATTAATGTATTATAATATAGTGACTAAACGTTACAACTTAATATTAATGTATTATAATATAGTGACTACACGTTACAACTTAATATTAATGTATTATAATATAGTGACTACATGACAACTTCATATTAATGTATTATAATATAGTGACTAAACGTTACAACTTAATATTAATGTATTATAATATAGTGACTACACGTTACAACTTAATATTAATGTATTATAATATAGTGACTACACGTTACAACTTAATATTAATGTATTATAATATAGTGACTACATGACAACTTAATATTAATGTATTATAATATAGTGACTACAGGACAACTTAATATTAATGTATTATAATATAGTGACTATATGACAACTTAATATTAATGTATTATAATATAGTGACTACACGTTACAACTTAATATTAATGTATTATAATATAGTGACTACATGACAACTTAATATTAATGTATTATAATATAGTGACTACATGACAACTTAATATTAATGTATTATAATATAGTGACTACATGATAACTTAATATTAATGTATTATAATATAGTAACTACATGACAACTTAATATTAATGTATTATAATATAGTGACTATACGTTACAACTTAATATCAATGTATTATAATATAGTGACTACAGGACAACTTAATATTAATGTATTATAATATAGTGACTACAGGACAACTTAATATTAATGTATTATAATATAGTGACTACACGTTACAACTTAATATTAATGTATAATAATATAGTGACTACACGTTACAACTTAATATTAATGTATTATAATATAGTGACTACATGACAACTTAATATTAATGTATTATAATATAGTGACTACATGACAACTTAATATTAATGTATTATAATATAGTGACTACAGGATAACTTAATATTAATGTATTATAATATAGTGACTACACGTTACAACTTAATATTAATGTATTATAATATAGTGACTACACATTACAACTTAATATTAATGTATTATAATATAGTGACTACATGACAACTCAATATTAATGTATTATAATATAGTGACTACATGACAACTTAATATTAATGTATTATAATATAGTGACTACATGACAACTTAATATTAATGTATTATAATATAGTGACTACACGTTACAACTTAATATTAATGTATTATAATATAGTGACTACACGTTACAACTTAATATTAATGTATTATAATATAGTGACTACACGTTACAACTTAATATTTATGTATTATAATATAGTGACTACATGACAACTTAATATTAATGTATTATAATATAGTGACTACATGACAACTTAATATTAATGTATTATAATATAGTGACTACATGACAACTTAATATTAATGTATTATAATATAGTGACTACATGACAACTTAATATTAATGTATTATAATATAGTGACTACATGACAACTTAATATTAATGTATTATAATATAGTGACTACACGTTACAACTTAATATTAATGTATTATAATATAGTGACTACATGACAACTTAATATTAATGTATTATAATATAGTGACTACATGACAACTTAATATTAATGTATTATAATATAGTGACTACATGATAACTTAATATTAATGTATTATAATATAGTGACTACATGACAACTTAATATTAATGTATTATAATATAGTGACTACAGGACAACTTAATATTAATGTATTATAATATAGTGACTACACGTTAGAACTTAATATTAATGTATTATAATATAGTGACTACACGTTACAACTTAATATTAATGTATTATAATATAGTGACTACATGACAACTTAATATTAATGTATTATAATATAGTGACTACATGACAACTTAATATTAATGTATTATAATATAGTGACTACATGACAACTTAATATTAATGTATTATAATATAGTGACTACACGTTACAACTTAATATTAATGTATTATAATATAGTGACTACATGACAACTTAATATTAATGTATTATAATATAGTGACTACACGTTACAACTTAATATTAATGTATTATAATATAGTTACTACATGACAACTTAATATTAATGTATTATAATATAGTGACTACACGTTACAACTTAATATTAATGTATTATAATATAGTGACTACATGACAACTTAATATTAATGTATTATAATATAGTGACTACACGTTACAACTTAATATTAATGTATTATAATATAGTGACTACACGTTACAACTTAATATTAATGTATTATAATATAGTGACTACATGACAACTTAATATTAATGTATTATAATATAGTGACTACATGATAACTTAATATTAATGTATTATAATATAGTGACTACATGACAACTTAATATTAATGTATTATAATATAGTGACTACAGGACAACTTAATATTAATGTATTATAATATAGTGACTACACGTTACAACTTAATATTAATGTATTATAATATAGTGACTACACGTTACAACTTAATATTAATGTATTATAATATAGTGACTACACGTTACAACTTAATATTAATGTATTATAATATAGTGACTACATGACAACTTAATATTAATGTATTATAATATAGTGACTACACGTTACAACTTAATATTAATGTATTATAATATAGTGACTACACGTTACAACTTAATATTAATGTATTATAATATAGTGACTACATGACAACTTAATATTAATGTATTATAATATAGTGACTACACGTTACAACTTAATATTAATGTATTATAATATAGTGACTACACGTTACAACTTAATATTAATGTATTATAATATAGTGACTACACGTTACAACTTAATATTAATGTATTATAATATAGTGACTACATGACAACTTAATATTAATGTATTATAATATAGTGACTACATGACAACTTAATATTAATGTATTATAATATAGTGACTACAGGACAACTTAATATTAATGTATTATAATATAGTGACTACACGTTACAACTTAATATTAATGTATTATAATATAGTGACTACACGTTACAACTTAATATTAATGTATTATAATATAGTGACTACATGACAACTTAATATTAATGTATTATAATATAGTGACTACACGTTACAACTTAATATTAATGTATTATAATATAGTGACTACACGTTACAACTTAATATTAATGTATTATAATATAGTGACTACACGTTACAACTTAATATTAATGTATTATAATATAGTGACTACATGACAACTTAATATTAATGTATTATAATATAGTGACTACATGATAACTTAATATTAATGTATTATAATATAGTGACTACATGACAACTTAATATTAATGTATTATAATATAGTGACTACAGGACAACTTAATATTAATGTATTATAATATAGTGACTACACGTTACAACTTAATATTAATGTATCATAATATAGTGACTACACGTTACAACTTAATATTAATGTATTATAATATAGTGACTACACGTTACAACTTAATATTAATGTATTATAATATAGTGACTACACGTTACAACTTAATATTAATGTATTATAATATAGTGACTACATGACAACTTAATATTAATGTATTATAATATAGTGACTACACGTTACAACTTAATATTAATGTATTATAATATAGTGACTACATGACAACTTAATATTAATGTATTATAATATAGTGACTACATGACAACTTAATATTAATGTATTATAATATAGTGACTACATGACAACTTAATATTAATGTATTATAATATAGTGACTACATGACAACTTAATATTAATGTATTATAATATAGTGACTACATGACAACTTAATATTAATGTATTATAATATAGTGACTACATGACAACTTAATATTAATGTATTATAATATAGTGACTACATGACAACTTAATATTAATGTATTATAATATAGTGACTACATGACAACTTAATATTAATGTATTATAATATAGTGACTACACGTTACAACTTAATATTAATGTATTATAATATAGTGACTACATGACAACTTAATATTAATGTATTATAATATAGTGACTACATGACAACTTAATATTAATGTATTATAATATAGTGACTACACGTTACAACTTAATATTAATGTATTATAATATAGTGACTACACGTTACAACTTAATATTAATGTATTATAATATAGTGACTACACGTTACAACTTAATATTAATGTATTATAATATAGTGACTACATGACAACTTAATATTAATGTATTATAATATAGTGACTACACGTTACAACTTAATATTAATGTATTATAATATAGTGACTACATGACAACTTAATATTAATGTATTATAATATAGTGACTACATGACAACTTAATATTAATGTATTATAATATAGTGACTACATGACAAGTTAATATTAATGTATTATAATATAGTGACTACATGTTACAACTTAATATTAATGTATTATAATATAGTGACTACATGACAACTTAATATTAATGTATTATAATATAGTGACTACATGACAACTTAATATTAATGTATTATAATATAGTGACTACATGATAACTTAATATTAATGTATTATAATATAGTGACTACATGAAAACTTAATATTAATGTATTATAATATAGTGACTACACGTTACAACTAAATATTAATGTATTATAATATAGTGACTACATGATAACTTAATATTAATGTATTATAATATAGTGACTACATGAAAACTTAATATTAATGTATTATAATATAGTGACTACACGTTACAACTTAATATTAATGTATTATAATATAGTGACTACATGATAACTTAATATTAATGTATTATAATATAGTGACTACATGAAAACTTAATATTAATGTATTATAATATAGTGACTACACGTTACAACTAAATATTAATGTATTATAATATAGTGACTACATGACAACTTAATATTAATGTATTATAATATAGTGACTACATGACAACTTAATATTAATGTATTATAATATAGTGACTACATGACAACTTAATATTAATGTATTATAATATAGTGACTACACGTTACAACTTAATATTAATGTATTATAATATAGTGACTACATGACAACTTAATATTAATGTATTATAATATAGTGACTACACGTTACAACTTAATATTAATGTATTATAATATAGTGACTACATGACAACTTAATATTAATGTATTATAATATAGTGACTACATGACAACTTAATATTAATGTATTATAATATAGTGACTACACGTTACAACTTAATATTAATGTATTATAATATAGTGACTACATGACAACTTAATATTAATGTATTATAATATAGTGACTACACGTTACAACTTAATATTAATGTATTATAATATAGTGACTACATGACAACTTAATATTAATGTATTATAATATAGTGACTACACGTTACAACTTAATATTAATGTATTATAATATAGTGACTACATGACAACTTAATATTAATGTATTATAATATAGTGACTACACGTTACAACTTAATATTAATGTATTATAATATAGCGACTACACGTTACAACTTAATATTAATGTATTATAATATAGTGACTACACGTTACAACTTAATATTAATGTATTATAATATAGTGACTACATGACAACTTAATATTAATGTATTATAATATAGTGACTACACGTTATAACTTAATATTAATGTATTATAATATAGTGACTACACGTTACAACTTAATATTAATGTATTATAATATAGTGACTACACGTTACAACTTAATATTAATGTATTATAATATAGTGACTACACGTTACAACTTAATATTAATGTATTATAATATAGTGACTACACGTTACAACTTAATATTAATGTATTATAATATAGTGACTACATGACAACTTAATATTAATGTATTATAATATAGTGACTACACGTTACAACTTAATATTAATGTATTATAATATAGTGACTACAGGACAACTTAATATTAATGTATTTTAATATAGTGACTACAGGACAACTTAATATTAATGTATTATAATATAGTGACTACACGTTACAACTTAATATTAATGTATTATAATATAGTGACTACATGACAACTTAATATTAATGTATTATAATATAGTGACTACACGTTACAACTTAATATTAATGTATTATAATATAGTGACTACATGACAACTTAATATTAATGTATTATAATATAGTGACTACATGACAACTTAATATTAATGTATTATAATATAGTGACTACATGACAACTTAATATTAATGTATTATAATATAGTGACTACACGTTACAACTTAATATTAATGTATTATAATATAGTGACTACATGACAACTTAATATTAATGTATTATAATATAGTGACTACACGTTACAACTTAATATTAATGTATTATAATATAGTGACTACACGTTACAACTTAATATTAATGTATTATAATATAGTGACTACACGTTACAACTTAATATTAATGTATTATAATATAGTGACTACACGTTACAACTTAATATTAATGTATTATAATCTAGTGACTACATGACAACTTAATATTAATGTATTATAATATAGTGACTACACGTTACAACTTAATATTAATGTATTATAATATAGTGACTACACGTTACAACTTAATATTAATGTATTATAATATAGTGACTACATGACAACTTAATATTAATTTATTATAATATAGTGACTACACGTTACAACTTAATATTAATGTATTATAATATAGTGACTACACGTTACAATTTAATATTAATGTATTATAATATAGTGACTACAGGACAACTTAATATTAATGTATTATAATATAGTGACTACACGTTACAACTTAATATTAATGTATTATAATATAGTGACTACATGACAACTTAATATTAATGTATTATAATATAGTGACTACATGACAACTTAATATTAATGTATTATAATATAGTGACTACACGTTACAACTTAATATTAATGTATTATAATATAGTGACTACACGTTACAACTTAATATTAATATATTATAATATAGTGACTACACGTTATAACTTAATATTAATGTATTATAATATAGTAACTACATGACAACTTAATATTAATGTATTATAATATAGTGACTACACGTTACAACTTAATATTAATGTATTATAATATAGTGACTACACGTTACAACTTAATATTAATGTATTATAATATAGTGACTACACGTTACAACTTAATATTAATGTATTATAATATAGTGACTACATGACAACTTAATATTAATGTATTATAATATAGTGACTACACGTTACAACTTAATATTAATGTATTATAATATAGTGACTACACGTTACAACTTAATATTAATGTATTATAATATAGTGACTACACGTTACAACTTAATATTAATGTATTATAATATAGTGACTACATGACAACTTAATATTAATGTATTATAATATAGTGACTACATGATAACTTAATATTAATGTATTATAATATAGTGACTACATGACAACTTAATATTAATGTATTATAATATAGTGACTACAGGACAACTTAATATTAATGTATTATAATATAGTGACTACACGTTACAACTTAATATTAATGTATTATAATATAGTGACTACACGTTACAACTTAATATTAATGTATCATAATATAGTGACTACACGTTACAACTTAATATTAATGTATTATAATATAGTGACTACACGTTACAACTTAATATTAATGTATTATAATATAGTGACTACACGTTACAACTTAATATTAATGTATTATAATATAGTGACTACATGACAACTTAATATTAATGTATTATAATATAGTGACTACACGTTACAACTTAATATTAATGTATTATAATATAGTGACTACACGTTACAACTTAATATTAATGTATTATAATATAGTGACTACACGTTACAACTTAATATTAATGTATTATAATATAGTGACTACATGACAACTTAATATTAATGTATTATAATATAGTGACTACATGACAACTTAATATTAATGTATTATAATATAGTGACTACAGGACAACTTAATATTAATGTATTATAATATAGTGACTACATGACAACTTAATATTAATGTATTATAATATAGTGACTACACGTTACAACTTAATATTAATGTATTATAATATAGTGACTACAGGACAACTTAATATTAATGTATTATAATATAGTGACTACATGACAACTTAATATTAATGTATTATAATATAGTGACTACACGTTACAACTTAATATTAATGTATTATAATATAGTGACAACATGACAACTTAATATTAATGTATTATAATATAGTGACTACATGACAACTTAATATTAATGTATTATAATATAGTGACTACATGACAACTTAATATTAATGTATTATAATATAGTGACTACATGACAACTTAATATTAATGTATTATAATATTGTGACTACATGACAACTTAATATTAATGTATTATAATATAGTGACTACATGACAACTTAATATTAATGTATTATAATATAGTGACTACATGACAACTTAATATTAATGTATTATAATATAGTGACTACATGACAACTTAATATTAATGTATTATAATATAGTGACTACATGACAACTTAATATTAATGTATTATAATATAGTGACTACACGTTACAACTTAATATTAATGTATTATAATATAGTGACTACACGTTACAACTTAATATTAATGTATTATAATATAGTGACTACATGACAACTTAATATTAATGTATTATAATATAGTGACTACACGTTACAACTTAATATTAATGTATTATAATATAGTGACTACACGTTACAACTTAATATTAATGTATTATAATATAGTGACTACATGACAACTTAATATTAATGTATTATAATATAGTGACTACATGACAACTTAATATTAATGTATTATAATATAGTGACTACATGACAAGTTAATATTAATGTATTATAATATAGTGACTACATGTTACAACTTAATATTAATGTATTATAATATAGTGACTACATGACAACTTAATATTAATGTATTATAATATAGTGACTACATGACAACTTAATATTAATGTATTATAATATAGTGACTACATGATAACTTAATATTAATGTATTATAATATAGTGACTACATGAAAACTTAATATTAATGTATTATAATATAGTGACTACACGTTACAACTAAATATTAATGTATTATAATATAGTGACTACATGATAACTTAATATTAATGTATTATAATATAGTGACTACATGAAAACTTAATATTAATGTATTATAATATAGTGACTACACGTTACAACTTAATATTAATGTATTATAATATAGTGACTACATGATAACTTAATATTAATGTATTATAATATAGTGACTACATGAAAACTTAATATTAATGTATTATAATATAGTGACTACACGTTACAACTAAATATTAATGTATTATAATATAGTGACTACATGACAACTTAATATTAATGTATTATAATATAGTGACTACACGTTACAACTAAATATTAATGTATTATAATATAGTGACTACACGTTACAACTTAATATTAATGTATTGTAATATAGTGACTACAGGATAACTTAATATTAATGTATTATAATATAGTGACTACATGACAACTTAATATTAATGTATTATAATATAGTGACTACACGTTACAACTTAATATTAATGTATTATAATATAGTGACTACATGACAACTTAATATTAATGTATTATAATATAGTGACTACAGGACAACTTAATATTAATGTATTATAATATAGTGACTACACGTTACAACTTAATATTAATGTATTATAATATAGTGACTACATGACAACTTAATATTAATGTATTATAATATAGTGACTACACGTTACAACTTAATATTAATGTATTATAATATAGTGACTACAGGACAACTTAATATTAATGTATTATAATATAGTGACTACATGACAACTTAATATTAATGTATTATAATATAGTGACTACATGACAACTTAATATTAATGTATTATAATATAGTGACTACACGTTACAACTTAATATTAATGTATTATAATATAGTGACTACAGGACAACTTAATATTAATGTATTATAATATAGTGACTACACGTTACAACTTAATATTAATGTATTATAATATAGTGACTACAGGATAACTTAATATTAATGTATTATAATATAGTGACTACAGGACAACTTAATATTAATGTATTATAATATAGTGACTACACGTTACAACTTAATATTAATGTATTATAATATAGTGACTACACGTTACAACTTAATATTAATGTATTATAATATAGTGACTACATGACAACTTAATATTAATGTATTATAATATAGTGACTACATGACAACTTAATATTAATGTATTATAATATAGTGACTACATGACAACTTAATATTAATATATTATAATATAGTGACTACACGTTACAACTTAATATTAATGTATTATAATATAGTGACTACAGGACAACTTAATATTAATGTATTATAATATAGTGACTACACGTTACAACTTAATATTAATGTATTATAATATAGTGACTACATGACAACTTAATATTAATGTATTATAATATAGTGACTACATGACAACTTAATATTAATGTATTATAATATAGTGACTACATGACAACTTAATATTAATGTATTATAATATAGTGACTACATGACAACTTAATATTAATGTATTATAATATAGTGACTACACGTTACAACTTTATATTAATGTATTATAATATAGTGACTACATGACAACTTAATATTAATGTATTATAATATAGTGACTACACGTTACAACTTAATATTAATGTATTATAATATAGTGACTACATGACAACTTAATATTAATGTATTATAATATAGTGACTACACGTTACAACTTAATATTAATGTATTATAATATAGTGACTACATGACAACTTAATATTAATGTATTATAATATAGTGACTACACGTTACAACTTAATATTAATGTATTATAATATAGTGACTACATGACAACTTAATATTAATGTATTATAATATAGTGACTACACGTTACAACTTAATATTAATGTATTATAATATAGTGACTACATGACAACTTAATATTAATGTATTATAATATAGTGACTACACGTTACAACTTAATATTAATGTATTATAATATAGTGACTACATGACAACTTAATATTAATGTATTATAATATAGTGACTACATGACAACTTAATATTAATGTATTATAATATAGTGACTACACGTTACAACTTAATATTAATGTATTATAATATAGTGACTACATGACAACTTAATATTAATGTATTATAATATAGTGACTACACGTTACAACTTAATATTAATGTATTATAATATAGTGACTACACGTTACAACTTAATATTAATGTATTATAATATAGTGACTACATGACAACTTAATATTAATGTATTATAATATAGTGACTACAGGTTACAACTTAATATTAATGTATTATAATATAGTGACTACATGACAACTTCATATTAATGTATTATAATATAGTGACTACACGTTACAACTTAATATTAATGTATTATAATATAGTGACTACACGTTACAACTTAATATTAATGTATTATAATATAGTGACTACATGACAACTTAATATTAATGTATTATAATATAGTGACTACAGGTTACAACTTAATATTAATGTATTATAATATAGTGACTACACGTTACAACTTAATATTAATGTATTATAATATAGTGACTACATGACAACTTAATATTAATGTATTATAATATAGTGACTACATGTTACAACTTAATATTAATGTATTATAATATAGTGACTACATGACAACTTCATATTAATGTATTATAATATAGTGACTACACGTTACAACTTAATATTAATGTATTATAATATAGTGACTACATGACAACTTAATATTAATGTATTATAATATAGTGACTACAGGTTACAACTTAATATTAATGTATTATAATATAGTGACTACATGTTACAACTTAATATTAATGTATTATAATATAGTGACTACATGACAACTTCATATTAATGTATTATAATATAGTGACTACACGTTACAACTTAATATTAATGTATTATAATATAGTGACTACACGTTACAACTTAATATTAATGTATTATAATATAGTGACTACATGACAACTTAATATTAATGTATTATAATATAGTGACTACATGTTACAACTTAATATTAATGTATTATAATATAGTGACTACATGACAACTTAATATTAATGTATTATAATATAGTGACTACATGTTACAACTTAATATTAATGTATTATAATATAGTGACTACATGACAACTTAATATTAATGTATTATAATATAGTGACTACATGACAACTTAATATTAATGTATTATAATATAGTGACTACAGGACAACTTAATATTAATGTATTATAATATAGTGACTACATGACAACTTAATATTAATGTATTATAATATAGTGACTACACGTTACAACTTAATATTAATGTATTATAATATAGTGACTACATGACAACTTAATATTAATGTATTATAATATAGTGACTACATGACAACTTAATATTAATGTATTATAATATAGTGACTACATGACAACTTAATATTAATGTATTATAATATAGTGACTACATGACAACTTAATATTAATGTATTATAATATAGTGACTACACGTTACAACTTAATATTAATGTATTATAATATAATGACTACATGACAACTTAATATTAATGTATTATAATATAGTGACTACACGTTACAACTTAATATTAATGTATTATAATATAGTGACTACATGACAACTTAATATTAATGTATTATAATATAGTGACTACACGTTACAACTTAATATTAATGTATTATAATATAGTGACTACACGTTACAACTTAATATTAATGTATTATAATATAGTGACTACATGACAACTTAATATTAATGTATTATAATATAGTGACTACACGTTACAACTTAATATTAATGTATTATAATATAGTGACTACATGACAACTTAATATTAATGTATTATAATATAATGACTACACGTTACAACTTAATATTAATGTATTATAATATAGTGACTACATGACAACTTAATATTAATGTATTATAATATAGTGACTACACGTTACAACTTAATATTAATGTATTATAATATAGTGACTACAGGACAACTTAATATTAATGTATTATAATATAGTGACTACATGTTACAACTTAATATTAATGTATTATAATATAGTGACTACACGTTACAACTTAATATTAATGTATTATAATATAGTGACTACATGACAACTTAATATTAATGTATTATAATATAGTGACTACAGGACAACTTAATATTAATGTATTATAATATAGTGACTACATGACAACTTAATATTAATGTATTATAATATAGTGACTACATGACAACTTAATATTAATGTATTATAATATAGTGACTACACGTTACAACTTAATATTAATGTATTATAATATAGTGACTACATGTTACAACTTAATATTAATGTATTATAATATAGTGACTACATGTTACAACTTAATATTAATGTATTATAATATAGTGACTACATGACAACTTAATATTAATGTATTATAATATAGTGACTACATGACAACTTAATATTAATGTATTATAATATAGTGACTACATGACAACTTAATATTAATGTATTATAATATAGTGACTACATGTTACAACTTAATATTAATGTATTATAATATAGTGACTACATGTTACAACTTAATATTAATGTATTATAATATAGTGACTACATGACAACTTAATATTAATGTATTATAATATAGTGACTACATGACAACTTAATATTAATGTATTATAATATAGTGACTACATGTTACAACTTAATATTAATGTATTATAATATAGTGACTACACGTTACAACTTAATATTAATGTATTATAATATAGTGACTACATGACAACTTAATATTAATGTATTATAATATAGTGACTACACGTTACAACTTAATATTAATGTATTATAATATAGTGACTACAGGTTACAACTTAATATTAATGTATTATAATATAGTGACTATACGTTACAACTTAATATTAATGTATTATAATATAGTGACTACATGACAACTTAATATTAATGTATTATAATATAGTGACTACATGACAACTTAATATTAATGTATTATAATATAGTGACTACATGACAACTTAATATTAATGTATTATAATATAGTGACTACATGACAACTTAATATTAATGTATTATAATATAGTGACTACATGACAACTTAATATTAATGTATTATAATATAGTGACTACACGTTACAACTTAATATTAATGTATTATAATATAGTGACTACACGTTACAACTTAATATTAATGTATTATAATATAGTGACTATATGACAACTTAATATTAATGTATTATAATATAGTGACTACATGACAACTTAATATTAATGTATTATAATATAGTGACTACAGGACAACTTAATATTAATGTATTATAATATAGTGACTACATGACAACTTAATATTAATGTATTATAATATAGTGACTACATGTTACAACTTAATATTAATGTATTATAATATAGTGACTACACGTTACAACTTAATATTAATGTATTATAATATAGTGACTACATGACAACTTAATATTAATGTATTATAATATAGTGACTACAGGACAACTTAATATTAATGTATTATAATATAGTGACTACATGACAACTTAATATTAATGTATTATAATATAGTGACTACATGTTACAACTTAATATTAATGTATTATAATATAGTGACTACACGTTACAACTTAATATTAATGTATTATAATATAGTGACTACATGACAACTTAATATAAATGTATTATAATATAGTGACTACACGTTACAACTTAATATTAATGTATTATAATATAGTGACTACACGTTACAACTTAATATTAATGTATTATAATATAGTGACTACACGACAACTTAATATTAATGTATTATAATATAGTGACTACACGTTACAACTTAATATTAATGTATTATAATATAGTGACTACACGTTACAACTTAATATTAATGTATTATAATATAGTGACTACATGACAACTTAATATTAATGTATTATAATATAGTGACTACACGTTACAACTTAATATTAATGTATTATAATATAGTGACTACATGACAACTTAATATTAATGTATTATAATATAGTGACTACACGTTACAACTTAATATTAATGTATTATAATATAGTGACTACATGACAACTTAATATTAATGTATTATAATATAGTGACTACATGACAACTTAATATTAATGTATTATAATATAGTGACTACATGACAACTTAATATTAATGTATTATAATATAGTGACTACATGACAACTTAATATTAATGTATTATAATATAGTGACTACACGTTACAACTTAATATTAATGTATTATAATATAGTGACTACACGTTACAACTTAATATTAATGTATTATAATATAGTGACTACACGTTACAACTTAATATTAATGTATTATAATATAGTGACTACATGACAACTTAATATTAATGTATTATAATATAGTGACTACAGGACAACTTAATATTAATGTATTATAATATAGTAACTACATGACAACTTAATATTAATGTATTATAATATAGTGACTACACGTTACAACTTAATATTAATGTATTATAATATAGTGACTACATGACAACTTAATATTAATGTATTATAATATAGTGACTACATGACAACTTAATATTAATGTATTATAATATAGTGACTACATGACAACTTAATATTAATGTATTATAATATAGTGACTACATAACAACTTAATATTAATGTATTATAATATAGTGACTACATGACAACTTAATATTAATGTATTATAATATAGTGACTACATGACAACTTAATATTAATGTATTATAATATAGTGACTACACGTTACAACTTAATATTAATGTATTATAATATAGTGACTACATGACAACTTAATATTAATGTATTATAATATAGTGACTACATGACAACTTAATATTAATGTATTATAATATAGTGACTATACGTTACAACTTAATATTAATGTATTATAATATAGTGACTACATGACAACTTAATATTAATGTATTACAATATAGTGACTACAGGACAACTTAATATTAATGTATTATAATATAGTAACTACATGACAACTTAATATTAATGTATTATAATATAGTGACTACATGACAACTTAATATTAATGTATTATAATATAGTGACTACACGTTACAACTTAATATTAATGTATTATAATATAGTGACTACATGACAACTTAATATTAATGTATTATAATATAGTGACTACATGACAACTTAATATTAATGTATTATAATATAGTGACTACATGACAACTTAATATTAATGTATTATAATATAGTGACTACATGTTACAACTTAATATTAATGTATTATAATATAGTGACTACATGACAACTTAATATTAATGTATTATAATATAGTGACTACACGTTACAACTTAATATTAATGTATTATAATATAGTGACTACACGTTACAACTTAATATTAATGTATTATAATATAGTGACTACACGTTACAACTTAATATTAATGTATTATAATATAGTGACTACATGACAACTTAATATTAATGTATTATAATATAGTGACTACACGTTACAACTTAATATTAATGTATTATAATATAGTGACTACACGTTACAACTTAATATTAATGTATTATAATATAGTGACTACAGGACAACTTAATATTAATGTATTATAATATAGTGACTACAGGACAACTTAATATTAATGTATTATAATATAGTGACTACACGTTACAACTTAATATTAATGTATTATAATATAGTGACTACACGTTACAACTTAATATTAATGTATTATAATATAGTGACTACATGACAACTTAATATTAATGTATTATAATATAGTGACTACATGACAACTTAATATTAATGTATTATAATATAGTGACTACAGTACAACTTAATATTAATGTATTATAATATAGTGACTACATGATAACTTAATATTAATGTATTATAATATAGTGACTACACGTTACAACTTAATATTAATGTATTATAATATAGTGACTACACGTTACAACTTAATATTAATGTATTATAATATAGTGACTACATGACAACTTAATATTAATGTATTATAATATAGTGACTACACGTTACAACTTAATATTAATGTATTATAATATAGTGACTACATGACAACTTAATATTAATGTATTATAATATAGTGACTACATGACAACTTAATATTAATGTATTATAATATAGTGACTACAGGACAACTTAATATTAATGTATTATAATATAGTGACTACACGTTACAACTTAATATTAATGTATTATAATATAGTGACTACACGTTACAACTTAATATTAATGTATTATAATATAGTGACTACACGTTACAACTTAATATTAATGTATTATAATATAGTGACTACATGACAACTTAATATTAATGTATTATAATATAGTGACTACACGACAACTTAATATTAATGTATTATAATATAGTGAATACACGTTACAACTTAATATTAATGTATTATAATATAGTGACTACACGTTACAACTTAATATTAATGTATTATAATATAGTGACTACACGTTACAACTTAATATTAATGTATTATAATATAGTGACTACACGACAACTTAATATTAATGTATTATAATATAGTGACTACACGTTACAACTTAATATTAATGTATTATAATATAGTGACTACACGACAACTTAATATTAATGTATTATAATATAGTGAATACACGTTACAACTTAATATTAATGTATTATAATATAGTGACTACACGTTACAACTTAATATTAATGTATTATAATATAGTGACTACACGTTACAATTTAATATTAATGTATTATAATATAGTGACTACATGACAACTTAATATTAATGTATTATAATATAGTGACTACACGTTACAACTTAATATTAATGTATTATAATATAGTGACTACATGACAACTTAATATTAATGTATTATAATATAGTGACTACACGTTACAACTTAATATTAATGTATTATAATATAGTGACTACATGACAACTTAATATTAATGTATTATAATATAGTGACTACAGGACAACTTAATATTAATGTATTATAATATAGTGACTACACGTTACAACTTAATATTAATGTATTATAATATAGTGACTACAGGACAACTTAATATTAATGTATTATAATATAGTGACTGCATGACAACTTAATATTAATGTATTATAATATAGTGACTACACGTTACAATTTAATATTAATGTATTATAATATAGTGACTACACGTTACAACTTAATATTAATGTATTATAATATAGTGACTACACGTTACAACTTAATATTAATGTATTATAATATAGTGACTACATGACAACTTAATATTAATGTATTATAATATAGTGACTACACGACAACTTAATATTAATGTATTATAATATAGTGAATACACGTTACAACTTAATATTAATGTATTATAATATAGTGACTACACGTTACAACTTAATATTAATGTATTATAATATAGTGACTACATGACAACTTAATATTAATGTATTATAATATAGTGACTACACGTTACAATTTAATATTAATGTATTATAATATAGTGACTACATGACAACTTAATATTAATGTATTATAATATAGTGACTACAGGACAACTTAATATTAATGTATTATAATATAGTGACTACATGACAACTTAATATTAATGTATTATAATATAGTGACTACATGACAACTTAATATTAATGTATTATAATATAGTGACTACATGACAACTTAATATTAATGTATTATAATATAGTGACTACATGACAACTTAATATTAATGTATTATAATATAGTGACTACACGTTACAACTTAATATTAATGTATTATAATATAGTGACTACAGGACAACTTAATATTAATGTATTATAATATAGTGACTACATGATAACTTAATATTAATGTATTATAATATAGTGACTACATGACAACTTAATATTAATGTATTATAATAAAGTGAATACACGTTACAACTTAATATTAATGTATTATAATATAGTGACTACACGTTACAACTTAATATTAATGTATTATAATATAGTGACTACACGTTACAACTTAATATTAATGTATTATAATATAGTGACTACACGTTACAACTTAATATTAATGTATTATAATATAGTGACTACATGACAACTTAATATTAATGTATTATAATATAGTGACTACACGTTACAACTTAATATTAATGTATTATAATATAGTGACTACATGACAACTTAATATTAATGTATTATAATATAGTGACTACATGACAACTTAATATTAATGTATTATAATATAGTGACTACATGACAACTTAATATTAATGTATTATAATATAGTGACTACATGATAACTTAATATTAATGTATTATAATATAGTGACTACACGTTACAACTTAATATTAATGTATTATAATATAGTGACTACAGGACAACTTAATATTAATGTATTATAATATAGTGACTACATGACAACTTAATATTAATGTATTATAATATAGTGACTACACGTTACAACTTAATATTAATGTATTATAATATAGTGACTACACGTTACAACTTAATATTAATGTATTATAATATAGTGACTACATGACAACTTAATATTAATGTATTATAATATAGTGACTACATGACAACTTAATATTAATGTATTATAATATAGTGACTACATGACAACTTAATATTAATGTATTATAATATAGTGACTACATGACAACTTAATATTAATGTATTATAATATAGTGACTACATGACAACTTAATATTAATGTATTATAATATAGTGACTACACGTTACAACTTAATATTAATGTATTATAATATAGTGACTACATGTTACAACTTAATATTAATGTATTATAATATAGTGACTACACGTTACAACTTAATATTAATGTATTATAATATAGTGACTACACGTTACAACTTAATATTAATGTATTATAATATAGTGACTACATGACAACTTAATATTAATGTATTATAATATAGTGACTACATGACAACTTAATATTAATGTATTATAATATAGTGACTACACGTTACAACTTAATATTAATGTATTATAATATAGTGACTACACGTTACAACTTAATATTAATGTATTATAATATAGTGACTACACGTTACAACTTAATATTAATGTATTATAATATAGTGACTACATGACAACTTAATATTAATGTATTATAATATAGTGACTACATGACAACTTAATATTAATGTATTATAATATAGTGACTACACGTTACAACTTAATATTAATGTATTATAATATAGTGACTACACGTTACAACTTAATATTAATGTATTATAATATAGTGACTACATGACAACTTAATATTAATGTATTATAATATAGTGACTACATGACAACTTAATATTAATGTATTATAATATAGTGACTACACGTTACAACTTAATATTAATGTATTATAATATAGTGACTACACGTTACAACTTAATATTAATGTATTATAATATAGTGACTACACGTTACAACTTAATATTAATGTATTATAATATAGTGACTACATGACAACTTAATATTAATGTATTATAATATAGTGACTACATGACAACTTAATATTAATGTATTATAATATAGTGACTACATGACAACTTAATATTAATGTATTATAATATAGTGACTATATGACAACTTAATATTAATGTATTATAATATAGTGACTACATGACAACTTAATATTAATGTATTATAATATAGTGACTACATGACATCTTAATATTAATGTATTATAATATAGTGACTACACATTACAATTTAATATTAATGTATTATAATATAGTGACTACACGTTACAACTTAATATTAATGTATTATAATATAGTGACTACACATTACAATTTAATATTAATGTATTATAATATAGTGACTACATGACAACTTAATATTAATGTATTATAATATAGTGACTACACGTTACAACTTAATATTAATGTATTATAATATAGTGACTACACGTTACAACTTAATATTAATGTATTATAATATAGTGACTACAGGACAACTTAATATTAATGTATTATAATATAGTGACTACACGTTACAACTTAATATTAATGTATTATAATATAGTGACTACACGTTACAACTTAATATTAATGTATTATAATATAGTGACTACACGTTACAACTTAATATTAATGTATTATAATATAGTGACTACACGTTACAACTTAATATTAATGTATTATAATATAGTGACTACACGTTACAACTTAATATTAATGTATTATAATATAGTGACTACATGACAACTTAATATTAATGTATTATAATATAGTGACTACAGGACAACTTAATATTAATGTATTATAATATAGTGACTACACGTTACAACTTAATATTAATGTATTATAATATAGTGACTACAGGACAACTTAATATTAATGTATTATAATATAGTGACTACATGACAACTTAATATTAATGTATTATAATATAGTGACTACAGGACAACTTAATATTAATGTATTATAATATAGTGACTACATGACAACTTAATATTAATGTATTATAATATAGTGACTATACGTTACAACTTAATATTAATGTATTATAATATAGTGACTACATGACAACTTAATATTAATGTATTATAATATAGTGACTACATGACAACTTAATATTAATGTATTATAATATAGTGACTACACGTTACAACTTAATATTAATGTATTATAATATAGTGACTACACATTACAATTTAATATTAATGTATTATAATATAGTGACTACATGTTACAACTTAATATTAATGTATTATAATATAGTGACTACATGACAACTTAATATTAATGTATTATAATATAGTGACTAAATGACAACTTAATATTAATGTATTATAATATAGTGACTACACGTTACAACTTAATATTAATGTATTATAATATAGTGACTACATGACAACTTAATATTAATGTATTATAATATAGTGACTACACGTTACAACTTAATATTAATGTATTATAATATAGTGACTACATGACAACTTAATATTAATGTATTATAATATAGTGACTACACGTTACAACTTAATATTAATGTATTATAATATAGTGACTACATGACAACTTAATATTAATGTATTATAATATAGTGACTACATGACAACTTAATATTAATGTATTATAATATAGTGACTACACGTTACAACTTAATATTAATGTATTATAATATAGTGACTACATGACAACTTAATATTAATGTATTATAATATAGTGACTACATGACAACTTAATATTAATGTATTATAATATAGTGACTAAATGACAAGTTAATATTAATGTATTATAATATAGTGACTACATGACATCTTAATATTAATGTATTATAATATAGTGACTACACATTACAATTTAATATTAATGTATTATAATATAGTGACTACACGTTACAACTTAATATTAATGTATTATAATATAGTGACTACACATTACAATTTAATATTAATGTATTATAATATAGTGACTACATGACAACTTAATATTAATGTATTATAATATAGTGACTACACGTTACAACTTAATATTAATGTATTATAATATAGTGACTACACGTTACAACTTAATATTAATGTATTATAATATAGTGACTACAGGACAACTTAATATTAATGTATTATAATATAGTGACTACACGTTACAACTTAATATTAATGTATTATAATATAGTGACTACACGTTACAACTTAATATTAATGTATTATAATATAGTGACTACACGTTACAACTTAATATTAATGTATTATAATATAGTGACTACACGTTACAACTTAATATTAATGTATTATAATATAGTGACTACACGTTACAACTTAATATTAATGTATTATAATATAGTGATTACATGACAACTTAATATTAATGTATTATAATATAGTGACTACAGGACAACTTAATATTAATGTATTATAATATAGTGACTACACGTTACAACTTAATATTAATGTATTATAATATAGTGACTACAGGACAACTTAATATTAATGTATTATAATATAGTGACTACATGACAACTTAATATTAATGTATTATAATATAGTGACTACAGGACAACTTAATATTAATGTATTATAATATAGTGACTACATGACAACTTAATATTAATGTATTATAATATAGTGACTATACGTTACAACTTAATATTAATGTATTATAATATAGTGACTACATGACAACTTAATATTAATGTATTATAATATAGTGACTACATGACAACTTAATATTAATGTATTATAATATAGTGACTACACGTTACAACTTAATATTAATGTATTATAATATAGTGACTACACATTACAATTTAATATTAATGTATTATAATATAGTGACTACATGTTACAACTTAATATTAATGTATTATAATATAGTGACTACATGACAACTTAATATTAATGTATTATAATATAGTGACTAAATGACAACTTAATATTAATGTATTATAATATAGTGACTACACGTTACAACTTAATATTAATGTATTATAATATAGTGACTACATGACAACTTAATATTAATGTATTATAATATAGTGACTACACGTTACAACTTAATATTAATGTATTATAATATAGTGACTACATGACAACTTAATATTAATGTATTATAATATAGTGACTACACGTTACAACTTAATATTAATGTATTATAATATAGTGACTACATGACAACTTAATATTAATGTATTATAATATAGTGACTACATGACAACTTAATATTAATGTATTATAATATAGTGACTAAATGACAACTTAATATTAATGTATTATAATATAGTGACTACACGTTACAACTTAATATTAATGTATTATATTATAGTGACTACATGAAAACTTAATATTAATGTATTATAATATAGTGACTACACGTTACAACTTAATATTAATGTATTATAATATAGTGACTACACGTTACAACTTAATATTAATGTATTATAATATAGTGACTACATGACAACTTAATATTAATGTATTATAATATAGTGACTACACGTTACAACTTAATATTAATGTATTATAATATAGTGACTACATGACAACTTAATATTAATGTATTATAATATAGTGACTACATGACAACTTAATATTAATGTATTATAATATAGTGACTACACGTTACAACTTAATATTAATGTATTATAATATAGTGACTACACGTTACAACTTAATATTAATGTATTATAATATAGTGACTACATGACAACTTAATATTAATGTATTATAATATAGTGACTACATGACAACTTAATATTAATGTATTATAATATAGTGACTATACGTTACAACTTAATATTAATGTATTATAATATAGTGACTACATGACAACTTAATATTAATGTATTATAATATAGTGACTACACGTTACAACTTAATATTAATGTATTATAATATAGTGACTACACGTTACAACTTAATATTAATGTATTATAATATAGTGACTACATGACAACTTAATATTAATGTATTATAATATAGTGACTACATGACAACTTAATATTAATGTATTATAATATAGTGACTACATGACAACTTAATATTAATGTAGTATAATATAGTGACTACATGACAACTTAATATTAATGTATTATAATATAGTGACTACACGTTACAACTTAATATTAATGTATTATAATATAGTGACTACACGTTACAACTTAATATTAATGTATTATAATATAGTGACTACATGACAACTTAATATTAATGTATTATAATATAGTGACTATACGTTACAACTTAATATTAATGTATTATAATATAGTGACTACATGACAACTTAATATTAATGTATTATAATATAGTGACTACACGTTTCAACTTAATAGTAATGTATTATAATATAGTGACTACAGGACAACTTAATATTAATGTATTATAATATAGTGACTACAGGACAACTTAATATTAATGTATTATAATATAGTGACTATACGTTACAACTTAATATTAATGTATTATAATATAGTGACTACACGTTACAACTTAATATTAATGTATTATAATATAGTGACTACACGTTACAAATTAATATTAATGTATTATAATATAGTGACTACACGTTACAACTTAATATTAATGTATTATAATATAGTGACTACACGTTACAACTTAATATTAATGTATTATAATATAGTGACTACATGACAACTTAATATTAATGTATTATAATATAGTGACTACATGACAACTTAATATTAATGTATTATAATATAGTGACTACATGACAACTTAATATTAATGTATTATAATATAGTGACTACATGACAACTTAATATTAATGTATTATAATATAGTGACTACATGACAACTTAATATTAATGTATTATAATATAGTGACTACACGTTACAACTTAATATTAATGTATTATAATATAGTGACTACATGACAACTTAATATTAATGTATTATAATATAGTGACTACATGACAACTTAATATTAATGTATTATAATATAGTGACTACATGACAACTTAATATTAATGTATTATAATATAGTGACTACATGACAACTTAATATTAATGTATTATAATATAGTGACTACATGACAACTTAATATTAATGTATTATAATATAGTGACTACATGACAACTTAATATTAATGTATTATAATATAGTGACTACATGATAACTTAATATTAATGTATTATAATATAGTGACTACATGACAACTTAATATTAATGTATTATAATATAGTGACTACATGACAACTTAATATTAATGTATTATAATATAGTGACTACAGGACAACTTAATATTAATGTATTATAATATAGTGACTACACGTTACAACTTAATATTAATGTATTATAATATAGTGACTACATGATAACTTAATATTAATGTATTAGAATATAGTGACTACATGACAACTTAATATTAATGTATTATAATATAGTGACTACAGGACAACTTAATATTAATGTATTATAATATAGTGACTACACGTTACAACTTAATATTAATGTATTATAATATAGTGACTACATGACAACTTAATATTAATGTATTATAATATAGTGACTACATGACAACTTAATATTAATGTATTATAATATAGTGACTACATGACAACTTAATATTAATGTATTATAATATAGTGACTACATGACAACTTAATATTAATGTATTATAATATAGTGACTACACGTTACAACTTAATATTAATGTATTATAATATAGTGACTACACGTTACAACTTAATATTAATGTATTATAATATAGTGACTACACGTTACAACTTAATATTAATGTATTATAATATAGTGACTACACGTTACAACTTAATATTAATGTATTATAATATAGTGACTACATGACAACTTAATATTAATGTATTATAATATAGTGACTACATGACAACTTAATATTAATGTATTATAATATAGTGACTACATGACAACTTAATATTAATGTATTATAATATAGTGACTACACGTTACAACTTAATATTAATGTATTATAATATAGTGACTACATGACAACTTAATATTAATGTATTATAATATAGTGACTACACGTTACAACTTAATATTAATGTATTATAATATAGTGAGTACCCATTACAACTTAATATTAATGTATTATAATATAGTGACTACATGACAACTTAATATTAATATATTATAATATAGTGACTACATGACAACTTAATATTAATGTATTATAATATAGTGACTACATGACAACTTAATATTAATGTATTATAATATAGTGACTACACGTTACAACTTAATATTAATGTATTATAATATAGTGAGTACATGTTACAACTTAATATTAATGTATTATAATATAGTGACTACATGACAACTTAATATTAATGTATTATAATATAGTGACTACACGTTACAACTTAATATTAATGTATTATAATATAGTGAGTACACGTTAAAACTTAATATTAATGTATTATAATATAGTGACTACATGACAACTTAATATTAATGTATTATAATATAGTGACTACATGTTACAACTTAATATTAATGTATTATAATATAGTGATTACATGACAACTTAATATTAATGTATTATAATATAGTGACTACACGTTACAACTTAATATTAATGTATTATAATATAGTGACTACATGACAACTTAATATTAATGTATTATAATATAGTGACTACATGACAACTTAATATTAATGTATTATAATATAGTGACTACACGTTACAACTTAATATTAATATATTATAATATAGTGACTACATGACATCTTAATATTAATGTATTATAATATACTGACTACATGATAACTTAATATTAATGTATTATAATATAGTGACTACACGTTACAACTTAATATTAATGTATTATAATATAGTGACTACATGACAACTTAATATTAATGTATTATAATATAGTGACTACACGTTACAACTTAATATTAATGTATTATAATATAGTGACTACACGTTACAACTTAATATTAATGTATTATAATATAGTGACTACATGATAACTTAATATTAATGTATTATAATATAGTGACTACATGACAACTTAATATTAATGTATTATAATATAGTGACTACATGACAACTTAATATTAATGTATTATAATATAGTGACTACACGTTACAACTTAATATTAATGTATTATAATATAGTGACTACACGTTACAACTTAATATTAATGTATTATAATATAGTGACTACACGTTACAACTTAATATTAATGTATTATAATATAGTGACTACATAACAACTTAATATTAATGTATTATAATATATTGATTACATGACAACTTAATATTAATGTATTATAATATAGTGACTACACGTTACAACTTAATATTAATGTATTATAATATAGTGACTACATGACAACTTAATATTAATGTATTATAATATAGTGACTACACGTTACAACTTAATATTAATGTATTATAATATAGAGACTACATGACAACTTAATATTAATGTATTATAATATAGTGACTACATGACAACTTAATATTAATGTATTATAATATAGTGACTACATGACAACTTAATATTAATGTATTATAATATAGTGACTACACGTTACAACTTAATATTAATGTATTATAATATAGTGACTACATGACAACTTAATATTAATGTATTATAATATAGTGACTATACGTTACAACTTAATATTAATGTATTATAATATAGTGACTACATGACAACTTAATATTAATGTATTATAATATAGTGACTATACGTTACAACTTAATATTAATGTATTATAATATAGTGACTACAGGACAACTTAATATTAATGTATTATAATATAGTGACTATACGTTACAACTTAATATTAATGTATTATAATATAGTGACTACATGACAACTTAATATTAATGTATTATAATATAGTGACTACATGACAACTTAATATTAATGTATTATAATATAGTGACTACACGTTACAACTTAATATTAATGTATTATAATATAGTGACTACATAACAACTTAATATTAATGTATTATAATATATTGATTACATGACAACTTAATATTAATGTATTATAATATAGTGACTACACGTTACAACTTAATATTAATGTATTATAATATAGTGACTACATAACAACTTAATATTAATGTATTATAATATAGTGATTACATGACAACTTAATATTAATGTATTATAATATAGTGACTACACGTTACAACTTAATATTAATGTATTATAATATAGTGACTACAGGACAACTTAATATTAATGTATTATAATATAGTGACTACACGTTACAACTTAATATTAATGTATTATAATATAGTGACTACACGTTACAACTTAATATTAATGTATTATAATATAGTGACTACACGTTACAACTTAATATTAATGTATTATAATATAGTGACTACAGGACAACTTAATATTAATGTTTTATAATATAGTGACTACACGTTACAACTTAATATTAATGTATTATAATATAGTGACTACATGACAACTTAATATTAATGTATTGTAATATAGTGACTACACGTTACAACTTAATATTAATGTATTATAATATAGTGACTACAGGACACCTTAATATTAATGTATTATAATATAGTGACTACACGTTACAACTTAATATTAATGTATTATAATATAGTGACTACAGGACAACTTAATATTAATGTATTATAATATAGTGACTACATGACAACTTAATATTAATGTATTATAATATAGTGACTACATAACAACTTAATATTAATGTATTATAATATAGTGACTACAGGACAACTTAATATTAATGTATTATAATATAGTGACTACATGACAACTTAATATTAATGTATTATAATATAGTGACTACATGACAACTTAATATTAATGTATTATAATATAGTGACTACATGACAACTTAATATTAATGTATTATAATATAGTGACTACACGTTACAACTTAATATTAATGTATTATAATATAGTGACTACATAACAACTTAATATTAATGTATTATAATATAGTGACTACATGACAACTTAATATTAATGTATTATAATATAGTGACTACATAACAACTTAATATTAATGTATTATAATATAGTGACTACACGTTACAACTTAATATTAATGTATTATAATATAGTGACTACAGGACAACTTAATATTAATGTATTATAATATAGTGACTACATGACAACTTAATATTAATGTATTATAATATAGTGACTACATAACAACTTAATATTAATGTATTATAATATAGTGACTACATGACAACTTAATATTAATGTATTATAATATAGTGACTACATAACAACTTAATATTAATGTATTATAATATAGTGACTACAGGACAACTTAATATTAATATTATAATATAGTGACTACATAACAACTTAATATTAATGTATTATAATATAGTGACTACATAACAACTTAATATTAATGTATTATAATATAGTGACTACATGACAACTTAATATTAATGTATTATAATATAGTGACTACACGTTACAACTTAATAGTAATGTATTATAATATAGTGACTACATAACAACTTAATATTAATGTATTATAATATAGTGACTACATGACAACTTAATATTAATGTATTATAATATAGTGACTACATGACAACTTAATATTAATGTATTATAATATAGTGACTACACGTTACAACTTAATATTAATGTATTATAATATAGTGACTACAGGACAACTTAATATTAATGTATTATAATATAGTGACTACACGTTACAACTTAATATTAATGTATTATAATATAGTGACTACACGTTACAACTTAATATTAATGTATTATAATATAGTGACTACACGTTACAACTTAATATTAATGTATTATAATATAGTGACTACAGGACAACTTAATATTAATGTATTATAATATAGTGACTACAGGACAACTTAATATTAATGTATTATAATATAGTGACTACACGTTACAACTTAATATTAATGTATTATAATATAGTGACTACATGACAACTTAATATTAATGTATTATAATATAGTGACTACACGTTACAACTTAATATTAATGTATTATAATATAGTGACTACATGACAACTTAATATTAATGTATTATAATATAGTGACTACACGTTACAACTTAATATTAATGTATTATAATATAGTGACTACATGACAACTTAATATTAATGTATTATAATATAGTGACTACACGTTACAACTTAATATTAATGTATTATAATATAGTGACTACATGACAACTTAATATTAATGTATTATAATATAGTGACTACATGACAACTTAATATTATGTATTGTAATATAGTGACTACACGTTACAACTTAATATTAATGTATTATAATATAGTGACTACATGACAACTTAATATTAATGTATTATAATATAGTGACTACAGGTTACAACTTAATATTAATGTATTATAATATAGTGACTACAGGACAACTTAATATTAATGTATTATAATATAGTGACTACATGACAACTTAATATTAATGTATTATAATATAGTGACTACAGGACAACTTAATATTAATGTATTATAATATAGTGACTACATGACAACTTAATATTAATGTATTATAATATAGTGACTACATGACAACTTAATATTAATGTATTATAATATAGTGACTACACGTTACAACTTAATATTAATGTATTATAATATAGTGACTACACGTTACAACTTAATATTAATGTATTATAATATAGTGACTACAGGACAACTTAATATTATGTATTGTAATATAGTGACTACACGTTACAACTTAATATTAATGTATTATAATATAGTGACTACACGTTACAACTTAATATTAATGTATTATAATATAGTGACTACATGACAACTTAATATTAATGTATTATAATATAGTGACTACACGTTACAACTTAATATTAATGTATTATAATATAGTGACTACACGTTACAACATAATATTAATGTTTTATAATATAGTGACTACATGATAACTTAATATTAATGAATTATAATATAGTGACTACACGTTACAACTTAATATTAATGTATTATAATATAGTGATTACATGACAACTTAATATTAATGTATTATAATATAGTGATTACATGACAACTTAATATTAATGTATTATAATATAGTGACTACACGTTACAACTTAATATTAATGTATTATAATATAGTGACTACACGTTACAACTTAATATTAATGTATTATAATATAGTGATTACATGACAACTTAATATTAATGTATTATAATATAGTGATTACATGACAACTTAATATTAATGTATTATAATATAGTGACTACACGTTACAACTTAATATTAATGTATTATAATATAGTGACTACACGTTACAACTTAATATTAATGTATTATAATATAGTGACTACAGGACAACTTAATATTAATGTATTATAATATAGTGACTACACGTTACAACTTAATATTAATGTATTATAATATAGTGACTACACGTTACAACTTAATACTAATGTATTATAATATAGTGACTACATGACAACTTCATATTAATGTATTATAATATAGTGACTACATGACAACTTAATATTAAGGTATTATAATATAGTGACTACATGACAACTTAATATTAATGTATTATAATATAGTGACTACACGTTACAACTTAATATTAATGTATTATAATATAGTGACTACACGTTACAACTTAATATTAATGTATTATAATATAGTGACTACAGGACAACTTAATATTAATGTATTATAATATAGTGACTACATTACAACTTAATATTAATGTATTATAATATAGTGACTACACGTTACAACTTAATATTAATGTATTATAATATAGTGACTACAGGACAACTTAATATTAATGTATTATAATATAGTGACTACATGACAACTTAATATTAATGTATTATAATATAGTGACTACACGTTACAACTTAATATTAATGTATTATAATATAGTGACTACACGTTACAACTTAATATTAATGTATTATAATATAGTGACTACATGACAACTTAATATTAATGTATTATAATATAGTGACTACACGTTACAACTTAATATTAATGTATTATAATATAGTGACTACAGGACAACTTAATATTAATGTATTATAATATAGTGACTACATGACAACTTAATATTAATGTATTATAATATAGTGACTACATGACAACTTAATATTAATGTATTATAATATAGTGACTACACGTTACAACTTAATATTAATGTATTATAATATAGTGACTACATGACAACTTAATATTAATGTATTATAATATAGTGACTACATGACAACTTAATATTAATGTATTATAATATAGTGACTACACGTTACAACTTAATATTAATGTATTATAATATAGTGACTACATGACAACTTAATATTAATGTATTATAATATAGTGACTACACGTTACAACTTAATATTAATGTATTATAATATAGTGACTACACGTTACAACTTAATATTAATGTATTATAATATAGTGACTACATGACAACTTAATATTAATGTATTATAATATAGTGACTACATGACAACTTAATATTAATGTATTATAATATAGTGACTACATGACAACTTAATATTAATGTATTATAATATAGTGACTACACGTTACAACTTAATATTAATGTATTATAATATAGTGACTACACGTTACAACTTAATATTAATGTATTATAATATAGTGACTACAGGACAACTTAATATTAATGTATTATAATATAGTGACTACATGATAACTTAATATTAATGTATTATAATATAGTGACTACACGTTACAACTTAATATTAATGTATTAGAATATAGTGACTACATGACAACTTAATATTAATGTATTATAATATAGTGACTACATGATAACTTAATATTAATGTATTATAATATAGTGACTACACGTTACAACTTAATATTAATGTATTATAATATAGTGACTACATGACAACTTAATATTAATGTATTATAATATAGTGACTATACGACAACTTAATATTAATGTATTATAATATAGTGATTACATGACAACTTAATATTAATGTATTATAATATAGTGACTACATGACAACTTAATATTAATGTATTATAATATAGTGACTACACGTTACAACTTAATATTAATGTATTATAATATAGTGACTACAGGACAACTTAATATTAATGTATTATAATATAGTGACTACATGACAACTTAATATTAATGTATTATAATATAGTGACTACACGTTACAACTTAATATTAATGTATTATAATATAGTGACTACACGTTACAACTTAATATTAATGTATTATAATATAGTGACTACAGGACAACTTAATATTAATGTATTATAATATAGTGACTACATGACAACTTAATATTAATGTATTATAATATAGTGACTACACGTTACAACTTAATATTAATGTATTATAATATAGTGACTACACGTTACAACTTAATATTAATGTATTATAATATAGTGACTACAGGACAACTTAATATTAATGTATTATAATATAGTGACTACATGACAACTTAATATTAATGTATTATAATATAGTGACTACATGACAACTTAATATTAATGTATTATAATATAGTTACTACATGACAACTTAATATTAATGTATTATAATATAGTGACTACACGTTACAACTTAATATTAATGTATTAGAATATAGTGACTACATGACAACTTAATATTAATGTATTATAATATAGTGACTACATGACAACTTAATATTAATGTATTATAATATAGTGACTATATGACAACTTAATATTAATGTATTACAATATAGTGACTACATGACAACTTAATATTAATGTATTATAATATAGTGACTACATGACAACTTAATATTAATGTATTATAATATAGTGACTACACGTTACAACTTAATATTAATGTATTATAATATAGTGACTACATGACAACTTAATATTAATGTATTATAATATAGTGACTACATGACAACTTAATATTACTGTATTATAATATAGTTACTACATGACAACTTAATATTAATGTATTATAATATAGTGACTACACGTTACAACTTAATATTAATGTATTATAATATAGTGACTACATGACAACTTAATATTAATGTATTATAATATAGTGACTACATGACAACTTAATATTAATGTATTATAATATAGTGACTACGTTACAACTTAATATTAATGTATTATAATATAGTGACTAAAGGACAACTTAATATTAATGTATTATAATATAGTGACTACACGTTACAACTTAATATTAATGTATTATAATATAGTGACTATATGACAACTTAATATTAATGTATTATAATATAGTGACTACATGACAACTTAATATTAATGTATTATAATATAGTGACTACATGACAACTTAATATTAATGTATTATAATATAGTTACTACATGACAACTTAATATTAATGTATTATAATATAGTGACTACACGTTACAACTTAATATTAATGTATTATAATATAGTGACTACATGACAACTTAATATTAATGTATTATAATATAGTGACTACACGTTACAACTTAATATTAATGTATTATAATATAGTGACTACAGGACAACTTAATATTAATGTATTATAATATAGTGACTACATGACAACTTAATATTAATGTATTATAATATAGTGACTACATGACAACTTAATATTAATGTATTATAATATAGTGACTACATGTTACAACTTAATATTAATGTATTATAATATAGTGACTACATGACAACTTAATATTAATGTATTATAATATAGTGACTACACGTTACAACTTAATATTAATGTATTATAATATAGTGACTACATGACAACTTAATATTAATGTATTATAATATAGTGACTACATGACAACTTAATATTAATGTATTATAATATAGTGATTACATGACAACTTAATATTAATGTATTATAATATAGTGACTACACGTTACAACTTAATATTAATGTATTATAATATAGTGACTACACGTTACAACTTAATATTAATGTATTATAATATAGTGACTACATGACAACTTAATATTAATGTATTATAATATAGTGACTACATGACAACGTAATATTAATGTATTATAATATAGTGACTACACGTTACAACTTAATATTAATGTATTATAATATAGTGACTACATGACAACTTAATATTAATGTATTATACTATAGTGACTACATGACAACTTAATATTAATGTATTATAATATAGTGACTACAGGACAACTTAATATTAATGTATTATAATATAGTGACTGCATGACAACTTAATATTAATGTATTATAATATAGTGACTACATGACAACTTAATATTAATGTATTATAATATAGTGACTACACGTTACAACTTAATATTAATGTATTATAATATAGTGACTACACGTTACAACTTAATATTAATGTATTATAATATAGTGACTACATGACAACTTAATATTAATGTATTATAATATAGTGACTACATGACAACTTAATATTAATGTATTATAATATAGTGACTACATGACAACTTAATATTAATGTATTATAATATAGTGACTACATGACAACTTAATATTAATGTATTATAATATAGTGACTACAGGACAACTTAATATTAATGTATTATAATATAGTGACTACAGGACAACTTAATATTAATGTATTATAATATAGTGACTACAGGACAACTTAATATTAATGTATTATAATATAGTGACTACATGACAACTTAATATTAATGTATTATAATATAGTGACTACACGTTACAACTTAATATTAATGTATTATAATATATTGACTACATGACAACTTAATATTAATGTATTATAATATAGTGACTACATGACAACTTAATATTAATGTATTATAATATAGTGACTACACGTTACAACTTAATATTAATGTATTATAATATATTGACTACATGACAACTTAATATTAATGTATTATAATATAGTGACTACATGACAACTTAATATTAATGTATTATAATATAGTGACTACATGACAACTTAATATTAATGTATTATAATATAGTGACTACATGACAACTTAATATTAATGTATTATAATATAGTGACTACATGACAACTTAATATTAATGTATTATAATATAGTGACTACATGACAACTTAATATTAATGTATTATAATATAGTGACTACATGACAACTTAATATTAATGTATTATAATATAGTGACTACAGGACAACTTAATATTAATGTATTATAATATAGTGACTACAGGACAACTTAATATTAATGTATTATAATATAGTGACTACAGGACAACTTAATATTAATGTATTATAATATAGTGACTACATGACAACTTAATATTAATGTATTATAATATAGTGACTACACGTTACAACTTAATATTAATGTATTATAATATATTGACTACATGACAACTTAATATTAATGTATTATAATATAGTGACTACATGACAACTTAATATTAATGTATTATAATATAGTGACTACACGTTACAACTTAATATTAATGTATTATAATATATTGACTACATGACAACTTAATATTAATGTATTATAATATAGTGACTACATGACAACTTAATATTAATGTATTATAATATAGTGACTACATGACAACTTAATATTAATGTATTATAATATAGTGACTACACGTTACAACTTAATATTAATGTATTATAATATAGTGACTACATGACAACTTAATATTAATGTATTATAATATAGTGACTACATGACAACTTAATATTAATGTATTATAATATAGTGACTACATGACAACTTAATATTAATGTATTATAATATAGTGACTACAGGACAACTTAATATTAATGTATTATAATATAGTGACTACACGTTACAACTTAATATTAATGTATTATAATATAGTGACTACATGACAACTTAATATTAATGTATTATAATATAGTGACTACATGACAACTTAATATTAATGTATTATAATATAGTGACTACACGTTACAACTTAATATTAATGTATTATAATATAGTGACTACATGACAACTTAATATTAATGTATTATAATATAGTGACAACATGACAACTTAATATTAATGTATTATAATATAGTGACTACATGACAACTTAATATTAATGTATTATAATATAGTGACTACACGTTACAACTTAATATTAATGTATTATAATATAGTGACTACATGACAACTTAATATTAATGTATTATAATATAGTGACTACATGACAACTTAATATTAATGTATTGTAATATAGTGACTACACGTTACAACTTAATATTAATGTATTATAATATAGTGACTACAGGACAACTTAATATTAATGTATTATAATATAGTGACTACATGACAACTTAATATTAATGTATTATAATATAGTGACTACATGACAACTTAATATTAATGTATTATAATATAGTGACTACAGGACAACTTAATATTAATGTATTATAATATAGTGACTACATGACAACTTAATATTAATGTATTATAATATAGTGACTACACGTTACAACTTAATATTAATGTATTATAATATAGTGACTACATGACAACTTAATATTAATGTATTATAATATAGTGACTACACGTTACAACTTAATATTAATGTATTATAATATAGTGACTACATGACAACTTAATATTAATGTATTATAATATAGTGACTACACGTTACAACTTAATATTAATGTATTATAATATAGTGACTACATGACAACTTAATATTAATGTATTATAATATAGTGACTACATGACAACTTAATATTAATGTATTATAATATAGTGACTACACGTTACAACTTAATATTAATGTATTATAATATAGTGACTACATGACAACTTAATATTAATGTATTATAATATAGTGACTACACGTTACAACTTAATATTAATGTATTATAATATAGTGACTACATGACAACTTAATATTAATGTATTATAATATAGTGACTACATGACAACTTAATATTAATGTATTATAATATAGTGACTACACGTTACAACTTAATATTAATGTATTATAATATAGTGACTACACGTTACAACTTAATATTAATGTATTATAATATAGTGACTACATGACAACTTAATATTAATGTATTATAATATAGTGACTACACGTTACAACTTAATATTAATGTATTATAATATAGTGACTACATGACAACTTAATATTAATGTATTATAATATAGTGACTACATGACAACTTAATATTAATGTATTATAATATAGTGACTACACGTTACAACTTAATATTAATGTATTATAATATAGTGACTACATGACGACTTAATATTAATGTATTATAATATAGTGACTACATGACAACTTAATATTAATGTATTATAATATAGTGACTACACGTTACAACTTAATATTAATGTATTATAATATAGTGACTACATGACAACTTAATATTAATGTATTATAATATAGTGACTACATGACAACTTAATATTAATGTATTATAATATAGTGACTACATGACAACTTAATATTAATGTATTATAATATAGTGACTACACGTTACAACTTAATATTAATGTATTATAATATAGTGACTACACGTTACAACTTAATATTAATGTATTATAATATAGTGACTACATGACAACTTAATATTAATGTATTATAATATAGTGACTACATGACAACTTAATATTAATGTATTATAATATAGTGACTACATGACAACTTAATATTAATGTATTATAATATAGTGACTACATGACAACTTAATATTAATGTATTATAATATAGTGACTACATGACAACTTAATATTAATGTATTATAATATAGTGACTACATGACAACTTAATATTAATGTATTATAATATAGTGACTACATGACAACTTAATATTAATGTATTATAATATAGTGACTACAGGACAACTTAATATTAATGTATTATAATATAGTGACTACACGTTACAACTTAATATTAATGTATTATAATATAGTGACTACATGACAACTTAATATTAATGTATTATAATATAGTGACTACATGTTACAACTTAATATTAATGTATTATAATATAGTGACTACACGTTACAACTTAATATTAATGTATTATAATATAGTGACTACATGACAACTTAATATTAATGTATTATAATATAGTGACTACATGACAACTTAATATTAATGTATTATAATATAGTGACTACAGGACAACTTAATATTAATGTATTATAATATATTGACTACATGACAACTTAATATTAATGTATTATAATATAGTGACTACATGACAACTTAATATTAATGTATTATAATATAGTGACTACACGTTACAACTTAATATTAATGTATTATAATATAGTGACTACATGACAACTTAATATTAATGTATTATAATATAGTGACTACACGTTACAACTTAATATTAATGTATTATAATATAGTGACTACACGTTACAACTTAATATTAATGTATTATAATATAGTGACTACACGTTACAACTTAATATTAATGTATTATAATATAGTGACTACATGACAACTTAATATTAATGTATTATAATATAGTGACTACATGACAACTTAATATTAATGTATTATAATATAGTGACTACACGTTACAACTTAATATTAATGTATTATAATATAGTGACTACATGACAACTTAATATTAATGTATTATAATATAGTGACTACATGACAACTTAATATTAATGTATTATAATATAGTGACTACACGTTACAACTTAATATTAATGTATTATAATATAGTGACTACACGTTACAACTTAATATTAATGTATTATAATATAGTGACTACACGTTACAACTTAATATTAATGTATTATAATATAGTGACTACACGTTACAACTTAATATTAATGTATTATAATATAGTGACTACATGACAACTTAATATTAATGTATTATAATATAGTGACTACACGTTACAACTTAATATTAATGTATTATAATATAGTGACTACACGTTACAACTTAATATTAATGTATTATAATATAGTGACTACACGTTACAACTTAATATTAATGTATTATAATATAGTGACTACACGTTACAACTTAATATTAATGTATTATAATATAGTGACTACACGTTACAACTTAATATTAATGTATTATAATATAGTGACTACACGTTACAACTTAATATTAATGTATTATAATATAGTGACTACATGACAACTTAATATTAATGTATTATAATATAGTGACTACATGACAACTTAATATTAATGTATTATAATATAGTGACTACACGTTACAACTTAATATTAATGTATTATAATATAGTGACTACAGGACAACTTAATATTAATGTATTATAATATAGTGACTACACGTAACAACTTAATATTAATTTATTATAATATAGTGACTACACGTTACAACTTAATATTAATGTATTATAATATAGTGACTACACGTTACAACTTAATATTAATGTATTATAATATAGTGACTACACGTTACAACTTAATATTAATGTATTATAATATAGTGACTACATGACAACTTAATATTAATGTATTATAATATAGTGACTACATGACAACTTAATATTAATGTATTATAATATAGTGACTACACGTAACAACTTAATATTAATGTATTATAATATAGTGACTACACGTTACAACTTAATATTAATGTATTATAATATAGTGACTACATGACAACTTAATATTAATGTATTATAATATAGTGACTACACGTAACAACTTAATATTAATTTATTATAATATAGTGACTACACGTTACAACTTAATATTAATGTATTATAATATAGTGACTACACGTAACAACTTAATATTAATGTATTATAATATAGTGACTACACGTTACAACTTAATATTAATGTATTATAATATAGTGACTACATGACAACTTAATATTAATGTATTATAATATAGTGACTACATGACAACTTAATATTAATGTATTATAATATAGTGACTACATGACAACTTAATATTAATGTATTATAATATAGTGACTACACGTTACAACTTAATATTAATGTATTATAATATAGTGACTACATGACAACTTAATATTAATGTATTATAATATAGTGACTATATGACAACTTAATATTAATGTATTATAATATAGTGACTACATGACAACTTAATATTAATGTATTATAATATAGTGACTACATGACAACTTAATATTAATGTATTATAATATAGTTACTACATGACAACTTAATATTAATGTATTATAATATAGTGACTACACGTTACAACTTAATATTAATGTATTAGAATATAGTGACTACATGACAACTTAATATTAATGTATTATAATATAGTGACTACATGACAACTTAATATTAATGTATTATAATATAGTGACTACATGACAACTTAATATTAATGTATTATAATATAGTGACTATATGACAACTTAATATTAATGTATTATAATATAGTGACTACATGACAACTTAATATTAATGTATTATAATATAGTGACTACATGACAACTTAATATTAATGTATTATAATATAGTGACTACACGTTACAACTTAATATTAATGTATTATAATATAGTGACTACATGACAACTTAATATTAATGTATTATAATATAGTGACTATATGACAACTTAATATTAATGTATTATAATATAGTGACTACATGACAACTTAATATTAATGTATTATAATATAGTGACTACATGACAACTTAATATTAATGTATTATAATATAGTGACTACATGACAACTTAATATTAATGTATTATAATATAGTGACTACACGTTGCAACTTAATATTAATGTATTATAATATAGTGACTACATGACAACTTAATATTAATGTATTATAATATAGTGACTACATGACAACTTAATATTAATGTATTATAATATAGTGACTATATGACAACTTAATATTAATGTATTATAATATAGTGACTACATGACAACTTAATATTAATGTATTATAATATAGTGACTACACGTTACAACTTAATATTAATGTATTATAATATAGTGACTACATGACAACTTAATATTAATGTATTATAATATAGTGACTACACGTTACAACTTAATATTAATGTATTATAATATAGTGACTACAGGACAACTTAATATTAATGTATTATAATATAGTGACTACATGACAACTTAATATTAATGTATTATAATATAGTGACTACAGGACAACTTAATATTAATGTATTATAATATAGTGACTACACGTTACAACTTAATATTAATGTATTATAATATAGTGACTACACGTTACAACTTAATATTAATGTATTATAATATAGTGACTACATGACAACTTAATATTAATGTATTATAATATAGTGACTACATGACAACTTAATATTAATGTATTATAATATAGTGACTACACGTTGCAACTTAATATTAATGTATTATAATATAGTGACTACAGGACAACTTAACATTAATGTATTATAATATAGTGACAACATGACAACTTAATATTAATGTATTATAATATAGTGACTACATGACAACTTAATATTAATGTATTATAATATAGTGACTACACGTTACAATTTAATAATAATGTATTATAATATAGTGACTACAGGACAACTTAATATTAATGTATTATAATATAGTGACTACATGACTACTTAATATTAATGTATTATAATATAGTGACTATATGACAACTTAATATTAATGTATTATAATATAGTGACTACATGATAACTTAATATTAATGTATTATAATATAGTGACTATATGACAACTTAATATTAATGTATTATAATATAGTGACTACATGATAACTTAATATTAATGTATTATAATATAGTGACTACACGTTACAACTTAATATTAATGTATTATAATATAGTGACAACATGACAACTTAATATTAATGTATTATAATATAGTGACTACATGACAACTTAATATTAATGTATTATAATATAGTGACTACATGACAACTTAATATTAATGTATTATAATATAGTGACTACACGTTACAACTTAATATTAATGTATTATAATATAGTGACTACACGTTACAACTTAATATTAATGTATTATAATATAGTGACAACATGACAACTTAATATTAATGTATTATAATATAGTGACTTCACATTACAACTTAATATTAATGTATTATAATATAGTGACTATATGACAACTTAATATTAATGTATTATAATATAGTGACTACATGATAACTTAATATTAATGTATTATAATATAGTGACTATATGACAACTTAATATTAATGTATTATAATATAGTGACTACATGATAACTTAATATTAATGTATTATAATATAGTGACTACACGTTACAACTTAATATTAATGTATTATAATATAGTGACAACATGCCAACTTAATATTAATGTATTATAATATAGTGACTACATGACAACTTAATATTAATGTATTATAATATAGTGACTACATGACAACTTAATATTAATGTATTATAATATAGTGACTACACGTTACAACTTAATATTAATGTATTATAATATAGTGACTACACGTTACAACTTAATATTAATGTATTATAATATAGTGACAACATGACAACTTAATATTAATGTATTATAATATAGTGACTTCACATTACAACTTAATATTAATGTATTATAATATAGTGACTATATGACAACTTAATATTAATGTATTATAATATAGTGACTACATGATAACTTAATATTAATGTATTATAATATAGTGACTATATGACAACTTAATATTAATGTATTATAATATAGTGACTACATGATAACTTAATATTAATGTATTATAATATAGTGACTACACGTTACAACTTAATATTAATGTATTATAATATAGTGACAACATGACAACTTAATATTAATGTATTATAATATAGTGACTACATGACAACTTAATATTAATGTATTATAATATAGTGACTACATGACAACTTAATATTAATGTATTATAATATAGTGACTACAATTTACAACTTAATATTAATGTATTATAATATAGTGACTACATGACAACTTAATATTAATGTATTATAATATAGTGACTACACGTTACAACTTAATATTAATGTATTATAATATAGTGACTACACGTTACAACTTAATATTAATGTATTATAATATAGTGACTACACGACAACTTAATATTAATGTATTATAATATAGTGACTACATGACAACTTAATATTAATGTATTATAATATAGTGACTACAGGTTACAACTTAATATTAATGTATTATAATATAGTGACTACATGACAACTTAATATTAATGTATTATAATATAGTGACTACACGTTACAACTTAATATTAATGTATTATAATATAGTGACTACACGACAACTTAATATTAATGTATTATAATATAGTGACTTCACATTACAACTTAATATTAATGTATTATAATATAGTGACTACATGACAACTTAATATTAATGTATTATAATATAGTGATTACATGACAACTTAATATTAATGTATTATAATATAGTGACTACAGGACAACTTAATATTAATGTATTATAATATAGTGACTACATGACAACTTAATATTAATGTATTATAATATAGTGACTACACGTTACAACTTAATATTAATGTATTATAATATAGTGACTACATGACAACTTAATATTAATGTATTATAATATAGTGACTACAATTTACAACTTAATATTAATGTATTATAATATAGTGACTACACGTTACAACTTAATATTAATGTATTATAATATAGTGACTACATGACAACTTAATATTAATGTATTATAATATAGTGACTACACGTTACAACTTAATATTAATGTATTATAATATAGTGACTACAGGACAACTTAATATTAATGTATTATAATATAGTGACTACACGTTACAACTTAATATTAATGTATTATAATATAGTGACTACACGTTACAACTTAATATTAATGTATTATAATATAGTGACTACACGTTACAACTTAATATTAATGTATTATAATATAGTGACTACACGTTACAACTTAATATTAATGTATTATAATATAGTGACTACATGACAACTTAATATTAATGTATTATAATATAGTGACTACACGTTACAACTTAATATTAATGTATTATAATATAGTGACTACACGTTACAACTTAATATTAATGTATTATAATATAGTGACTACACGACAACTTAATATTAATGTATTATAATATAGTGACTACACGACAACTTAATATTAATGTATTATAATATAGTGACTTCACATTACAACTTAATATTAATGTATTATAATATAGTGACAACATGACAACTTAATATTAATGTATTATAATATAGTGACTACACGTTACAACTTAATATTAATGTATTATAATATAGTGACTACACGACAACTTAATATTAATGTATTATAATATAGTGACTTCACATTACAACTTAATATTAATGTATTATAATATAGTGACTACATGACAACTTAATATTAATGTATTATAATATAGTGACTACATAACAACTTAATATTAATGTATTATAATATAGTGACTACACGTTACAACTTAATATTAATGTATTATAATATAGTGACTACACGTTACAACTTAATATTAATGTATTATAATATAGTGACTACATGATAACTTAATATTAATGTATTATAATATAGTGACTACACGTTACAACTTAATATTAATGTATTATAATATAGTGACTACATGACAACTTAATATTAATGTATTATAATATAGTGACTACATGACAACTTAATATTAATGTATTATAATATAGTGACTACATGACAACTTAATATTAATGTATTATAATATAGTGACTACATGACAACTTAATATTAATGTATTATAATATAGTGACTACAGGACAACTTAATATTAATGTATTATAATATAGTGACTACACGTTACAACTTAATATTAATGTATTATAATATAGTGACTACATGACAACTTAATATTAATGTATTATAATATAGTGACTACATGTTACAACTTAATATTAATGTATTATAATATAGTGACTACACGTTACAACTTAATATTAATGTATTATAATATAGTGACTACATGACAACTTAATATTAATGTATTATAATATAGTGACTACATGACAACTTAATATTAATGTATTATAATATAGTGACTACAGGACAACTTAATATTAATGTATTATAATATATTGACTACATGACAACTTAATATTAATGTATTATAATATAGTGACTACATGACAACTTAATATTAATGTATTATAATATAGTGACTACACGTTACAACTTAATATTAATGTATTATAATATAGTGACTACATGACAACTTAATATTAATGTATTATAATATAGTGACTACACGTTACAACTTAATATTAATGTATTATAATATAGTGACTACACGTTACAACTTAATATTAATGTATTATAATATAGTGACTACACGTTACAACTTAATATTAATGTATTATAATATAGTGACTACATGACAACTTAATATTAATGTATTATAATATAGTGACTACATGACAACTTAATATTAATGTATTATAATATAGTGACTACACGTTACAACTTAATATTAATGTATTATAATATAGTGACTACATGACAACTTAATATTAATGTATTATAATATAGTGACTACATGACAACTTAATATTAATGTATTATAATATAGTGACTACACGTTACAACTTAATATTAATGTATTATAATATAGTGACTACACGTTACAACTTAATATTAATGTATTATAATATAGTGACTACACGTTACAACTTAATATTAATGTATTATAATATAGTGACTACACGTTACAACTTAATATTAATGTATTATAATATAGTGACTACATGACAACTTAATATTAATGTATTATAATATAGTGACTACACGTTACAACTTAATATTAATGTATTATAATATAGTGACTACACGTTACAACTTAATATTAATGTATTATAATATAGTGACTACACGTTACAACTTAATATTAATGTATTATAATATAGTGACTACACGTTACAACTTAATATTAATGTATTATAATATAGTGACTACACGTTACAACTTAATATTAATGTATTATAATATAGTGACTACACGTTACAACTTAATATTAATGTATTATAATATAGTGACTACATGACAACTTAATATTAATGTATTATAATATAGTGACTACATGACAACTTAATATTAATGTATTATAATATAGTGACTACACGTTACAACTTAATATTAATGTATTATAATATAGTGACTACAGGACAACTTAATATTAATGTATTATAATATAGTGACTACATGACAACTTAATATTAATGTATTATAATATAGTGACTACACGTTACAACTTAATATTAATGTATTATAATATAGTGACTACACGTAACAACTTAATATTAATTTATTATAATATAGTGACTACACGTTACAACTTAATATTAATGTATTATAATATAGTGACTACACGTAACAACTTAATATTAATGTATTATAATATAGTGACTACACGTTACAACTTAATATTAATGTATTATAATATAGTGACTACATGACAACTTAATATTAATGTATTATAATATAGTGACTACACGTAACAACTTAATATTAATTTATTATAATATAGTGACTACACGTTACAACTTAATATTAATGTATTATAATATAGTGACTACACGTAACAACTTAATATTAATGTATTATAATATAGTGACTACACGTTACAACTTAATATTAATGTATTATAATATAGTGACTACATGACAACTTAATATTAATGTATTATAATATAGTGACTACATGACAACTTAATATTAATGTATTATAATATAGTGACTACATGACAACTTAATATTAATGTATTATAATATAGTGACTACACGTTACAACTTAATATTAATGTATTATAATATAGTGACTACATGACAACTTAATATTAATGTATTATAATATAGTGACTATATGACAACTTAATATTAATGTATTATAATATAGTGACTACATGACAACTTAATATTAATGTATTATAATATAGTGACTACATGACAACTTAATATTAATGTATTATAATATAGTTACTACATGACAACTTAATATTAATGTATTATAATATAGTGACTACACGTTACAACTTAATATTAATGTATTAGAATATAGTGACTACATGACAACTTAATATTAATGTATTATAATATAGTGACTACATGACAACTTAATATTAATGTATTATAATATAGTGACTACATGACAACTTAATATTAATGTATTATAATATAGTGACTATATGACAACTTAATATTAATGTATTATAATATAGTGACTACATGACAACTTAATATTAATGTATTATAATATAGTGACTACATGACAACTTAATATTAATGTATTATAATATAGTTACTACATGACAACTTAATATTAATGTATTATAATATAGTGACTACACGTTACAACTTAAAATTAATGTATTATAATATAGTGACTACATGACAACTTAATATTAATGTATTATAATATAGTGACTACATGACAACTTAATATTAATGTATTATAATATAGTGACTATATGACAACTTAATATTAATGTATTATAATATAGTGACTACATGACAACTTAATATTAATGTATTATAATATAGTGACTACACGTTACAACTTAATATTAATGTATTATAATATAGTGACTACATGACAACTTAATATTAATGTATTATAATATAGTGACTACACGTTACAACTTAATATTAATGTATTATAATATAGTGACTACAGGACAACTTAATATTAATGTATTATAATATAGTGACTACATGACAACTTAATATTAATGTATTATAATATAGTGACTACAGGACAACTTAATATTAATGTATTATAATATAGTGACTACACGTTACAACTTAATATTAATGTATTATAATATAGTGACTACACGTTACAACTTAATATTAATGTATTATAATATAGTGACTACATGACAACTTAATATTAATGTATTATAATATAGTGACTACATGACAACTTAATATTAATGTATTATAATATAGTGACTACACGTTGCAACTTAATATTAATGTATTATAATATAGTGACTACAGGACAACTTAACATTAATGTATTATAATATAGTGACAACATGACAACTTAATATTAATGTATTATAATATAGTGACTACATGACAACTTAATATTAATGTATTATAATATAGTGACTACACGTTACAATTTAATAATAATGTATTATAATATAGTGACTACAGGACAACTTAATATTAATGTATTATAATATAGTGACTACATGACTACTTAATATTAATGTATTATAATATAGTGACTATATGACAACTTAATATTAATGTATTATAATATAGTGACTACATGATAACTTAATATTAATGTATTATAATATAGTGACTATATGACAACTTAATATTAATGTATTATAATATAGTGACTACATGATAACTTAATATTAATGTATTATAATATAGTGACTACACGTTACAACTTAATATTAATGTATTATAATATAGTGACAACATGACAACTTAATATTAATGTATTATAATATAGTGACTACATGACAACTTAATATTAATGTATTATAATATAGTGACTACATGACAACTTAATATTAATGTATTATAATATAGTGACTACACGTTACAACTTAATATTAATGTATTATAATATAGTGACTACACGTTACAACTTAATATTAATGTATTATAATATAGTGACAACATGACAACTTAATATTAATGTATTATAATATAGTGACTTCACATTACAACTTAATATTAATGTATTATAATATAGTGACTATATGACAACTTAATATTAATGTATTATAATATAGTGACTACATGATAACTTAATATTAATGTATTATAATATAGTGACTATATGACAACTTAATATTAATGTATTATAATATAGTGACTACATGATAACTTAATATTAATGTATTATAATATAGTGACTACACGTTACAACTTAATATTAATGTATTATAATATAGTGACAACATGACAACTTAATATTAATGTATTATAATATAGTGACTACATGACAACTTAATATTAATGTATTATAATATAGTGACTACATGACAACTTAATATTAATGTATTATAATATAGTGACTACAATTTACAACTTAATATTAATGTATTATAATATAGTGACTACATGACAACTTAATATTAATGTATTATAATATAGTGACTACACGTTACAACTTAATATTAATGTATTATAATATAGTGACTACACGTTACAACTTAATATTAATGTATTATAATATAGTGACTACACGACAACTTAATATTAATGTATTATAATATAGTGACTACATGACAACTTAATATTAATGTATTATAATATAGTGACTACAGGTTACAACTTAATATTAATGTATTATAATATAGTGACTACATGACAACTTAATATTAATGTATTATAATATAGTGACTACACGTTACAACTTAATATTAATGTATTATAATATAGTGACTACACGACAACTTAATATTAATGTATTATAATATAGTGACTTCACATTACAACTTAATATTAATGTATTATAATATAGTGACTACATGACAACTTAATATTAATGTATTATAATATAGTGATTACATGACAACTTAATATTAATGTATTATAATATAGTGACTACAGGACAACTTAATATTAATGTATTATAATATAGTGACTACATGACAACTTAATATTAATGTATTATAATATAGTGACTACACGTTACAACTTAATATTAATGTATTATAATATAGTGACTACATGACAACTTAATATTAATGTATTATAATATAGTGACTACAATTTACAACTTAATATTAATGTATTATAATATAGTGACTACACGTTACAACTTAATATTAATGTATTATAATATAGTGACTACATGACAACTTAATATTAATGTATTATAATATAGTGACTACACGTTACAACTTAATATTAATGTATTATAATATAGTGACTACAGGACAACTTAATATTAATGTATTATAATATAGTGACTACACGTTACAACTTAATATTAATGTATTATAATATAGTGACTACACGTTACAACTTAATATTAATGTATTATAATATAGTGACTACACGTTACAACTTAATATTAATGTATTATAATATAGTGACTACACGTTACAACTTAATATTAATGTATTATAATATAGTGACTACATGACAACTTAATATTAATGTATTATAATATAGTGACTACACGTTACAACTTAATATTAATGTATTATAATATAGTGACTACACGTTACAACTTAATATTAATGTATTATAATATAGTGACTACACGACAACTTAATATTAATGTATTATAATATAGTGACTACACGACAACTTAATATTAATGTATTATAATATAGTGACTTCACATTACAACTTAATATTAATGTATTATAATATAGTGACAACATGACAACTTAATATTAATGTATTATAATATAGTGACTACACGTTACAACTTAATATTAATTTATAATAATAAAGTGACTACACGACAACTTAATATTAATGTATTATAATATAGTGACTTCACATTACAACTTAATATTAATGTATTATAATATAGTGACTACATGACAACTTAATATTAATGTATTATAATATAGTGACTACATAACAACTTAATATTAATGTATTATAATATAGTGACTACACGTTACAACTTAATATTAATGTATTATAATATAGTGACTACACGTTACAACTTAATATTAATGTATTATAATATAGTGACTACATGATAACTTAATATTAATGTATTATAATATAGTGACTACACGTTACAACTTAATATTAATGTATTATAATATAGTGATTACATGACAACTTAATATTAATGTATTATAATATAGTGACTACACGTTACAACTTAATATTAATGTATTATAATATAGTGACTACACGTTACAAATTAATATTAATGTATTATAATATAGTGACTACATGATAACTTAATATTAATGTATTATAATATAGTGACTACACGTTACAACTTAATATTAATGTATTATAATATAGTGACTACATAACAACTTAATATTAATGTATTATAATATAGTGACTACACGTTACAACTTAATATTAATGTATTATAATATAGTGACTACACGTTACAACTTAATATTAATGTATTATAATATAGTGACTACATGACAACTTAATATTAATGTATTATAATATAGTGACTACATGACAACTTAATATTAATGTATTATAATATAGTGACTACACGTTACAACTTAATATTAATGTATTATAATATAGTGACAACATGACAACTTAATATTAATGTATTATAATATAGTGACTACACGTTACAACTTAATATTAATGTATTATAATATAGTGACTACACGTTACAACTTAATATTAATGTATTATAATATAGTGACTACATGACAACTTAATATTAATGTATTATAATATAGTGACTACACGTTACAACTTAATATTAATGTATTATAATATAGTGACTACAGGACAACTTAATATTAATGTATTATAATATAGTGACTACACGTTACAACTTAATATTAATGTATTATAATATAGTGACTACATGACAACTTAATATTAATGTATTATAATATAGTGACTACACGTTACAACTTAATATTAATGTATTATAATATAGTGACTACATGACAACTTAATATTAATGTATTATAATATAGTGACTACATGACAACTTAATATTAATGTATTATAATATAGTGACTACATGACAACTTAATATTAATGTATTATAATATAGTGACTACACGTTACAACTTAATATTAATGTATTATAATATAGTGACTACACGTTACAACTTAATATTAATGTATTATAATATAGTGGCAACATGACAACTTAATATTAATGTATTATAATATAGTGACTACATGACAACTTAATATTAATGTATTATAATATAGTGACTACACGTTACAACTTAATATTAATGTATTATAATATAGTGACTACACGTTACAACTTAATATTAATGTATTATAATATAGTGACTACATGACAACTTAATATTAATGTATTATAATATAGTGATTACATGACAACTTAATATTAATGTATTATAATATAGTGACTACACGTTACAACTTAATATTAATGTATTATAATATAGTGACTACACGTTACAACTTAATATTAATGTATTATAATATAGTGACTACATGACAACTTAATATTAATGTATTATAATATAGTGACTACAGGACAACTTAATATTAATGTATTATAATATAGTGACTACATGACAACTTAATATTAATGTATTATAATATAGTGACTACATGACAACTTAATATTAATGTATTATAATATAGTGACTACATAACAACTTAATATTAATGTATTATAATATAGTGACTACACGTTACAACTTAATATTAATGTATTATAATATAGTGACTACAGGACAACTTAATATTAATGTATTATAATATAGTGACTACATGACAACTTAATATTAATGTATTATAATATAGTGACTACACGACAACTTAATATTAATGTATTATAATATAGTGACTACACGTTACAACTTAATATTAATGTATTATAATATAGTGACTACACGTTACAACTTAATATTAATGTATTATAATATAGTGACTACACGTTACAACTTAATATTAATGTATTATAATATAGTGACTACACGTTACAACTTAATATTAATGTATTATAATATAGTGACTACACGTTACAACTTAATATTAATGTATTATAATATAGTGACTACATGACAACTTAATATTAATGTATTATAATATAGTGATTACATGACAACTTAATATTAATGTATTATAATATAGCGACTACACGTTACAACTTAATATTAATGTATTATAATATAGTGACTACATGACAACTTAATATTAATGTATTATAATATAGTGATTACATGACAACTTAATATTAATGTATTATAATATAGTGACTACACATTACAACTTAATATTAATGTATTATAATATAGTGACTACATGACAACTTAATATTAAAGTATTATAATATAGTGACTACATGACAACTTAATATTAATGTATTATAATATAGTGACTACATGACAACTTAATATTAATGTATTATAATATAGTGACTACATGACAACTTAATATTAAAGTATTATAATATAGTGACTACATGACAACTTAATATTAATGTATTATAATATAGTGACTACAGGACAACTTAATATTAATGTATTATAATATAGTGACTACATGACAACTTAATATTAATGTATTATAATATAGTGACTACATGACAACTTACTATTAATGTATTATAATATAGTGACTACATGTTACAACTTAATATTAATGTATTATAATATAGTGACTACACGTTACAACTTAATATTAATGTATTATAATATAGTGACTACATGACAACTTAATATTAATGTATTATAATATAGTGACTACATGACAACTTAATATTAATGTATTATAATATAGTGACTACACGTTACAACTTAATATTAATGTATTATAATATAGTGACTACATGTTACAACTTAATATTAATGTATTATAATATAGTGACTACACGTTACAACTTAATATTAATGTATTATAATATAGTGACTACATGACAACTTAATATTAATGTATTATAATATAGTGACTACACGTTACAACTTAATATTAATGTATTATAATATAGTGACTACATGACAACTTAATATTAATGTATTATAATATAGTGACTACATGACAACTTAATATTAATGTATTATAATATAGTGACTACATGACAACTTAATATTAATGTATTATAATATAGCGACTACATGTCAACTTAATATTAATGTATTATAATATAGTGACTACAGGACAACTTAATATTAATGTATTATAATATAGTGACTACATGACAACTTAATATTAATGTATTATAATATAGTGACTACACGTTACAACTTAATATTAATGTATTATAATATAGTGACTACATGACAACTTAATATTAATGTATTATAATATAGTGACTACACGTTACAACTTAATATTAATGTATTATAATATAGTGACTACATGTTACAACTTAATATTAATGTATTATAATATAGTGACTACATGACAACTTAATATTAATGTATTATAATATAGTGACTACACGTTACAACTTAATATTAATGTATTATAATATAGTGACTACATGTTACAACTTAATATTAATGTATTATAATATAGTGACTACACGTTACAACTTAATATTAATGTATTATAATATAGTGACTACATGACAACTTAATATTAATGTATTATAATATAGTGACTACATGACAACTTAATATTAATGTATTATAATATAGTGATTACATGACAACTTAATATTAATGTATTATAATATAGTGACTACACGTTACAACTTAATATTAATGTATTATAATATAGTGACTACACGTTACAACTTAATATTAATGTATTATAATATAGTGACTACATGACAACTTAATATTAATGTATTATAATATAGTGACTACACGTTACAACTTAATATTAATGTATTATAATATAGTGACTACATGTTACAACTTAATATTAATGTATTATAATATAGTGACTACACGTTACAACTTAATATTAATGTATTATAATATAGTGACTACATGACAACTTAATATTAATGTATTATAATATAGTGACTACACGTTACAACTTAATATTAATGTATTATAATATAGTGACTACATGTTACAACTTAATATTAATGTATTATAATATAGTGACTACATGACAACTTAATATTAATGTATTATAATATAGTGACTACACGTTACAACTTAATATTAATGTATTATAATATAGTGACTACATGTTACAACTTAATATTAATGTATTATAATATAGTGACTACACGTTACAACTTAATATTAATGTATTATAATATAGTGACTACATGTTACAACTTAATATTAATGTATTATAATATAGTGACTACACGTTACAACTTAATATTAATGTATTATAATATAGTGACTACACGTTACAACTTAATATTAATGTATTATAATATAGTGACTACATGACAACTTAATATTAATGTATTATAATATAGTGACTACAGGACAACTTAATATTAATGTATTATAATATAGTGACTACATGACAACTTAATATTAATGTATTATAATATAGTGACTACATGTTACAACTTAATATTAATGTATTATAATATAGTGACTACACGTTACAACTTAATATTAATGTATTATAATATAGTGACTACATGTTACAACTTAATATTAATGTATTATAATATAGTGACTATATGACAACTTAATATTAATGTATTATAATATAGTGACTACATGACAACTTAATATTAATGTATTATAATATAGTGACTACATGTTACAACTTAATATTAATGTATTATAATATAGTGACTACACGTTACAACTTAATATTAATGTATTATAATATAGTGACTACATGACAACTTAATATTAATGTATTATAATATAGTGACTACATGTTACAACTTAATATTAATGTATTATAATATAGTGACTACATGACAACTTAATATTAATGTATTATAATATAGTGACTACAGGACAACTTAATATTAATGTATTATAATATAGTGACTACACGTTACAACTTAATATTAATGTATTATAATATAGTGACTACACGTTACAACTTAATATTAATGTATTATAATATAGTGACTACATGACAACTTAATATTAATGTATTATAATATAGTGACTACATGACAACTTAATATTAATGTATTATAATATAGTGACTACATGACAACTTAATATTAATGTATTATAATATAGTGACTACATGACAACTTAATATTAATGTATTATAATATAGTGACTACACGTTACAACTTAATATTAATGTATTATAATATAGTGACTACATGACAACTTAATATTAATGTATTATAATATAGTGACTACACGTTACAACTTAATATTAATGTATTATAATATAGTGACTACACGTTACAACTTAATATTAATGTATTATAATATAGTGACTACACGTTACAACTTAATATTAATGTATTATAATATAGTGACTACACGTTACAACTTAATATTAATGTATTATAATATAGTGACTACATGACAACTTAATATTAATGTATTATAATATAGTGACTACACGTTATAACTTAATATTAATGTATTATAATATAGTGACTACATGACAACTTAATATTAATGTATTATAATATAGTGACTACAGGTTACAACTTAATATTAATGTATTATAATATAGTGACTACATGACAACTTAATATTAATGTATTATAATATAGTGACTACACGTTATAACTTAATATTAATGTATTATAATATAGTGACTACATGACAACTTAATATTAATGTATTATAATATAGTGACTACATGTTACAACTTAATATTAATGTATTATAATATAGTGACTACATGACAACTTAATATTAATGTATTATAATATAGTGACTACATGACAATTTAATATTAATGTATTATAATATAGTGACTACATGACAACTTAATATTAATGTATTATAATATAGTGACTACACGTTACAACTTAATATTAATGTATTATAATATAGTGACTACACGTTACAACTTAATATTAATGTATTATAATATAGTGACTACATGACAACTTAATATTAATGTATTATAATATAGTGACTACATGACAACTTAATATTAATGTATTATAATATAGTGACTACATGTTACAACTTAATATTAATGTATTATAATATAGTGACTACATGACAACTTAATATTAATGTATTATAATATAGTGACTACATTACAACTTAATATTAATGTATTATAATATAGTGACTACATGACAACTTAATATTAATGTATTATAATATAGTGACTACATGACAACTTAATATTAATGTATTATAATATAGTGACTACATTACAACTTAATATTAATGTATTATAATATAGTGACTACATGACAACTTAATATTAATGTATTATAATATAGTGACTACATGACAACTTAATATTAATGTATTATAATATAGTGACTACATGACAACTTAATATTAATGTATTATAATATAGTAACTACACGTTACAACTTAATATTAATGTATTATAATATAGTGACTACATGACAACTTAATATTAATGTATTATAATATAGTGACTACATGACAACTTAATATTAATGTATTATAATATAGTGACTACATGACAACTTAATATTAATGTATTATAATATAGTGACTACACGTTACAACTTAATATTAATGTATTATAATATAGTGACTACACGTTACAACTTAATATTAATGTATTATAATATAGTGACTACATGACAACTTAATATTAATGTATTATAATATAGTGACTACATGACAACTTAATATTAATGTATTACAATATAGTGACTACATGACAACTTAATATTAATGTATTATAATATAGTGACTACACGTTACAACTTAATATTAATGTATTATAATATAGTGACTACATAACAACTTAATATTAATGTATTATAATATAGTGACTACACGTTACAACTTAATATTAATGTATTATAATATAGTGACTACACGTTACAACTTAATATTAATGTATTATAATATAGTGACTACATGACAACTTAATATTAATGTATTATAATATAGTGACTACATGACTACTTAATATTAATGTATTATAATATAGTGACCACATGACAACTTAATATTAATGTATTATAATATAGTGACTACACGTTACAACTTAATATTAATGTATTATAATATAGTGACTACAGGACAACTTAATATTAATGTATTATAATATAGTGACTACATGGCAACTTAATATTAATGTATTATAATATAGTGACTACACGTTACAACTTAATATTAATGTATTATAATATAGTGACTACACGTTACAACTTAATATTAATGTATTATAATATAGTGACTACATGACAACTTAATATTAATGTATTATAATATAGTGACTACATGACAACTTAATATTAATGTATTATAATATAGTGACTACACGTTACAACTTAATATTAATGTATTATAATATAGTGACTACACGTTACAACTTAATATTAATGTATTATAATATAGTGACTATAAGTTACAACTTAATATTAATGTATTATAATATAGTGAATACACGTTACAACTTAATATTAATGTATTATAATATAGTGACTACATGACAACTTAATATTAATGTATTATAATATAGTGACTATACGTTACAACTTAATATTAATGTATTATAATATAGTGACTACATGACAACTTAATATTAATGTATTATAATATAGTGACTATAAGTTACAACTTAATATTAATGTATTATAATATAGTGAATACACGTTACAACTTAATATTAATGTATTATAATATAGTGACTACATGACAACTTAATATTAATGTATTATAATATAGTGACTACACGTTACAACTTAATATTAATGTATTATAATATAGTGACTACATGACAACTTAATATTAATGTATTATAATATAGTGACTACAGGACAACTTAATATTAATGTATTATAATATAGTGACTACACGTTACAACTTAATATTAATGTATTATAATATAGTGACTACATGACAACTTAATATTAATGTATTATAATATAGTGACTACACGTTACAACTTAATATTAATGTATTATAATATAGTGACTACATGACAACTTAATATTAATGTATTATAATATAGTGACTACATGACAACTTAATATTAATGTATTATAATATTGTGACTACACGTTACAACTTAATATTAATGTATTATAATATAGTGACTACACGTTACAACTTAATATTAATGTATTATAATATAGTGACTACATGACAACTTAATATTAATGTATTATAATATAGTGACTACAGGACAACTTAATATTAATGTATTATAATATAGTGACTACATGACAACTTAATATTAATGTATTATAATATAGTGACTACACGTTACAACTTAATATTAATGTATTATAATATAGTGACTACATAACAACTTAATATTAATGTATTATAATATAGTGACTACATGACAACTTAATATTAATGTATTATAATATAGTGACTACATGACAACTTAATATTAATGTATTATAATATAGTGACTACACGTTACAACTTAATATTAATGTATTATAATATAGTGACTACATGACAACTTAATATTAATGTATTATAATATAGTGACTACACGTTACAACTTAATATTAATGTATTATAATATAGTGACTACATGACAACTTAATATAAATGTATTATAATATAGTGACTACACGTTACAACTTAATATTAATGTATTATAATATAGTGACTACAGGACAACTTAATATTAATGTATTATAATATAGTGACTACAGGACAACTTAATATTAATGTATTATAATATAGTGACTACATGACAACTTAATATTAATGTATTATAATATAGTGACTACATGACAACTTAATATTAATGTATTATAATATAGTGACTACATGACAACTTAATATTAATGTATTATAATATAGTGACTACATGACAACTTAATATTAATGTATTATAATATAGTGACTACATGACAACTTAATATTAATGTATTACAATATAGTGACTACATGACAACTTAATATTAATGTATTATAATATAGTAACTACATGACAACTTAATATTAATGTATTATAATATAGTGACTACATGACAATTAATATTAATGTATTACAATATAGTGACTACATGACAACTTAATATTAATGTATTATAATATAGTGACTACATGACAACTTAATATTAATGTATTATAATATAGTGACTACATGACAACTTAATATTAATGTATTATAATATAGTGACTACACGTTACAACTTAATATTAATGTATTATAATATAGTGACTACATGACAACTTAATATTAATGTATTATAATATAGTGACTACATGACAACTTAATATTAATGTATTATAATATAGTGACTACATGACAACTTAATATTAATGTATTATAATATAGTGAATACACGTTACAACTTAATATTAATGTATTATAATATAGTGACTACAGGATAACTTAATATTAATGTATTATAATATAGTGACTACACGTTACAACTTAATATTAATGTATTATAATATAGTGACTACATGACAACTTAATATTAATGTATTATAATATAGTGACTACATGATAACTTAATATTAATGTATTATAATATAGTGACTACATGACAACTTAATATTAATGTATTATAATATAGTGACTACACGTTACAACTTAATATTAATGTATTATAATATAGTGACTACACGTTACAACTTAATATTAATGAATTATAATATAGTGACTACATGACAACTTAATATTAATGTATTATAATATAGTGACTACATGACAACTTAATATTAATGTATTATAATATAGTGACTACACGTTACAACTTAATATTAATGTATTATAATATAGTGACTACATGATAATTTAATATTAATGTATTATAATATAGTGACTACACGTTACAACTTAATATTAATGTATTATAATATAGTGACTACATGACAACTTAATATTAATGTATTATAATATAGTGACTACATGACAACTTAATATTAATGTATTATAATATAGTGACTACATGACAACTTAATATTAATGTATTATAATATAGTGACTACAGGACAACTTAATATTAATGTATTATAATATAGTGACTACATGACAACTTAATATTAATGTATTATAATATAGTGACTACACGTTACAACTTAATATTAATGTATTATAATATAGTGACTACACGTTACAACTTAATATTAATGTATTATAATATAGTGACTACACGTTACAACTTAATATTAATGTATTATAATATAGTGACTACATGACAACTTAATATTAATGTATTATAATATAGTGACTACATGACAACTTAATATTAATGTATTATAATATAGTGACTACACGTTACAACTTAATATTAATGTATTATAATATAGTGACTACACGTTATAACTTAATATTAATGTATTATAATATAGTGACTACATGACAACTTAATATTAATGTATTATAATATAGTGACTATAGGATAACTTAATATTAATGTATTATAATATAGTGACTACACGTTACAACTTAATATTAATGTATTATAATATAGTGACTACATGACAACTTAATATTAATGTATTATAATATAGTGACTACACGTTACAACTTAATATTAATGTATTATAATATAGTGACTACATGACAACTTAATATTAATGTATTATAATATAGTGACTACAGGACAACTTAATATTAATGTATTATAATATAGTGACTACACGTTACAACTTAATATTAATGTATTATAATATAGTGACTACATGACAACTTAATATTAATGTATTATAGTGACTACATGTTACAACTTAATATTAATGTATTATAATATAGTGACTATATGACAACTTAATATTAATGTATTATAATATAGTGACTACATAACAACTTAATATTAATGTATTATAATATAGTGACTACATGTTACAACTTAATATTAATGTATTATAATATAGTGACTACACGTTACAACTTAATATTAATGTATTATAATATAGTGACTACATGACAACTTAATATTAATGTATTATAATATAGTGACTACATGTTACAACTTAATATTAATGTATTATAATATAGTGACTACATGACAACTTAATATTAATGTATTATAATATAGTGACTACAGGACAACTTAATATTAATGTATTATAATATAGTGACTACACGTTACAACTTAATATTAATGTATTATAATATAGTGACTACACGTTACAACTTAATATTAATGTATTATAATATAGTGACTACATGACAACTTAATATTAATGTATTATAATATAGTGACTACATGACAACTTAATATTAATGTATTATAATATAGTGACTACATGACAACTTAATATTAATGTATTATAATATAGTGACTACATGACAACTTAATATTAATGTATTATAATATAGTGACTACACGTTACAACTTAATATTAATGTATTATAATATAGTGACTACATGACAACTTAATATTAATGTATTATAATATAGTGACTACACGTTACAACTTAATATTAATGTATTATAATATAGTGACTACACGTTACAACTTAATATTAATGTATTATAATATAGTGACTACACGTTACAACTTAATATTAATGTATTATAATATAGTGACTACACGTTACAACTTAATATTAATGTATTATAATATAGTGACTACATGACAACTTAATATTAATGTATTATAATATAGTGACTACACGTTATAACTTAATATTAATGTATTATAATATAGTGACTACATGACAACTTAATATTAATGTATTATAATATAGTGACTACAGGTTACAACTTAATATTAATGTATTATAATATAGTGACTACATGACAACTTAATATTAATGTATTATAATATAGTGACTACACGTTATAACTTAATATTAATGTATTATAATATAGTGACTACATGACAACTTAATATTAATGTATTATAATATAGTGACTACATGTTACAACTTAATATTAATGTATTATAATATAGTGACTACATGACAACTTAATATTAATGTATTATAATATAGTGACTACATGACAACTTAATATTAATGTATTATAATATAGTGACTACATGACAACTTAATATTAATGTATTATAATATAGTGACTACACGTTACAACTTAATATTAATGTATTATAATATAGTGACTACACGTTACAACTTAATATTAATGTATTATAATATAGTGACTACATGACAACTTAATATTAATGTATTATAATATAGTGACTACATGACAACTTAATATTAATGTATTATAATATAGTGACTACATGTTACAACTTAATATTAATGTATTATAATATAGTGACTACATGACAACTTAATATTAATGTATTATAATATAGTGACTACATTACAACTTAATATTAATGTATTATAATATAGTGACTACATGACAACTTAATATTAATGTATTATAATATAGTGACTACACGTTACAACTTAATATTAATGTATTATAATATAGTGACTACATTACAACTTAATATTAATGTATTATAATATAGTGACTACATGACAACTTAATATTAATGTATTATAATATAGTGACTACATGACAACTTAATATTAATGTATTATAATATAGTGACTACATGACAACTTAATATTAATGTATTATAATATAGTAACTACACGTTACAACTTAATATTAATGTATTATAATATAGTGACTACATGACAACTTAATATTAATGTATTATAATATAGTGACTACATGACAACTTAATATTAATGTATTATAATATAGTGACTACATGACAACTTAATATTAATGTATTATAATATAGTGACTACACGTTACAACTTAATATTAATGTATTATAATATAGTGACTACACGTTACAACTTAATATTAATGTATTATAATATAGTGACTACATGACAACTTAATATTAATGTATTATAATATAGTGACTACATGACAACTTAATATTAATGTATTACAATATAGTGACTACATGACAACTTAATATTAATGTATTATAATATAGTGACTACACGTTACAACTTAATATTAATGTATTATAATATAGTGACTACATAACAACTTAATATTAATGTATTATAATATAGTGACTACACGTTACAACTTAATATTAATGTATTATAATATAGTGACTACACGTTACAACTTAATATTAATGTATTATAATATAGTGACTACATGACAACTTAATATTAATGTATTATAATATAGTGACTACATGACTACTTAATATTAATGTATTATAATATAGTGACCACATGACAACTTAATATTAATGTATTATAATATAGTGACTACACGTTACAACTTAATATTAATGTATTATAATATAGTGACTACAGGACAACTTAATATTAATGTATTATAATATAGTGACTACATGGCAACTTAATATTAATGTATTATAATATAGTGACTACACGTTACAACTTAATATTAATGTATTATAATATAGTGACTACACGTTACAACTTAATATTAATGTATTATAATATAGTGACTACATGACAACTTAATATTAATGTATTATAATATAGTGACTACATGACAACTTAATATTAATGTATTATAATATAGTGACTACACGTTACAACTTAATATTAATGTATTATAATATAGTGACTACACGTTACAACTTAATATTAATGTATTATAATATAGTGACTACATGACAACTTAATATTAATGTATTATAATATAGTGACTACACGTTACAACTTAATATTAATGTATTATAATATAGTGACTACATGACAACTTAATATTAATGTATTATAATATAGTGACTACACGTTACAACTTAATATTAATGTATTATAATATAGTGACTATATGACAACTTAATATTAATGTATTATAATATAGTGACTACACGTTACAACTTAATATTAATGTATTATAATATAGTGACTATAAGTTACAACTTAATATTAATGTATTATAATATAGTGAATACACGTTACAACTTAATATTAATGTATTATAATATAGTGACTACATGACAACTTAATATTAATGTATTATAATATAGTGACTATACGTTACAACTTAATATTAATGTATTATAATATAGTGACTACATGACAACTTAATATTAATGTATTATAATATAGTGACTATAAGTTACAACTTAATATTAATGTATTATAATATAGTGAATACACGTTACAACTTAATATTAATGTATTATAATATAGTGACTACATGACAACTTAATATTAATGTATTATAATATAGTGACTACACGTTACAACTTAATATTAATGTATTATAATATAGTGACTACATGACAACTTAATATTAATGTATTATAATATAGTGACTACAGGACAACTTAATATTAATGTATTATAATATAGTGACTACACGTTACAACTTAATATTAATGTATTATAATATAGTGACTACATGACAACTTAATATTAATGTATTATAATATAGTGACTACACGTTACAACTTAATATTAATGTATTATAATATAGTGACTACATGACAACTTAATATTAATGTATTATAATATAGTGACTACATGACAACTTAATATTAATGTATTATAATATTGTGACTACACGTTACAACTTAATATTAATGTATTATAATATAGTGACTACACGTTACAACTTAATATTAATGTATTATAATATAGTGACTACATGACAACTTAATATTAATGTATTATAATATAGTGACTACAGGACAACTTAATATTAATGTATTATAATATAGTGACTACATGACAACTTAATATTAATGTATTATAATATAGTGACTACACGTTACAACTTAATATTAATGTATTATAATATAGTGACTACATAACAACTTAATATTAATGTATTATAATATAGTGACTACATGACAACTTAATATTAATGTATTATAATATAGTGACTACATGACAACTTAATATTAATGTATTATAATATAGTGACTACACGTTACAACTTAATATTAATGTATTATAATATAGTGACTACATGACAACTTAATATTAATGTATTATAATATAGTGACTACACGTTACAACTTAATATTAATGTATTATAATATAGTGACTACATGACAACTTAATATTAATGTATTATAATATAGTGACTACACGTTACAACTTAATATTAATGTATTATAATATAGTGACTACAGGACAACTTAATATTAATGTATTATAATATAGTGACTACAGGACAACTTAATATTAATGTATTATAATATAGTGACTACATGACAACTTAATATTAATGTATTATAATATAGTGACTACATGACAACTTAATATTAATGTATTATAATATAGTGACTACATGACAACTTAATATTAATGTATTATAATATAGTGACTACATGACAACTTAATATTAATGTATTATAATATAGTGACTACATGACAACTTAATATTAATGTATTACAATATAGTGACTACATGACAACTTAATATTAATGTATTATAATATAGTAACTACATGACAACTTAATATTAATGTATTATAATATAGTGACTACATGACAATTAATATTAATGTATTACAATATAGTGACTACATGACAACTTAATATTAATGTATTATAATATAGTGACTACATGACAACTTAATATTAATGTATTATAATATAGTGACTACATGACAACTTAATATTAATGTATTATAATATAGTGACTACACGTTACAACTTAATATTAATGTATTATAATATAGTGACTACATGACAACTTAATATTAATGTATTATAATATAGTGACTACATGACAACTTAATATTAATGTATTATAATATAGTGACTACATGACAACTTAATATTAATGTATTATAATATAGTGAATACACGTTACAACTTAATATTAATGTATTATAATATAGTGACTACAGGATAACTTAATATTAATGTATTATAATATAGTGACTACACGTTACAACTTAATATTAATGTATTATAATATAGTGACTACATGACAACTTAATATTAATGTATTATAATATAGTGACTACATGATAACTTAATATTAATGTATTATAATATAGTGACTACATGACAACTTAATATTAATGTATTATAATATAGTGACTACACGTTACAACTTAATATTAATGTATTATAATATAGTGACTACACGTTACAACTTAATATTAATGAATTATAATATAGTGACTACATGACAACTTAATATTAATGTATTATAATATAGTGACTACATGACAACTTAATATTAATGTATTATAATATAGTGACTACACGTTACAACTTAATATTAATGTATTATAATATAGTGACTACATGATAACTTAATATTAATGTATTATAATATAGTGACTACACGTTACAACTTAATATTAATGTATTATAATATAGTGACTACATGACAACTTAATATTAATGTATTATAATATAGTGACTACATGACAACTTAATATTAATGTATTATAATATAGTGACTACATGACAACTTAATATTAATGTATTATAATATAGTGACTACAGGACAACTTAATATTAATGTATTATAATATAGTGACTACATGACAACTTAATATTAATGTATTATAATATAGTGACTACACGTTACAACTTAATATTAATGTATTATAATATAGTGACTACACGTTACAACTTAATATTAATGTATTATAATATAGTGACTACACGTTACAACTTAATATTAATGTATTATAATATAGTGACTACATGACAACTTAATATTAATGTATTATAATATAGTGACTACATGACAACTTAATATTAATGTATTATAATATAGTGACTACACGTTACAACTTAATATTAATGTATTATAATATAGTGACTACACGTTATAACTTAATATTAATGTATTATAATATAGTGACTACATGACAACTTAATATTAATGTATTATAATATAGTGACTATAGGATAACTTAATATTAATGTATTATAATATAGTGACTACACGTTACAACTTAATATTAATGTATTATAATATAGTGACTACATGACAACTTAATATTAATGTATTATAATATAGTGACTACACGTTACAACTTAATATTAATGTATTATAATATAGTGACTACATGACAACTTAATATTAATGTATTATAATATAGTGACTACAGGACAACTTAATATTAATGTATTATAATATAGTGACTACACGTTACAACTTAATATTAATGTATTATAATATAGTGACTACATGACAACTTAATATTAATGTATTATAATATAGTGACTACATGACAACTTAATATTAATGTATTATAATATAGTGACTACATGACAACTTAATATTAATGTATTATAATATAGTGACTACACGTTACAACTTAATATTAATGTATTATAATATAGTGACTACACGTTACAACTTAATATTAATGTATTATAATATAGTGACTACACGTTACAACTTAATATTAATGTATTATAATATAGTGACTACACGTTACAACTTAATATTAATGTATTATAATATAGTGACTACAGGACAACTTAATATTAATGTATTATAATATAGTGACTACAGGACAACTTAATATTAATGTATTATAATATAGTGACTACACGTTACAACTTAATATTAATGTATTATAATATAGTGACTACAGGACAACTTAATATTAATGTATTATAATATAGTGACTACAGGACAACTTAATATTAATGTATTATAATATAGTGACTACATGACAACTTAATATTAATGTATTATAATATAGTGACTACACGTTACAACTTAATATTAATGTATTATAATATAGTGACTACACGTTACAACTTAATATTAATGTATTATAATATAGTGACTACACGTTACAACTTAATATTAATGTATTATAATATAGTGACTACATGGCAACTTAATATTAATGTATTATAATATAGTGACTACATGACAACTTAATATTAATGTATTATAATATAGTGACTACGTTACAACTTAATATTAATGTATTATAATATAGTGACTACACGTTACAACTTAATATTAATGTATTATAATATAGTGACTACAGGACAACTTAATATTAATGTATTATAATATAGTGACTACACGTTACAACTTAATATTAATGTATTATAATATAGTGACTACATGACAACTTAATATTAATGTATTATAATATAGTGACTACACGTTACAACTTAATATTAATGTATTATAATATAGTGACTACACGTTACAACTTAATATTAATGTATTATAATATAGTGACTACATGACAACTTAATATTAATGTATTATAATATAGTGACTACATGACAACTTAATATTAATGTATTATAATATAGTGACTACAGGACAACTTAATATTAATGTATTATAATATAGTGACTACATGACAACTTAATATTAATGTATTATAATATAGTGACTACACGTTATAACTTAATATTAATGTATTATAATATAGTGACTACATGACAACTTAATATTAATGTATTATAATATAGTGACTACATGACAACTTAATATTAATGTATTATAATATAGTGACTAAACGTTACAACTTAATATTAATGTATTATAATATAGTGACTACATGACAACTTAATATTAATGTATTATAATATAGTGACTACATGACAACTTAATATTAATGTATTATAATATAGTGACTACACGTTACAACTTAATATTAATGTATTATAATATAGTGACTACATGACAACTTAATATTAATGTATTATAATATAGTGATTACATGACAACTTAATATTAATGTATCATAATATAATGATTACTGGACAACTTAATATTATAATAATATATAATATTATACTGCCTATAAGATACAACTTAATATTAATATATACTACTATAATCACTATATATAACAGCTTAATACATTATACATATTATGTGTATACATATTATTTTTTAATAATATACAATTGAAAAAAAAACTAAAAATGATATTATAAATAATAATATAAATCGTAGTTCATGGAATTAAATAATAATTGTATTTTATTACAATATTAGAAATTAAATAATATATTATTATCCTTATGTAAAGTTCCTAATATTATATGATTGCGATTCATTTTTATAATTAGTATCAAATAACTAATTCATTTTTTTGTCTCACTTTTTTTTATTGTAATATATATTCATACAACATCATATATAATATATTTATTATTTATCATAGCATTATTAAATATTTATATATATATATATATATATATATATATATATAACCTTAATATTAATATTGTTTTTAGTAGGTCCACATGTATTATATGCAACAACAACATTTACTATCATAATTTCTTACAAAAAAATAATTATGAAGATATAAAATGCCTAAATGATTTTAATAATGTAAACTATAAATATTGCTGGTTATGTAATTCTAAATTGTCAATTCAGTATAATACATTTCAAGATATCAGTGATATGAATGGATTTATTGCAAATATTGTTAGACATATTATATTAATTCACCATCCATACAGACATATAACCATTGAATTGAATTATTTATTTAATCATAAAGTTAATAGTGGGATATTCTCTTTTATGTTTTAAGGAAACATCTAGCAATACTATTTATTATATATGTTTTAAGCGAGTAATAATATCATTATACAATATAGTATTATAATGTGATAAGAAAATTATAATAAAACATAACTAAATAGATGTAAATAGATGATATCATTATGTATTAGTTGATCTTATATAACTGATATTTTTTGTTGATCTTGATAAATATGCCCATATATAATGTTGATTTAATATAAGTAATATATGTTATTCTATATACCGCCTAGTTAATAATGTATATTAATTAATATTATCGATTTAGATAAACTAAAATGCTAATGGCGCTTTTTAGTAGTAAATATTAAGTGATTATTTAGATTTATGTGTTAATATATGAACGTTAGAGAAGGCATATAAGCTAGAAATAGCATATGGAAGTCCATACCCAACCATTTATCCATCCATCAATATATTAATCCATCCTTCTTAGATAACAATCAAAAGAGGATGTTCTTTGAATAAAATAGTAACAAATGATTTGTGTGAATGGATAAAAGATGGTTATGCAAATATAGTATCGATATTTACCTGATGATTAATAATATACTTGTATATATATTAATATATATATATATATATATATATATATATATATATATTAATGTAAATATCGATAATATATAGAAATGCATATATATGCATTTTTATATATAGATTATTTTTATTTCAATTTATATAGTCTAAAGTCACCACTTAATTTAATTGTCTAAATTATATAATATAGATATATTTCCATTATCACCATAATTATTAATTTAATAATTACATCAAACTATACAATATTATATAGTTTAAGAGTAAATAATGAAATTATATTAATATATCAAATAATATTAATATATAAACTACTTCAAATTTACTCTTAATTTCAATTATAGATTTCCTTTATAATATCAATTGCACGGTAACATGCGAAAACAATTTTTGCAATATAAAGAAGTATACACATTATAAAGATTGTTAGTTTTTTAATTAAATTTTATATCATAAACTTTGATCAAACGTGTAACTTTATATATATTCGCTTTTTATTGTAATTTTATATCTCAGTAATGAAATTGGTTCCACTGTGTGATACATGTAATTTACAATTTGATATTAATATTAATATAATGCATGACTGTTCAGGAAAAGGTTTCAATAATATGCAAATTAATTTAAACTAAAATTTCTTACAATTTAATTTTATTGTAGATTTTAATATTTCATATTAAGTAATACATTTTATATATAATTATTTACAATGATTAACTAATCATATATTGCAATGCGTAGATAATTCATATATTAATATATATTATATAAGCGAATACAAATAACTGTAATTAAAAATATATTAAGATAAGAAATTCTTTTAATTAATTATTGATTTTATATATTATTATGCAGATTCTGTAATATGTTTTGGTAAATGTTTTAATATTGTACATTTAAATCACAAGGGCAAGGTTTATATATGATAATATATATATATATATATATATATATATATATATATATATATATATATATGGCTCTAATTATTATATTTAATAATTAAATTAAAATAACATTGCGACTATTGTAATTTAAAATGGCATTATATTTTCATATGTGATCAAATGCTACTTACAAATGTACTATGAAACAAATTACTAAGAAACAATATATTAGGGTCATAGATTAAGCTACCGAATATACTTATAATTTGAGATAATAATAGCAAAATGTATCATAGTGAGTATTATTATACAAAACTGTGTTCGGAATAACTACAACTATCTGACTATTAAATGTTTTACATGTTACAGTATAGAATTATTTCTAGATGTTGATATCGATATCGATATATATATATATATATATATATATATATATATATATATATATATATATATATATAAATTTATTTATACATAAACATAAAGGTAATTATAAAGAGAGGATGTATAAATGATGTTAATGGATATCTACTAATGTCTAGTAAAGGAATAGAACTATATAACGGTAATTATTGAAAATGAGTATTGTTTTTCGTATTTTTTAACAAATAGAGTAATATATAAAGTTACAGTTATCTTAAATGTTATTTTGCAGGAATTTGGGCATACAAATTATGCTACGCCGAAATATATTCATCTTGTAATTATCAACCACTTTACCAATATCACATCATACGTTAATATATATATATATATATATATATATATATATATATATATATATATATATATATATTGTTATATTGCATATATACGGTGGAGTTCTTTCATCTCATTCTAGGATATTTTATTAAGTTGAACTTAATACTATTGATAACGCATAATATAAACAAATATTATATATAAAAAGGATACATTCATTTATTTGTATAAATAATTTATTTTAATAGAAGATAAAATGAATAAAATGACATTGAATGACTTAAAGATAAGGTATGTAATACTAACTAATATAACTAATAATATTACTTAAGTGCATGGGGATACTGAGAAATTTTATATAGAGAAATGCACTCATTTATAAATTGAATGTGATAAAAATACTAACGCTATCAAACTATATTTTTTTTTTACTATATTCAGTATATTTATAAGTATAAGAATATGAAGTGATTTTGTATATTATAGATCCAATATATATATATTTACTTTGAATATACCCTTATAAAATAATTATTATGAGAAAAAAAGATCTAAACTATTTACAAATAAAATGTATAAAAAGCAGAATGTATGTACATGTGTATTTATTATATAAGATTATAAATATAATATAACTAAATTCTGACAATTAAAATGAAATTATTATGTAAGAGATGTTTGTATGATGCGTAGTTGACGGGTTGGATGAGAATAATGAATGTTTAAAAAAATATTTTAATTTTTTCAAGCTATCTTATTGGCTTTTAGAATTAACAAGTAGTACATTAGCAAGTAGTAAATAACATATTAAATATGATAAATATTAAATAATATTATTTTTTCACATATATATATATTTTATTAATGTATCAGTTTCCATATGCCATTAAATAATTACTCTTAATATATTATATTATATCTATTTAACTTATTAAGTTCTTACTTTTAACACATTATATTTAGACAATCGGTATGTCTTTCTTGTAAAACGGTAAGAAATTTCAAAAAAAAATCTACAAATTGTGATAAAGGTTATTGATTAAGATGAATTTTATATTTCATTAATGCATTACTACAAAATATTTCAAATATATAGTCTGCTATCAAATTAAATAATGTATAATGTCATTAATCTTATATTTCAATTATATAATAAGGAATACCATCAAGTAATTTGAATATCGTAAGCTGCAAAACAAAATGTTTTGCAAATTTTCATAGAATTCTTAACTCGGTTAATAATAACTCACCATAATATTATTATTTATAACGATAATATTTATTATTTATATCGTTACAATGGAATATTCAAATGAATGATTTAATTATATTGTTATTACATTGAATCGATTATTACTATTTATTATCGAATTTGTTCAATACTCAATATCCAGCTGTTTTATATGAATTTTAATATTTTTACTTTAATTAAATTAGCATCAGGAGATTTTATGAACATATATTGAGTCTAGTGAACATATATTGAGCATTTTAATATATTTTATAGTTTATTCAACTAAGTATGATATACATTGATTTTATACATTGTAATTAGTTCGATAGGAATATTATAATTTATAAATACGTTCATTTTAAGTAAAAGTTATAATTTATAATTATTAATCGATTAAATCGACTTATAAATATGTAAATATTAATAAATATATTATTTATTGTTTGCGTGGTATATTCATATTTTGTACAGATTCATTCGTATCGTGGATGTGAAGACGAATATACAAAACAAATAAATACACGACGATTTAGTATGTTACCAAATATAATGAATAAAGTCTACTTCTGTAATGGTTACCACTACATAATGATAGATCAATATTACTACGTATGCATTACTACTAATTCATTATATTTGAACACTGACAACATGATTACACTTTAGACTGTTTCACAAAGTGTATCCCAAGAGATTTTCCATGTAATACTCAACATTTTAATAGTTTGGGTAATACCAATTTATCTATATATATATATATATATATATATATTATATAGTAGATATTATATACTCACCACTATATTTATTAATATTATTAATTTTTAATTTAAATTAATAAATTGGAAATTAATAGAAAACACTAAAAATAAAACAAAGGTTATTAATTTAATGTAATGTAATGTTATCAAAATTGTAACTTATAAAATAATAAAAATATTAAATAATAATACTTAGGTGAATAATTTGATTAAATCAAATAAATCAAAACATGTAATTCAATTTATGAAAAGTTATAATGAAAATCTGAAAATAAATTTATTTGAAAGAGTTTACAAAGTTGATATAATTATATTATGTAATATTTAACATATATTTATATATTTATCATATTTTAAAATATTTAACATATTTTTATATAATTAACATATTTTTATATATTTAACATATTTTTATATATTTTTATATATTTGACATATTTTTATATATGTACTTTAATAAATTTAAAAATATTTATTAAAATTAAAATATTTACTATATTATACAATTTAATAGATGCAATTTATATATTAGATATTCAAACTTTATATTTTTAGTATGAGTATTTTACCTGAATATTCAATATTATAATCTTTAATTATAGTATACACTATCTATTATAATTATCAAAATTTATAATATTATAGATTAAGTTATCTATTGATATTGATATCTATTGATAAATCTGTAGAATAAAAGAGCGAAAGAAAAAACAGCAAACGTAAAAAGGTAAATATATACCTTTTTATATTATATATATATATATATATATATATATATATATATATATATTATATATTATTTATATATAGATAAATAGCCTTGAAAATGATAATGATAAAAAATAAAATACACGATGATGATAAAATAAAATGTTAATAATTTTCCAATATAGATTAATATAGTGTTATTAATATATAGTTTATTACATAGTTATATATATATTTATATTATAATAACAAATACTATTTTTTGAATAATCGAAATAATTTATCATATTTGTAACAATCAAAATAACCAATATATTCATAAATATGAGAAATTTCATTATATCTCAAGTGAGATCCCAAATGATAATAAGTTTAGCTATTAGAGCTTAGACAACTTAATTTATAGAGATTATTAGTACAATTAATCCGCTATAACAGAGAAACTAGAAATATTTTGTATAAATAAATAGAGTATTACAATACAAATATTATATAGCAATGAATTATAATTTATAAATAATAAAGAGGTATAATTTTTATTTATTTATTTCATTATAATTTTATTTTTGTTAATATTATTATTATAAATCTATTTACAATTAAAAATATAGAATAACAATTGAATACAATATTTGTTTCAATATTATTATAAAAATCATTTTAAAATTAAGTTCCTATTTATCTATAATTCCAGCGAAATCAAATATAAAATCACATCATTTAACTATTATAACTATAATAACCTTTAATGATCTTTAATGATACTTAAATGAGAGATCTATAATTTACATACATATTTACTTGTTACATAGTTACTTATTAAATTGAAGTACACGCATGTGATATAATACATTCCATTTATAAGTATTTATAAGCATATAATAAGTATATAAAAGTAGAAATAAGCATTTATATCATATGAACAGTAATTATTATTCACAAAATAGAAATAATCCATAATCAATGTTTCGTAATGTTCATAAATATTATTTTTTAAAAAGGTACATAAATAATAAAAATATACATTTATTACACAGAAGATTAAACGGGCAATTGAAAGTACCACATGGGTATATATGGATATATATGAATATATATCGATATATATATATAATATGCATATTTATACGATACCATAACTGTTAATATTATTGTGTATTTATTAGATAAAGATAACATATATATTAATTTTGTATTACAATTTTATATATTATTATGCACTTATGTATATAGTCTATATTATGATAACAGTCTATATTTATATTAAATATTCTAAATGTGATAAATATAAATTTTTGGACGTAATTATAGAAAGTGCTAAATAAATACTGAATAACAAAATATTTTATTTTATAAAATTGTAAAATATTATCAGAGTAATTATTAAGTATAAAATATTTTTTATGAAATAACGAAATGATGTAAAATTAATAGTAACTAAGAATATAAGATGATCAAATACATATGAATAAATGAGTAATAGGGATTTTAATTAAACTTTTTAAAATTTACTTATCGATAAATAAAATGTATATAATAATACAAATTAAAAAATAGATTAACATAATATAAGTATATTACGAAATTATTAACACAGTTATATCAATAATTGCCTAATAAGCCCACACGTACAAATATAAATAGAAATCCTTTATTTTACTGAAATAATAATAAGTTAATATGAATAGAAGTTTATTAATTAATAGTATTAATTAGATTGATTTATTTAAATAAAAGAAGTAATTGAATAAATTAATTATCTTTGAATTTACTTGTATACAAGTATTTCATCATATTGTCAATTAAGACATTTGATTTAATAATTTACTAATAACATATCTCCTAATCTATTTTCATTTGATTATGTTGTTTTGCTTTATTATATTTTTAATTTATTTTGAATACAACTTTGAGGGTTTATATGAATATGAATAATTCAATTCAAGTTTATTATGATATGACGTAAGAGTATTGTGTAATGCCAGTTGCAATATTGGTAGCATTAATTTATGATTCGGTAATAACGAATCATGCCATTAAATTGTAATAATGTAAGAGTGTATAAGACATACACGATACCAGAAATGTATAAATGTTTTACATATGTGAATGAATGACTGACTTAATTTAAATATAATTGTTTCAGGAAGAAAGCTATACTTACCTTAATACATTTACATTTTAAATATGAGTATGGGCATATTTATTGATATATAAATATATGAATTGATTCGTGACTTAATTATAAAAACTTTATAATATAAACTATCATTTATACAAAAATATATTAAAGTATGAATATAATAATATGTCTTATATTAGTGGGTTAAATCTTAAATTGCTATTAACGTTAAAATCACATTCAATAATATATAATATAACACAACATTACATTTTACATCAAATTATTTTAATAAAATTAATGAATACATACAAAATACATACTTTTAGAAAATAAAAAAAGTTCTGAAAGTTTTTCACTATTTTCAATGTGCTTTTGATTACAGTTCATATACATGTGTATTAAATATGTCATATATATTGTATAATTAGTATTCACAGTATCTGCAATATTACCAACTGAACATAATCTGAACATAATATTAATTTAATAACTAATTGGTTCCAATTATAATTTAAGATGCTCTATAGTTAATTAATACTAGTAGATCTTAAATTAAATACACTCACACACACACCCACACACACACATACACATTCACACACACGCACACACATACACACACACACACATATATATATATATATATATATATATATATATACATATATATAACTGTACTTGATTAATTCTTAATAATTTTAATATTATAAATTATGATTTTATTTAGTATAATTTACAATTTAATTTGTTAATAATTTAAATTAATATATTTCTAAGTTTCAAATTTCAAGTTTCAAGTAATTGGATCTTTTAACATTAAATGCTCTATATATTATTATAATAACATTGTTATACTAATTGAATCTGTCTTTTATTGTATTAGTTGATGTATTGGGTTTATACTATTACAATGTATTAAGTAAAACTGTAACATCAATTCATTTATGTTATTAAATTACTTGTATTCATTTTGTATTTTATTTAATTTATAATTTTATTAGTTTAATTGTTTGAACTAGGTTCATCATCAATATATTACATTTTCTATGCATTAAAATTAGTTTTATAATTATTTACTATTTTATTTATTGATTGTTTTAATATCTATTTCAATTATATATATGTTGAGAGTTATGTTTAATTATTTATATATTTTCATTAGTTAGTTTTATCAATATAATAATACATATTTATATGTTTTTGTTAATTAATATTAATATATTTGATAATGCATAATTTAATGAAATACTTTACTATATTACAATATATTGTGATTGTAATATTGATTTTAATGTTAATTTTATAAATTTTCTTTAATTTAGGTAATATTCTGTAAAAATTATTGAAAAACTAAAGAAAATAATATTAATTTGGTATATGGGCTATTTATAATTTAAATTTTATTAATAAATATTAATCGTTATCTAAATTAGATATAGAAAATTCACAAGTGGAGTTCTAAGGTGTTCAGTAAATTGTGAAGAATATGGGTATATAATAAATTATAATATATATATATATACATATACATATATATATATATATATATATATATATATATATATATATATATATATTCTTACTTAAACTAACTAGTTTTAATCTAATATAAATAATTTAGATTGGAGGTTTGTAATCTATTTATAATAAATTTATTTAATAAATGATACCACTTTTAATTTAACCACAAATAAAATATCATAAACATGGATAATATTAAATAAATATTTTATATTTTAATAATTTATATAGATGTATACTGAAATCGTAATATTATATATATATATATATATATATATATATATATATATATATATATGTATATATAATGTATTGGTTAAAACAAAACGACATAATCAATTGTAATAATGCACTATTTTATGGGTGTGAGATAGTGAGTGAATTAGTAAGTAAGTGAGTGATTGAGTTAGTGATTGAGTGATATATATATATATATATACCAGCCAATAATATAAAAGAAATTAATAAATATTGCTAATAAATGTAGTGAAATATATAGAAATAATATTCTAGGAAATCTATTCACTAATATTATGATCATAAGGTAAAATGTTTCGCAGAGATATTCATAATTCTCAAAGCAATGATGAATAATAACATGAAATATAATCAGTTTATAAATAAGTTTATTCATAAATAACCATAGAATTATTAAGTATATTTGATACTTAATAATTAAATAACTTAGTTAACTTTACTAACTTAACTACATAAGAAATAGTTTAACTTAATTGACATAAACATATTAAGTAAACCAGCTTAGTTATTGAATATTAGTTAAATATAATCAATAAATATTTAATAACTCAGTCAGGATAATTAATCATGTAAAATACCATGGTAAATAAATGATATAAATAAATATCAATATCAAAATTTAAAAATACTACAAATATTACTAATATAATTAAATTTAAATTATAAGTATCATAAAATTAGTTTACTTAATATATAAATATACATATTTAATAATATATATATATATATATATATAAATTATATTATTAAATAATATCAATAATATCAATATTATTAAATAATATCATATGGATTAATATTATTATATAACAAATCCTAAAATTATGATGAATAATTTTAAAATGTACGCAGGATGATGATGTTCAAAATATTTATGAAATGAAAATAGTTTATTTATTAAAAATATTTATTTATATTTAATTTATATATACAATTATATATATATATATATATATATATATATATATATATATATATATGTAGATATATATATATATATATTCATATATATACATGTATATACATATATATAGGGAATTTTATTGAATTTTAATAGTGAATATATTTTAGACAAAGCTACAAACGAGGATTCAAATAATTAAGTCCAAGGTATTGATAAAATATATGTAATCTTATATTACAATTTAAATGTTAAATATTTAATTTCTAAATTAAATATATATATAATTTATAATTATAATAATTATATAATATTTTATAAGTACGTTTATAAACTATAATTATTTATATTGAAATAATTCGATATGCAATGTTTATATTATAACATTACATATATTTGATTACATTAAATACCTTTGATTAGCAATTTTATAACGATATCATAATTCGCAAAAGTATATTTTTATTTTTATGTTTATCCTTTTTGTATGCTTTGATGTGGAAATACTCATAAAACCGACCATATTTATATATCCTAATATATATATATATATATATATATATATATATATATATATACTTACAAATTTAACACAAAAATGTAATTCATTATAATTAAGATAATATAATTTGTTTACTATTTTTAAAATATCAAATAATAAATAATGTTAATGCATTTTTGCAATTCATTTAAATAATGCAATACTTCATAATTTATATAAAACAAAATAACCGAATTTAATCTAAATTGAAAAATACATATATATAATATAATAAATCCTCAATATTCTGAAATAATTATTATAGCATTGAACTAGTTCCATATATAGGTTTATCTATGTATACGTTTTTTATTCTATAATATTAATTTAATAGAAAATACAATAATTAAATATATAAATGAAATGATAAGTTTAATCTTATTGCAATATAATTTGTGGTTTTAAAAATATACCATTTATTAAATTACTCTTTCATTTTAAATAATTGTAGTTTAAATATATTAAATTATTTATATAATTCAACATTATAATTCTTTAATATCCATTATACAAATTTATATTTTTCTGATCCAATAATGAAAATATACTTCTAAACATGAAATATGAATATATGAATAGTAAAATAGAAATAAATTTAGTTAAAAGTTCTGAAGTTCTAACACTATTATAAAATAGAGAATTATAAAAATAATTTTAGAAATGGTATTTAAAAAAATAGAAATCATAAATGATACTGCTATAACATTGGAGTTTTTTTATTTAATAATATTAATATTTATAATACACATTTATAAAAAAATTATATTCTTTAAAATATGTTATAAAAAATAAAGCATTCAATTAATTCCATGGAATATAAAAATGAATATAATTATTATTATTTAAATATTTATAAAACAATAATACTAGAAGTATTCAAAATATAAAGTTTATATATGTATGTGAATATACACATAATAGTTAAATTCTCAAAGTTATGTATGTTGTATTATGTATTTTAAATAATATTTTCAATACACCGTTTTAATATATATATATTATATATGTAAGAGTATAAATACAAAACATGTAATTTTGTTTATTTTATTTTAATATACAAAATATACGTTTTATGCGTTTATATAACCATATTATTAATTATATTACCATATTATTAATTATAATACAATATTAATAATTAAATTAACATATTATTAATTATAATACTATATTATTAATTATATTACCATATTATTAATTATATTACTATATTATTAATTATATTACCATATTAATAATTCAATTACAATAATATTAATTATATTACTATATTATTAATTATATTACCATATTATTATTTATATTACTATATTAGTAATTAAATTACCATATTATTAATTATATTAACATATTATTATTTATATTACCATATTATTAATTATATTACCATATTATTAATTACATTGTATTCATTTATTTTATTGTTTTTATAGAGTTTAACATATTCATCCAATGAAGAATTAAAAATAAAAGTTAGTCAAAACCTATGTTTTCAATAATTTGTAATTACATTGATAATATTATTATATTACGAAGTTATACTTTATAATATATGCACACATTTAAAAAATGCAGTTTGATTTAAAATTTTAAAATTGTAGCCAGCAGTTATATTTGACAGATAATTATATTTTATATATACTTATATTTTATATGAAATTATATATGATATATATTTATATTTTATATATAATATATATATATATATATATATATATATATATGTAATCATATTTGATATATAATTATATATGTTATACAATTATATTTGATATGAAATTATATTTGATATATAACAATATTTATATGTAATTATATTTAATATATAATAATATTTGATATATAATTATATATGATATATAATTATATTTAATATATAATCAAATGTGATATATAATTATATTTGACTTATATATAACTAAATACATAGTGTCCTATAACAATATTATTTATTAACTATAGTATATATATATACCTTTTCCAAATAACTTATACCACTGCGACACTACTCCGATATAAGTGTTGATTACATTAATTCATATTTTAACATATTCAACACATTTTATTTTATACACAATTCATTTTGATTTATTTACTATTCATTTCATTTAAACTTCATATATATAAATATTTGTTTTTGAATGCAAAAAATTAGGACACTTTTTAAATTCTCAATTAATTTACAATTAATAATAAATAAATGAGTTATTAAATTTCCATTTTTATATATTTATCAAATTCGTATATCAATTATTGCATAAATCATTACATTATCTAAACAAAATATTAATAAATATCATGAACTATGTATAATTTATTAATAGCTAAATATAGATTTAGGGGTATGTATAATTATATATATATATATATATATATATATATATATATATATATATATATATATATGTATACCTATGTATTTATATAATTGTATATTAGATAAATACA
>OZ038315.1:5201801-5216801 GCA_964035775.1 Osedax frankpressi | reverse complement strand
TTGCATTATTACATCTTTTTAAAAGCTTCCTTATATTATTCATAATTATTTTTTATTATTAAATAAAAATATATTATTAGTATTGAATTAACAATATTATTTTAAAGTATGCACTTTATTAATTACATGTTTAATTAGGCTTACGAATTGCATATAAAGTGTAGTATTTATGTGTAAATATTTAAATATTTAAATTAAAAATATTTAATACATTATTCTTTTAATTCTTTTAATTAAGATAATATAATATTTTTATATTTAGTTTATTTAAGTTTTTAATAGTAATCTGATATTATTTGATAGTGTAAAATAATCTATTAAATCTATTAAACAGAATTTTCTATTATTTTAATATGAACCCGATTTATATTTAAATATTAAATATTAATATATTGTTATCAAATTCATCTAATAATATATTCGAATAATTCCTTGGATAATAATAGTATTTCTATATTTTAGATGTTGCCAAATTATAATTTACTTATAATATATTAAATTTAAAACAGATAGATAGATCAATAGTTTTAATGTTATTAATATCATAAATACATATATAATTCTTATATATCATATTAATGAATTTGATGAATTTAATAGTTCATCTTTTTTACTAATACTTAAATAAATTGGATCTTGTTTCTAGATATTTAAATTATGCAACTATTTTACTTAATCGATAACAAATCTAACTATAATCTAATTCATGCTGGATTTTAATTCAATGTTTTAATTTACACATAAAATGATAATTAATTAAATATCTATTAATATTTTTTTAAGGTTACAAAGATTAAAATAATATGTAATATATTTCTATAAATTTATTAATTGGCTTAATTTTAATACACCAATAAATATAATTAACACATAGTTTATAGTATAAACTATGTAATATTATTATAAATGAAGGATAAATACGGAAATAGAATTGTATAGGTTTTGTAGGACTAAATCATAATAAAAATAAAAAATTTTAAGGCTTCATTAAAATATCGACCAATTAAAAAAATTGTATATAAATAATAAATTTAAAAATATTATTTAAATAAAATTAATAATTTTGATATAAAAATCCTTATATAAATAAAAATAAAAATTATAATATAATGAATCAAATAAATATATAATTATGTTGTAATATATATTATTATTATATATATGTATATATAGATATATATATATTGTATATATATATAGATATGGATATATACATATCTATTATATATATATATATATATATATATATATATATATAATAAAATAATATTAAGATTCATTTAGAAGATTTTCAAGTTAGGATATATATTTTTAATTAAAATTTATTTATTAATTGTAATTTCTTTTAATATAATATAATATTTATAATATTTATAATATAATATTTAATATAATTGGTTAAATACAATTCTTACGAATATAGAAATTATATTTTGTTTTAGAGGTATTTTATTACTATGCATACTGCTCATAATATTGTTGTACTTATATAAATTTATTTATTAACACACGCACATACTCAAACATACACACACGCGTACATACATATACACGCACACACGCACACACACACACACATACATATATATATATATATATATATATATATATATATATATATATATGTAATACATCAGATTAGTAATATCCCTTATTTATTTAAGACCTATTACAATATTCACACGATTATGATTTATGATTAACAATTAACAAATAATTATGCTAACCCGGTTCGAAGTAGCCTGTAACTGACTACTTCGCCCGTTAGTATATCCTATATACGTCATGGCCAAGTGGAACCAACAATAATAGATATATAATTAATATAACATTGCAGCTGAATCTAAATAATGTATACATCGATGTATTATTTATTAATATTGCATAATCGCTTTGTAATATATATATATATATATATATATATAATTATATATATATGTATATGTATATATATATATATATATATATATATATATATATATTTATATTAATAATACGCCATTAACTTCGCTTTAATTTTTAAAAACATTTATTTTAAATAATAAATTATAATACCTAATTGTTATCATAAAAGGTATATTTATATTAATTTGAAATACAACAAATATTTTTCTTATAGTTATATAAAGTTATTTTAGCGAAATTTGGTTAAAAAAGTAATAAAAATAATTATAAATTTCTAAACTTTTTTGTATTATAAAAATTCTAAACTTAATGCATACAAATAGAATATTATAAATGTCTATTAAAATTGTACTTTATAATTAAAAGTGTTAGTAAAAAATCATATCAATTTATGTTTCATATATATATATAAATTTCTAAAAATATTTTTGTTAATTCTTTTTTACTTATCGTTTATATAAGTATCATATAAAATGCATATTGAAATGGATATACATTTTAAATTGTAATTACAATTTGTATATTATTTTGTAAATAATTAAACAAGTATATGAATTTGTATCCTGATTATAATCATGTATTGACAATAAATAATAATTCGACTTGTTTAGATTAGATGTGTAAGTAATAATACAACATAGGAGAAGGAGTCAAGGAGAAGGACATACATTATGCACTATTATTTCTTATGCACTAGTATTAGATATTAAATATAAATTAATTCAAATATCACCAATATTCTTCATAATCAACTGACTTGGTCTTCAGCTTCGTAATGTAATCGTTTCTAATATCGTCCCGTTATAATAAATACAAAGCTATACTTATTATAGGATATATTTATATTTTATATTTTATTTAGGATGAAATTGAAAATTATAAAAAGCTACTAGAAATTGAAAATGTTATATATATATATATATATATATATATATATATATATATATTATATACATATATATCACAATAAATATATTCCACAAATTTACTATTTATAACTTACCCTTTGGTACTTTTCAGAAACCTATGCTATATATGATCCTTACGCTTTGTAACGATTCTGTATCCTGTGATATACTTTGAGCATTGGATTTAACTATTAACACTTTAAAAACTCTATGTCTAAAATATATAAACTGGAATATTACTATATAGGAATACTTACATCATGATAAAATCATTATTAATATATATTAATTAATTAATAAGATATATTTAATTATGAGACATTATAATAATTTATAAGTTTACAAATCAATTAATTATTTATAAAACAATATATATTATTGTCTTCATAATGAACATTTTTTAATACTTATCCTAATTTAAATTAAAATATTTTGATATTAAAATTAAAAATTAAATAATTAATTATATATATTTATTCTATATGATTATATATAAATAAGATATATATTAAATATTCCTCTTTTAGCATGTTATTCAAAATTATTATTTTTTAATATCTGATTATAAATAAGTAAGCCTAGCATTTATATTTTAATATTTCCAAGATTATCAATGGAATGTATATTATTTATATATATTAGTTAAAAAGTATATGAAATAATAATTTAACACCAAATAATTAGCTGAAATATGTTGTCGTATCTTTTCACAGAAATTCTTCCTGCACTCAGAATCATATCATAAAAGGTAATAAAACTGAGTACCATGGCAATCTAAATTCTCATATATTTGTGCAAGTTGGGGTAAATGTGGTTTCTACAATTTAGAATTTGTATAATATTAAAGTTAATGACACATATGAATCTTAACCATCTAAACATAAACATAATTTTGTTATTAAGAAATAATGATACATTGCGCATTCTATAATAATTTACACCATTACAAATCTAATGTGAATTGAGAGTGATTTTTTTATTTGATTATATATGAATATTAAATTATAATAAAAAAATGATTTTGTATATAGTTTATATTTTATTAATCTATATTACTTATTACCTAAATAATGGACATATATTTTATATTAGTAAATAAATAAATTCATAGTTTTTTAGTTTTTTGCAATTTTTATATAAATTGTGATGAACATTTTTTAAATATTAAATTATAATAAAGAAATGCTTTTGCTTATAGTTTATATTCTGTGTATCAAGTATATTAATAATAATAATCATATATTAACAATATTATTTTAAAGTATGCACTTTATGAATTACATGTTTAATTAGGCTTACGAATTGCATATAAAGTGTAGTATTTATGTGTAAATATTTAAATATTTAAATTAATAATATTTAATACATTATTCTTTTAATTATTTTAATTAAGATAATATAATATTTTTATATTTAGTTTATTTAAGTTTTTAATAGTAATCTGATATTATTTGATAGTGTAAAATAATCTATTAAATCTATTTATAATAATATATTAATAAGCATTTAATAACTTATAATACATTATAATTGTTTATATATATATATATATATATATATATATATATATATATATTAGCGAAATATTGTATATTCATGAAATTATAAAATTAAATATGTATTGTATAAGATAAACAATTGAAATAAATAAAATAATATATTTTTATAAATTATTTCATGAAAATAATAATTTTAAAATTTGTATTTAAAAAAAATATATTGTAATATAAAGTTCAGACAGTGTTATTTATGTTACAATTGATTTAAAATAAATAAATATATATATATATATATAAGTAAGTATGTATATACTTTCAAGTACAAATACTTACTTATTATTCAACTTGTTTCCAAGTATTGATAGTAGTTAAATGCAAGATAACTTTGCATTAAACGTCGAACAAACTCAAATACATATTATGTTGTACAACTGTTACTTATATAATAAATATAATACTTACGAATATATATTATAATTAATTATTATCAATTATAAATTATTAAATATATTCAATAAGTCAGTTAATATAATTTTCAATACTATATAACTATTATATTAATATATAACTATTATTATTTCATATTAAATCATATATTTCATATATATATATATATATATATATATATATATATATTCCCACATTGTATATTACACTGTAATTTGTACAAATTAAGATGTCGATGTGTAGGATTCTAAAAAGTACTTTTGTTAAGGATCAGAAAATTAACTATTTCTACTTAATCTAAATAATATATAATATTTTAATTATATATTAACTTATTTACGTATATTTACTCTATTTAGACATATAATCATATATAATCAAGTTAATATATATTAAATACTGTAAATATGTATGTCCATGTGTTGATATACTTTACTTTGGGAATGGGGCATGTATCTATACTTTTAGTATTTTCCTAATCTTCTAAACTATAAATACTTAAGATTGTGTTCGATACCGATATGAAATCCCAGATAGGTAATAATGCTTTTTATCGATATTCAATAGACTTATTTATATAAATATATTCTTATATATGAGAATAACATTATTTTCTAAAATGTACACAATTTCTTCATACATATTCCTTTATATATAAAGGTATCGGTAGAAATTACATCTTTAGATAATTTGTATATTCTAAATATAATGTAAATATATCAAGGGCATTTTGTAATATAAACATAAATATATGTATTAGTAGAATTGTACTAAATCTACGGATCCACATCTACATGGGACTTCGGAAATATTTACTTATTTACTATATTTTTTATTTATAAGTAATTTATTAGTAACTAAGAAATACATTAATACACATGTAATCCCATATGATATGATATGTATATAACAATCTCGTATTAAATCTTTGTTTTTCATAATTATTAATTATTATAATATATATTACATTTATAGATATAAATCATAACTTATTATAATATGTATTACAGTTATAGATATAAATTATTAATATTATAATATGTATTACATTTATAGATATCAATTATTAATTATTATAATATGTATTACATTTATAGATATCAATTATTAATTATTATAATATGTATTACATGTATAGATATAAATTAATTAATATATTCATGAGTATAATTCATAATTTAAGTTATATATATGCTATTATATAAATATTTTATATGTAGTTATATATATCTTTTAATTGCGACTTTATATATAGTTAATTTAAAACATTTAAAGAATATTGACATGCTTTAAATTAAAGAATTAAATCTCCATAAATATAAATGATTTTGTATTTATTTATATTATATGATGGAATATAGTAATTATTACTCTCATTGATATATTTAAATAATATTTCTACTTAATTGATGTATTTATTAATATTTATGTATTTAGTAAATCTAATTGAATAATTTGTATTAATATGTTCACAAAAATGTCCTTAATTTGTGTTCACCAAGTTATGAAGTAAAAATAGTAACTGCGAGTATCACAAAATAATAAATATTTATTTATATTATTTTCGTCATTTTACAAATTTTAATATTATAATCATATATAACTAACTATATAATAATATATCATAAAGAATGAAGCTAAGATAGTAAGTAATGCAATATGTATCTATTAATTAAAGAATTTTACAAAATAATTAGTATATAATGTATATCTAATATAGTCAATATTGTATATGATAAACGTATATTAAATATAATACATATAATTTGATTAAACTTATGTTAGAAATAATAGATTTATTGAATTTTTATATACATCTATTTTTTAAATATATTATCATATTATTTATAACAAATGTATAATGTAACGATTACTAAATGAATATTATAACAAATAATACCAACATTAGTAATCACATGCTGATTATAATATATACTTAATATACTTAATCTATAGAATGTATAACTCAATATTTAAAAAAATAATATAAATATTGAACATAGTTCTAATACAATCCATATTTGTATTTGGACTGTATGTAATACGATTTTTTTAACAAATTTATTTTGAATAATATACTTATTTTCAAGAACATGAATTTAAAGGTATACATAGAATATATATATATATATATATATATATATATATATATATATCGATAAAGCTATAAAAGCATTGGTTGATTTTCTATCTTTTGAATAGTTAATAAAGCTATTTTTAGGTAAGTAGATGTAATTTAATATTCTTGGGATTTGTTAATGAATTACTTTTTAGTTTATAATTATTTTTATATAATTTGAACAAATTGATTCAATTTGTGGTCAATAATTTATGATGTTTGGTATATTATATTATAATATATTATAGTGTATTATAGTATATTATATCGATATTTTGATTGAATATACAAATAATAATAAATGTTAGCAATACTATTTTGAATAAGCTTATATTCCACACATTTCTACCTGTGATTATACTTGATATGATTATCCACGAATTCAAATATATTTTTAAATAATGTACTATAATTTTTAGAATTGATAAAATTGAAAATGTTAAATTCTTAATATATTTTCACTGTTGTATTTATTATATGTTGAAATTATTTTCGAAATTTTAGAATATCATTAGATTAAATAGAACAGAGGAAACAATAGTACTTTATTTATTGATTCTCTTAAGTAAATGCTTATTGATCTCATAGATATATTTACTAAGTTTATAAATACAACTATTTCAAATTGTTTAGTAGATCAGAATTAATCTAACCAGCTTACTAAAATAATATCACAATAATTGTTTTCATTTTCAATCTTTTTCATCAACTTATTTAATAAAGATCTAACAATATAGTCGTAGAATTATTTTGTATTATAATATAAAATTGAAGCATAATATTTTATCTCTATGATTCGTATTGGATTATTTAATTATTTTTCTATACTTACTGTAAATGTTATTATTATTTATAGTTATGTTATGTAATTAAAGAGTTAAAACGGAAAGATTACATTAACAGAATATATTGTATTCTTATAACTTTCATATAATATATTTATATTAAAATAACTAAATAAATAACATTTTTGATTACAAAATTTAATATAAAATATAATTTATTATATCATAGGTAACATATACAGACTGCAAATGATATAATTTATATTATTTAATTCAATTAAAATATTCAATTATATAAAACAATCAATTGAGATCATTATCATTACAGATTTTTAATTATATTAAATAATTTAATTTAATTAATATATTAGTATAATAATTCTAAATAAATTATATATAATAATTCGTAATTTTGTGATATTTATATTATTTTTATTTTTTATAAATGAAAAATTAAGTATATAATTCATAAGAATTTCATAGCAAGAGTATTATCTTTAATGTTATCTTTAATGTAAATAATAACCAGTATATTAAGCTAATTTATAATAATTATAATATTATTTATGATGCACTATGAATGAGTATTTACAAAATATTACAAATATTTCTACAAATATAATATTTTAATAATAATATATATTAATAACATTTATTTAGAAATACCAAGTAAAAAAATTAGACGTAATATATATATATATATATATATATATATATATATATATATATATATGTTTATATACAATATAAAACTATATGAATATATTTCATAAGTTGAAAATATAATATATTTAACAAAGATATAATCTAATTCCTAAACTAATGTAACAAATATAGAATCTAATTCCTAAACTAATGTAACAAAAATATAATCTAATTCCTAAACCTTATGTAACAAAGATAGAATCTAATTCCTAAACTAATGTAACAAAGATAAAATATAATTCCTAAACCTTATGTAACAAATATATAATCTAATTCCTAAACTAATGTAACAAAGATAGAATATAATTCAATAATACGATAATTATTTAATAATAGAATAATTATTTTCTTACATTTGGTTTTAAATAGATCTATAGTAAGCACTATTGTATATATATGATATATATGTCTTCATAAAAAGTAGTAAACAACAAAAAGTCTAGTATAAATTATTTTAATGATTAAATTCATATTAATATTAAATATGCTGTTAAAAAATTCTTATTATAAAAATGGAATTTTTAAATATAATCTAAGTATTTTATTTTCTTTCTTACACATTTTTGTATTATAATACAATTATTCATATTAGTAAATATCTATAGAGTATATAAATCTACGTTAAAATAAAATATAATATATTTTAATAATCATAATTAATTAAAAAAAACTATATATAGTTATTTATTTAAATTTTTTTTACAAAACACTCAAATTCATTATATTTATTTTCTAGGATTCAATCAAAGCAATAGATGGATATATTGTTAACATACAATTATATTATTATATAACAAATTATAATAAACAAATATTTCAGAATATTTTAACATAGAAAAATGTAATAATATCATTATTGATTACATTTAATTTATTAATTTATGTAAGAGAATATATTCATAAAAACTATTGAAATATAAAATATGATTGGTTTACATTATTGAATATATCAATATGTTATTCTAATATATTTATTATACATAATTGTTCTATATTTACTTAAATATGAATAGTAAGTATAATACGATACAATTAAATGTTCGGAAATACTTTTATATAATATTTTAAATATTTAATCAATTATAGGAAATAAATAAAAGAAAAGTATCATATATGGTAGTATTATTGTATTAACATATATTATATTTGAAAATACATTCTATATATCATTTATATTATTATAGCTATTTATTGCATTGGATCTTCAGTACTACTTACAGCACAAATTATTTAAATTAAAAAAAGAATAACACATTTATGTTTTTCACACATTTCCACTAAAAATATTATTTATTTTGTTTTATATTTTGTATTCATATTTTGTATTTAAATGGATATCAAATATCTAATATATATTATTAATAAATATTCTTAAAGTAAATAAAATCTTAATATAAAAACATATAAATCCTATAATAATTTTTTTTATAATCCGAATATATATATACTTTTTTAAATATTATTATTAATATTATTAAATAATTTATAATACTTTTTAATAGTAATATATATATATATATATATATATATATATATATATATATAATATCTCTAGTGTATGCTTTTTGGTAAAGTTTTAAGATAATATCAGGCATGATTGGTATACTATTATATAATATTTGTACGATGCTCGAGATGTTTAGTGCATAGTGATAATATGATATACTTATATATTATGATAATAGCAATTATATTAATAATTGAGTAATAATTATACCAATACTAATATTAATACTAAGACTAATACTAAGACTAATACTAATACTAAACTAATACAAATACTAATTGAGTAATTTAATTTCTGCTGGAGTACAATAGATATATGCAATAACATATATATTTCTACTTAGTTAATTGCTATCTATAGAGATCAGTTATTCTTAATTCGAGTCAATGTTCATGCACTATGAGTCATCGTGTACTGAGCTTATATCAAACAAACTTGCCATCAGAATTAGGTTTCAGCGTTATATTGGAAAGTCCAGAATCATAATGATGTGATTTATTTATTATTTATAATAATAATGCCGTATGGCGTTTAACTTGCACTATTAGTATATCAACCTTATCAGAATTAAACTAGCTAAAGATACAATAAGGAAATAAGTAGAAGGGGGAAGATGATTTTTAGAAGTATTTAGGACTGTATACGGTAATGCCTAATATGGATATGACTCCTTTCCATGATGAAGTAGATAGAATAAATACCATTCTACATAAAACTGAAATTTTGTCTGTTGATCATTCCATTCTTTATATAATATATTATTAAATATATTTTTGACTGGGAAATTACTAAAAGTTTATAATAGATTAACGCAAGAACATTATCCTATTACGAACAGCTGGATGAAGAAATGTTAGACCAGTATATTTTATTTTAAATAATATAAAGACTTTTGTTCTGCAGGCGGTGTATAAAGAGAGGAGCACTGCGACAGCCAATGTATTAGAATACAATGGTGACAATATGATTAATAGAACTAACATTGAATTATCATAAATAAACATTCCTGACTTAATAATTCCAGAACAATTGTTCAGTATTTGCGATAATGATTTAAGAATATAATTGATCACCTTGTGATTTGAATGATATTATCATTTACACAAATTATATATTCATGTGCGTGTATTATCAACACGAGGAGTTAATTTAGATCACACTTGATGCTGTAATATTACATAATCTATTCAAACCTTTCTGTAAAGCCTTTACACAAAGTATATATCAACGACGACAGTTGGAATGCTATTTAATGCTCTTTATGTGGACGCACGGGGGATAATGCTTGAGATTACAGAGCATATATAGAGATAAGTCCTCTATATATTAAGCTATATAGGAAATAGAGGAATATTTAGATAAAGTAGCAAACTAAAGTAAATGGTGGAAAACGGTATGGTGAATGCACAATGTATTATATGATGGGTTATACCAAAACTAATACCTGAGTATTTTGGTAAAGTTGAATTGGTATAAAAAATTCACAATTTACGAATACATCGGAACAATAAAGATTATTGACGATAGAGTAAATATAAGTTTTATATTATATAAGAAGTGGCTGGTGTATAAAATACTCCATATGATCTGATATTACGAATATTTCTGAGTGGTATGTTAATTTGATGAAATGAAGTATAAAGTAGTAGTTTAATTATATAAGCACGGAGAAAAGTATAGTAAAGAAAAACCGTGAGTATATAAACAGATATTATAGAAGGACTAGGTCGTCACCAACCAAGATATTAAGTGAAGAATATTTAATGGCGGAGAGTATACCATTTAGTAAGGTGAATAGCTAATCATTAGGAAAGGCACATATATATGATATATATATATATATATATATACGAAGAGAGTAAGTTTGATAATTCGAGGACTAAAACAGAAGTGGACTTCGCATTTCGAGTTAATCGATAATAAATTAAGTTCATTGAATAAATTAAGTGAATACATCGATTGAAATCTATTTATTAATAAACTTATCCTAAATTAAAAAAAATATACAGGATCAACGAATGAATCAAAATTATTGATTTAATATGTGTCAATACATTCATAGTTTAACAAAATAAAGAATACAAAATTATTATAAATATTTTATAAAATTGTATATATATTTATAATATTATAACAATTGTGATTAATTAAAAATAATATCCCGAAATATATACCTCTATAATGCAAATATAAATTCAATACAATAATTACACATTTAAAAATATATATTAGTTAACATATTAAAATAATTCATGTTCATAATTTTATATTATAATAAAATATATCATAAAATATATATTAAAATAATTATTACAATGTTTATTAAAAATAGAATGATGAAGTAAGTATTGGTATTATATTATTAAATATAAATATAAATATAAATATAAATATAAATATATATATATATATATATATATATATATATATATATATAAACAAAATAAATACACATTTAAATAATTATATGTAAATATATATATGTATATATATATGTATATATATATAGTTATATAATTAGTTATTTAAATATATATTTCAATAAAATACTATAATATCATAGAGTAAAATAGAAAAATTTCAGGTTTTTTATAAATAAAAATATCAAAATAAAGTATATAATCTGATATATAATGACCATTAAATTAAAATTTATTAAATTAAAATCCTAATTTACTCATAATATTATATGTAAATAAAAAGTAATGCTTTTAATATGATTTCACTAAATATGTAGATTTATGATTTATATTGTTACAAGAAAATTACATTTTCGCAAGAATTATGTATTTTTTAATTTAGAAGTATTAAGAATTAATAATAGTTCGTTAATGATGAAATCTATTAATTTATAATATATTATTAATGTTTACGTTTAGCCATGATAGTAATAACTGTTTCATAATGTGTGATTATAATGTAAATGGATCAATCGCAGCATTATGTCACATTGCATAATAATAAATGATGCTTAGATGTTTAATGTGAATTCGCTTTGCAATACTTACACACACAAACACACACACACATACATACACACACATACGCACACACACACACATACATACGCATATATATACATACAAATATATATATATATATATATATATATATATATATATTTATATATATAAATATTTTAACAGAATCTAATTAAGAATTTTATAATTATAAAAACTGAACAAATGGTTATTTATTATATTTATATACATATATTTACAAATTTAATGTATTATTATATATATATTTAATAACATAATATAAATTAAAAATCTTTAATATATTCAGAACTTAAATCAAAACATACTAAAATCGGAAAAAAAAGAATACTTTATATTTTTTACGGTATACAAATATATACAAATATACAAATATATATATATATATATTTATTTACAAATTATTATTTAAATTCACAAATTAACTCATAAATTTTCAATATTTAAGACATATTTTAAAATAATATATTAGTTGATAAACTATAATAATACAATGCGAAATATATTTATAAATAACCAAAATTACAAAAATTATAGTACGAAATGCAATATCAGGTAGAATTTCATTATTTATTTACAAATATTTATATATAAATCTATAATAAATTTATAATATATTTCCAGATGTTGCACAAATACGTAATAAAATAAATATATATATATATATATATATATATATATAAATATATATATATATATATATATATATATATATATATATATATATTAATTAAAGGACATATATAAGAACTTTAAATCATAACCATTTGATATATATTTATGCTTATCTTAATATTTAATTTCTTGACAAATGTGATTGAAATGTTAAAATTGTATTATATGTTATCTCGTTATTAATAAACGTACAATACTATAAATAATAAAAATGAATACTTGATTACAAATGATATCGTATGAGGTTATTTAACGTATTTATTTTGAATGGAAATATTTATTTTCGTAGAAATACCTTAAATTATTCTAATTATGGTATATAAAAAAATTAATTGATCAAAAACCTTATTAAATAAAAAGGATCATAAGTGGTAATATTTCACAAATTACGATTAATCAAAAAAACTAGAAGTGTGGAAATTATTATAAAAATGAATTTATAACTATTTTGGATACTTTTTATCATCGATTTGATTTAGATATTTAAAAACATACTCATGCTTAAACCATCATTGTTGAAATTAAAAAATTAATATTAAATAAATTAATATTAATAAAACAATATCACAATTTAGAAAATATCGTTACTTAGTTAATAAGATCATATTATTAAGCACATTAGAATAACTAACTTGAATAAATATGCAATTAAGAAAAATTATACAAATTATAATTATATATATATATATTTGTAAGCATTCATAGGATAATAAATAAAATTAGGAATACTTGAAATGTACTTATACTTAACAGATTATTTATAAATATGTGTAAACATTATTATTTTAAACTACAAAAAAATAAATTCTAACAATATATACTAATTGGGATATACTATATGTTTGTAATTATCAAACATATGTTATAATATATATACTTATATTTTACATATTTATATAATAGTTAAATAGTTAACAAGAAAATAAAAAGAGAAGGCCTTAATTACTGTTGATAATGCATAACACTATTTAATTATAGATTTAATGACATTTTTTTAAACCTTTATATTCCTACCTCAATAACCAACATTTAGACAGTTGAAATAAATAATAAGTACTCAAATTTATAAAAAAATTACAATAAAAAATAGGAGATACATTTATTATTTTTATTTTTATATCAAATATATATATGTTCATTAAGATTCATTAAATAAGATTCATAAGATTCATTAAATATCCAACTAATGATATTTGATGATTACATATCTATAGCTATATATATATATCGTAAAAATGATTTCCTTAAATACGTTATGTAGGAATATAATAAATTGGTTTATTATGGTTAATATAAAATCATGGTTTAATATAATACATTTATATAAATATCCATCAGTTAATAAAAAATATCTCATAAATAAGAATATATAATGCAATAGCGTTATTCAATCTGAGAATATGTATTGGAATTTAGGTTAATATGTAATTATATAAGTTATAAAAAGAAAT
>OZ038315.1:5161801-5194301 GCA_964035775.1 Osedax frankpressi | reverse complement strand
AATTATAATGAAAAAACGTTTTTGTGGATAGTTATTATTCTGTATATCATGTATATTAATAATAAATATGCTCTGCAAATGTAAATATCAAAAAATTGACAGCAAATCGTTTATGCATTTAAAAACTTATAATATATTATAATTGTGTATATATACATTTTCAAACCATATCTTTAAAATCTTCATTCTTATAAAATGTATTATTAAGAAATTATAAATAAAGTAGTCCTGAATTAGTACACAATAAATTTATCTAATAAATACCAAAGAATAAATATATATGAAAAATGCATATACAATTTAGTTGTATAATTTAAAATGATACTATCAATATAAAGCTTTACAACAAGTCGCTTCTATCTATTTAACCCAACTTACTTAAATATGCCATATAAGAGTAAATGGATTAAAGAATTTGTATTTATAAATTTAAAGAAAATAAAAATATTTCAGACATTTAGTTTATATTTGAAAATATTACTAACTATCTATATACTTATGTTATTTTACCTATTTACACTTAAACTATACATATCTAAAATAAATAATGAAATAATAATCCATTTTTAATCACATTAAAATGATCGTGATATTTAAGAAAGATTAAACTGTTTATTAATTAAATACTACAAACTTTCATTTGTATTCAAGTAATTACTTGCATAGTTAACTTATGCATATCATCATAAACTGCTTATTATCGTATTCTTATACAATCCTACGTATTATATCATACAATAGATTCATCGAACCGGTGACTATCTGAAATGAATATATTATTGTAAATATATGATATGGTATACTGTTTATTAAACCCTTTTACCCGAACTGTGTTAAAAATTATATGTTTACGTATCTCTTTAATTTTTACATTAATGATATAAATGAAATTTTATATGATGATTTAAAATAAATTATATATATATATAAATCTTCTATTACGGACACAATGTATATTTTGTATATAACTAGACAAATACACTCTTTTAAATAATGCTTGGTTTTAGTCGAACATTTACATTCAGGCTATATTTTGAGCAAGAATAAATATGTATTTTCTGATATACATGTTTTGGTGGGTATTTCTATTTTTCATCATCTCCTATTCACGACATAAACTGCAATAATTTTCAAATATAAATACATCCTTTTGATATATTATCCTATTACATCGCAATACGCATAATACAACATTTCTAGATTTAGATTCATTAATAAATCATTCTTATTTATATATAATACTCTTAAATATTATATATTTTTAATAATAGCTTAAGTAATAATTTCAATATTAATAATATATTAACTATTACTAATATTTATTTAAAAAATATTAATTACTAATTATATTATTATTATAATATATATAATTCAATATATAGATATGCTATTTTTTAATATAATATATAATTCGATAGTATAATATTATTACCACCATCAGAGATTCCATTGGTAATATTTGCAATTAATTATATATATTATTATAAGGAAAATGTGATATATGTAGTTTTATAATCATCAAAACTATCTAAATACATATATCTCAATATCAACTCTACCATAACTATATGTAACATAGTGATACATGTTTAATTCAATAATAAAATAAAATAAATTATTTTATTGATAATATCAGAAATAAAATCTACATATTAATAAATTAACTCTACTAGTCATGTATGATTCCAGTTGAGTTTATAATTAGATATTATATTCGACCTATTATAACTCGCCACCAAATACAAATTCTTCTATACAATTGTAGGCATAATCCCCCTATTTTATTCAAACAAGATTATTTAAATTTTATCAGATTATGTTCCTCTATATATTTAATATCCGACAATATTAAATTTAACTTTTCCTATTCAAATTGAATAGGAAAATTTCATGATTTTCAAGATTTACAAATATATTTATTATTTTACAAATATATTTGTAAAATAATTTAGAATATTGTTATTCATTTTTTAAGGTTATCCCGTAATATATGTTGATAATATTATATATTTATATTATAATATGTATAATACTGATTTAAAATATGAATTCTAATATTCAATTGTAATTTATAATGTATATTTTATATTATTATTTTATTTAATGCTAAATAATTCAAATTCTATGTTAATAATATACCTGATATCAATATTAAATTAATATAATATATATTGATATTAAAATTTAGTATTATATTTGATTTAGTATTATTTTAAATATAACTTATAAATAATTAATAATCAACATATATTTTTTATATAATATTTAATATTATTTTACAAATAGACAATGCATTTTCATTATCAGTTAAAAAGTACAGTGAAAATAATTATAAAATCTGATTCAGAAATTTATTCAATTTCTAACAAAATTATATTTTACGAATCTCATAAATAAATGTTTTGACCGTATTATTAAAGATAAATTGTTTATAAATATATTATATAATATTTTTAAAGTAACTATAATCAATATTTATCCATCGTTTTTTAAATGAATTTATTTGTTCGATATAAAATTTTAGTATTTTACATAATTCAATATACATATTACTAGTTTTTTATTAACTTTATATAAAATTACTAAAGTTATTTATGATACTTTCTAAAGTATAGCTTATTATTTGTAAATAATCCGTTTGGATTTAGTGAGCTTTGTATTTCATTTATATATAGTAAATAGCATACACATAATATATATATATATATATATATATATATATATATATATATTATATAATTATTTATATGAACATCTATATTAAATCTTATATTTAAAGTAATACTATATATTATGAATCAATTCTATATTTATATTATTGGTATTTTATTTATATTTATTGTTATAATATTACCCAATAATATATATTTATATATATATGTGAGCATATTAACATAGCATTAATAATTATAATAATATATTAATAATATATAATAATATATTAATATAAATATTATTTTAAATAAAATAAAAAGAATGTAAAATTGGTTAGTACATTTAAATATTATTATTAGATATTCTTTCAGTATTATAATAAGATGAGTTATTAATGGTTTAATTTAATTGTAATAATATATCATATCAATTATTATAAATAATACGACATATTTATTAAATATGAATATTACATATATTTAAAATTAAAATTAAATTAAATAGTTAATGTATTGTATTAAGTGATTATATATATTAAATGAAATATTTAAATATTTATTTATTATAAATATTATATTAGTTTATCGAACATAATTTATAATTTATGTATTTATAGAATATTACAAAGGAAGATTTTAAAGTATGCTTAATTTATATTTTAGGAAATAATATAGTTTTAATTATAATTCATTATATATATATATATATATATATATATATATATATATGCATTCCGAGTTAGATATATAATTAAAAATAAATAATATTAATAATTATTATATATTTAAATAATAATATTATATTTTTTAAATTAAAATTTATATATATCAGATTGTTAATTAATTATAGTAATGCCAAGGTTATATATTATTAAATTAATTTAATTTATTATTTAGATACTAAAGGAATTTTTTATAAAGATATTAAATTTTACTAGTTATGATGTTAATATAAACACGACAATACATATGAGTACACACAAAAATATACACACATATAAACATGTATACACACTTTCACAAACATACAAACACCACATAAACACACACACACACATATATATATATATATATAAATATATATTTATAAATATAAATACTTTATTATTAATATTATCATTATCACTATTATCACTATATTGTCATTTAAATTTAAATTATTTTGATATTTTAGAATACAAATTCATTTATGGAGACAGAGGTGAATATTAATTAAATTAATTTAATTAATTTAATCAATTTAATTAATTTAATTAATTTAATTAACATAACTAATTTAATTAATTAAATTAAGTTAATTAGTTTAATTAATTTAATTAATTTAATTAATTTAATTAATTTAATTAATTTAATTAATTTAATTAATTTAATTAATTTAATTAATTTAATTAATTTAATTAATTTAATTAATTTAATTAATTTAATTAATTTAATTAATTTAATTAATTTAATTAATTTAATTAATTTAATTAATTTAATTAATTTAATTAATTTAATTTAGTATTGCATATACATTATATAATTTTAATAAGCTAAATGCTATTTATGAAATTTTATCATATAAATGATTTCACTACTTTTATAAAATAACTATAATTATGAATTAAAAATAATACATACTATATATATACATATATATAAATAATGTATTTGACATTTCTCAGGATATCGAAAATGAAGATAGAATATGGGCATTACGTGATTTGGTTAGTTTATGATATTATTAAAAAATATTAATCATATTATATTATATTGATATTATATTGTATGATTTCCATAAATACATTATATGATCTATTCTATGATTATTTTCTTAATTAATATATTGATCAAAATGTATATTTCATTAATATAAAAACAAATAAAGCATTTAAGATTTGTATGATATTGTATTATAATTCATATTATATATTGGACTCATAACACAATATAAATTTATCTTTTAACAATTAAATTAATCAATTAAAAAAAACTTAAATCACTATAAAATAACAAAAATTTAAAATTAAAAAATATATCGTTAGTTTATGATATCATAACATAACATAATACATTTTTTCCTTGAATGTATGTTTAATATTTCTGTATCGCGTTTGAGAAAATGCTATACATTTCCATTGGCTACTCACATGCTAAACAAAACATTATACACTAATGATCTAGGATAAGTTTGTATTTTTAATAATATATTATTATTTTGCTGAAAATTTTCATAAATAAAAAATAATCTAGGTCAATTATTATTTAATCACCGAATTTAAAATTGTAAATGCTATATTTGGAATTATGATTGAGTATCTGACTATTAACTTATTTATGTAAATTTACATGAATAATTCTTTTATTTAAAATACAAATTATTACAAAATAATAATATTGGTTATGAATATCTAATAATAAAGTCATTATTTTATACACATTGTAGATTCACAATTAACAATATTATACTAAGTTGACCAGTATCGCTTTAAAAAATGTAACTAAATATTTTTTAACGACTTGAATCCTGATAAGTTTTCTACAAAATTAAATATGAGAAGGTCATGATTATAATGTATACAGGTTATTCATATACTATATAAGAATACATCTAATTAAAAATGAATACTTTTTTTATTTATTTATTATTATTTACTTTTTAAATTATAATTAATGAATTATGATAAATATAAAAAAATACAAATTTAAAATAATATATAATTGTATATTATTATAATAATTATATTATATTTTTTATAAAATATATAATACATTACAATATGTTTTATTTTAAATATGTTTAAATTAATGATTAAAATATTTTAAAAATAAAACCTGAAATACATTTAAGAACATTTTTCAATATCAATTACATAATAGATTGCATAAGAAACTTTACATTTATTAATGAATAGTTACATTAAAAACAGTAAATATTTATTTTTATTTAACTTTCAGTACTTATTAATTAAATTAGTTATAATTAATAAAATTATTAAACAAGTAAACATATTGCCATAAATGACTAAAATGAAATGAATCGAGGATAAGCAAGAATATGGTTGATATATTTTAACATGCCTATACTTTAAGTATTACATAATCAACAACGAAAGTTTATTCCTGATATGTTGTAAAAAATAACAAATTTGATTTTGTCAATAAATACGCATTATATAATTAAAATTGTAATATTATAAATACTGAGTTACAAGTCTTCATCTCGGAGCTCTTGGAATCCAGAATGTGAATATACTTGAACTTTACACCGTAGATTTTATAAAAATCATTAGTATTACGTTTTTTAGTGTTAGTATTACCTTTTCAAAAATAAGTAAATAAAAAAATGATATACCTGATATAATTAAATTCGGGAGATAGCATAATTGTAAATCATACATAAATATTTTATTATATTTTCTACATTATTAATTCAAAATAATACAATCGATGTATGACACACACGATATATATATATATATATATATATATATATATATCTTTGGTATAGATTACCGAATAGATTAATTTTATATTAAATATATTTGTAAATATATTAATTATAACTTAATTATAAATACAATATTATATATTTTTATAATATTAAAATATTCATGTAATAAATAATTATATTGTATATAGTTATAATTCAAAAACTAAACATTATATTATTTACTATTTAAAATATTTGTAATATCATAATTTTAATAATATTTTTGAATCCAATTAACAATTGTAGATTTAAAAAAATTTATATTTAATGTTTTATTAATGTTTTGATATAAATATTAAAATTCTCCGAACAATTCTTATATATATCAAATATATCATGTATTAATGTTACTCTACCAGCTTAAAAATTAAACATGACTTCATAATACATATTTGAATATATAGTTTTTCAATTTCAGAATTAATTAATGCGTTTATTATATGAACATATGTTTATAAGAATAATTAATAATATCAATAAGAATAATTAAAATTGTGTAGAATTTACAAATGTAAATTTTTAATAAAATAGTAATTAATATTGCTTAAACATTATTAAAGTACTATTTAGTATATATCATATATCAATATAATAAAGTAATGCACAATTTATCATTGTTGAATAATTTTTAAATGAGACAAAATAATATTTATTCATAACATTTTTTGTATCTATTTAATAACTATTTTATTGAACTTAATCCATGAGAAATCAAACTGAATTTATGGTAAAATAACATTAATCAAAATACATAGAAAATATAATAGAGTAAGAAAAATAAATACAAATAGTACATTTGAATTATTTCTCTGATTTCTATATATAAGTTTCGATTTAAGAACAATTAATGAGTTAGAATCAGCTAATATAGAAGATAATTTGTTCTACAAATCTACAACTCCATGTGAAAAAGGTTCAAATTGTATTTGAATTATAATTAAATATTCTGACTTTGACTGGCGAACCACATAAATTGTTGGACTAAATCGTGCAATCTTTTATTTACTAGTATATTAAGAGTTTATAAATAGAAATCATATCAAATCGGTATCTACATTATGTTAATAAGAATAAGTGTAATCAATATTTTTCAAAATATTGCTATTTTATATCAAATTGTATTCCAGTTTAGGATCGACATATGATATATGTTGTTACAATTACTAGATGTTGATTAGAAATAAAACAAGGGAATATAATGTTAATGGTCCATAAGAATTAAGACGTTATTAGAAAAATGTAGAGAAAATATAAGATTATCACAAAAATGGTACTATAAAATGGTACTTGTATCGATTTATTATGTAATATATGATACACATTTTACAGCTAATATACAAATATTATTAAGCGATATTTCTTGCTATATCAATAAAAATTATATCTGTAGTAATTTATGAATTGACGAATATTTCTGTAAAATTACAATAGTTAAATTTCAGTAATAATAGATCTACTAAAAATATAAAAATCTAATATAAATCAAAGAATTAATTAATCTCATCTTTTCATTGCATACAATATTTATCTCTATATAATTAACTAATTTAAAAAACTGTATAATATGTATTATAAACGAAAATATTTATAATGCTTATATTTAGCATGTATATATTATTTTCCGTCAATTATATATATAATCTAAACATTTATACCCATTAATATAGTATACCCATTAAGTATTCAAAAGTTATGCATGTCTATAATGACATTATTATATTACATTACTTATTCAGCATCTAAATTTGATTTGCATTTAAATTAGTAAAAAACTGTTAATAAATAATAATATCACTACTATGTCTATTGTATATATATATATATATATATATATATATATATATATAAATATATAATTAAATTAAATCGATAATAAAACAAATAAAAGTATAATATTAATAAATTAAATATATTATTGTTGATATTATGTATAGTAAAAATAAATATATATGTAAATTAATAATACAATAAGGAAAGAAAGCTTGTAATGAAATAAATGTAATAAATAGTTTCATTTTATTGGCTATTAATTTGATATCGTAGCGACACTTTTATATCATAAATATAAATATTATATTTTATAAGCTTTTATTTTTTAAAATTGAATTTCAATCTAAAATGGTAAACTAAAATTAGTAAACCATATTTTACGATTATATATACTTTATTATCATACACTCTTTTCACAGATTTTTATTTAAAAGTAAAATGTTGTTTACTTATAACTACTATTGTATGATAACATTTAATTCCTAGTGAAAGTACCCCCACTTAATATAATATATACTGATTATCTAACTATTTAAAAATCGTAACATTAATTTTTCATAATTTATTTAATACTATAGATATACATAGATATTTATATATAAATAAATATGATGATAATGACTTATTTATATATTATACGATTATAGCAAGATAGAAAAACACAGAAAAATTTATTAACAATGGTTTATATAATTATAAATAATATATACATATATATTAATATTAAATTATAGTAAATAACAGCTATTGTCATTGTCAATACTTAATTTTTAAAATAATTATTTATATGAATAAAATTCATAAACTGGTGATATAAATTAACTTTCATAACACTTAAATTTAAAAATATCATTCAATACAAAATCATTCAGCGTGACATAAATAACATATGTGTAAATATAAATAAAATTAAAATTTAATTTCTTTATCTTAAATACGTTATTTCATATTTTTAAGATTTTGTTCGATGATATTATATTTTACAACAGGTCGTAATCTACAGATAATTAATATGCATACATAAAAATATCTATATCCCATTATAATAACTTTATATTACAAAATATTGTTAATGATAATCAGTTACCCATATATTCATTAATATTTTTAATATATTAGGTTATATCAATTCATACTGTCAGTATTTTACTTTTGCGATTTTCTGATTAAACATAAAGTACTAACACAATATAATCAGGTAGCTTAGTTTTAGTAGTTTTTTATTAATAATTGTGATACTTCTATAATATTTCTTAGTTGATCTTTTGATTTTATGATGATAAGCTTTTATCTAAATGATCAGTTAATAATCACACTCTGATTAGCATAATCTATAAAGTAACGCACTTATCAGTTAATACTATCTTATTTTACCTTTAATATGTATACATTACACATATTCATCTTAATATACCTGTCTTAAATATTCACATATTCATCATTACAGTATGATATTAGTTGCTTCGATATCATATGTTTAAATTATAAATTATTAATAATTGTCGAGTATTATATGGTATATAAATATGTTGATTTTTAATTATTAATTCGTTAAGTATATAATTAAATCTGTCAAAGAATCATAAGTCATATTAAGAAATGTAATCATTATCGATGTGCCGATTGAAATGTTTTATGTATCAGATTTTTGAAAATGTTTCGAATTAATTCTCTCATATATATTTAATTTTAAAATATTTATGTAAGAAATAAGTTATTTTAAATATATGATGAGTATTTTACCTTTTTTTTATATATTTAAAATTATAATAATTTAAAACAAAATGGAATTAGAATTGTTCTCTATATAACTAATATGTCATTTATTATTATTAATATATTGTATACTCAATAAAACATAAAAACTATGAGAAAATTGTGACAATAGTTGTATATGTATAGAGATACACACCCGAGTAGATTACTTATATAAATCCATACATTATTAAATAATATATAATGCATATAAAATATATGTATGTATGCGTATACATATGTAATAAATAGTAATCTATTATCTTAAAATAATACTTATAATTATAATCGAGACTTGTTCAAATGAGAATATATTGAATAAGTGAAGATTAGATTGATTGTTTTGTTATGAGATTAAAATAAATTCATGGGAACAGCGATGAAAGTATTCTGTGAGTTTCAAATTGTATACATAGAAATAATAGATGGATATAGATATGATAATTAATTTAAATAATATGGATTATGTATAATATAAAGAGTTATGAAATGAAACTACAATGTATGTATTAATATGTGGATATTATGTGCATATCATAATTAATTATCACATAGTAATACCATCTTATCATTCTTAATTAATAATAAGAAATTATAAAAATGAGAAATATTAAATTGTATAAGTTACAAATTAGTATTTTTTATTATTTTTGTTGATAGATAAATATATATATATTATTATTATTATTGTTAATTGTTATATTACATTCTGCGGATTAAATACTACTACTACTACTACTACTACTACTACTACTACTACTACTACTACTACTACTACTACTACTACTACTACTACTACTACTACTACTACTACTACTACTACTACTACTTCTACTACTACTACTACTACTACTACTACTACTACTACTACTACTACTACTACTACTACTACTACTACTACTACTACTACTACTACTACTACTACTACTACTACTACTACTACTACTACTACTACTACTACTACTACTGCTACTGCTACTGCTACTGCTACTGCTACTGCTACTGCTACTGCTACTGCTACTGCTACTGCTACTGCTACTGCTACTGCTACTGCTACTGCTACTGCTACTGCTACTGCTACTGCTACTGCTACTGCTACTGCTACTGCTACTGCTACTGCTACTGCTACTGCTACTGCTACTGCTATTGCTACTGCTACTGCTACTGCTACTGCTACTGCTACTGCTACTGCTACTGCTACTGCTACTGCTACTGCTACTGCTACTGCTACTGCTACTGCCACTGCTACTGCTACTGCTACTGCTACTGCTACTGCTACTGCTTCTGCTGCTGCTGCTGCTGCTGCTGCTGCTGCTGCTTCTGCTGCTGCTGCTGCTGCTGCTGCTGCTGCTGCTGCTACTGCTACTGCTACTGCTACTGCTACTGCTACTGCTACTACTACTACTACTACTACTACTACTACTACTACTACTACTACTACTACTACTACTACTACTACTACTACTACTACTACTACTACTACTACTACTACTACTACTACTACTACTACTACTACTACTACTACTACTACTACTACTACTTCTACTACTACTACTACTACTACTACTAATACTACTACTACTACAACTAAAATATGTACATTAGATTATGAAATTTATCTTCTTTTGAATAGATAAAATCAGAAAATACTTTTCATGCAGACGAGGTAAATATTTATTTGTACTAAATTATAATATATATCAATTATTATATATATATATATATATATATATATATATATATATATATATATATATATATATAAGGATGTTATTGGTTATCAATTAAACAAGTATTGTCTTCATTATGTCTGATGATAAAATATAACGAATGATAACAAATCCTGTAAAAAGTTAAAAAGATGTAAAGATGAAATAATATTTTAAAAACATTGAATGTCTACAATAAAGACAAATAAAAGCTACTCAAGAAATAAGAAATAATGATAAAATATGTTATCTTCTTATAAATAAGAGAATGCCACATTTCTACAACTGTACCCGATAAACAGTCTAATGAAAGTGATGCATAAATGGGCTCCATAGAACTTGAATTGATGAAATGGAGATAAAACTGAATCATTAATTGTATACGTCATATGTGTAATATATTTAGTTAATCGTAATTTAAACCTATGGGGTTTGGTCTATAATCTATGTTAAGCATATTGTATTAATGCATGTTGTAATTTTAAATAATGTTATCGATAATATATTAATATATTTTTTACATAGTAGATAGCAAATTTATTAGTCTAAATTTTGATGGAATATCAGTGCATTATATTTTATACAAAATAAATATCTTACAAATTTCCGACGAAGATGAAATAACTTATATGGATTGCTCTGCAAATTTAATTTTACTATTCCTTGCTGCTATCTTGAGTTGGATAATGTTTCTATTGTTTACAATATCTCAATTATTCATTTGTAGACAATTCATATTATATTGTAGTGTTTTTCGTATTTTACTTTATAATAAATAGAATTAATAAATAGAACCTACATTATATTAAAAATATATATAATAAACAAAATATAATATAAACATTAAATTATTAAATTTTTTATTATTTATCTTTTACCAATAATATAAATATTATTTATCCAGTTTAATAAGGTTTTTTAATATATCACATATATATATATATATATATATATATATATATATATATATATATGTATACATATGTATTTACATAGTATAAATGAAATATATAATTATATAATTAAAAATATGCTGAATTATATGAATAAATAATATTTATAATTATAATAATATATAAAAATGGATTTACCACAAATTTATAATATATAAACATACAAGATAAAATAAGTATACATTTTCAATAACTATACGAATAATTTTAAAAATATAAAGCTTTAGTAATATATATATATTTACTATTAAATATACCCTTTTCTCTATAGGGAAAAAAGTATATTTAATATTAAAATTTGAATCTTAGAATAATAAAATAATTTACATTTTAAATTAGAGTAAATTATTTTAAATTTTTCTTATATTTAATATATATATACATATATATATATACATATATATATATATATATATATATATATATATATATATTAATTAATTATAATTAACGGCCAATATAAGATACAATAATATAATTAACCTAAGTTGTTGTAATGCATATAATATACATTTATAGAATATATGTTTCTCTAGTTGATCAGTATTGTAATAATTTTAATCAAATCATATAATGAATATCAAAAATATACAATATATTTAATTTATCAAGAATTTAATTATATTTCTTATTTCCATCATAAAATCTTAATAATTTCTGAAATTATTTATAATTATTAATATTTTTCTTTCTTACCCAAATTTAGATTTTAGATTTAGATTTTAATGGAATCTGCTCAAATTAATTTGATTTTTACAAATAAATCTATTATAATTTTCTCTGATAGGTTCGAACTATGGCAAATATAATGGATACTAACGATGCACATGGATATATTATATATATTAGTATAAATTAAAGTTAATCATTTTATTTTAGAAAAAAGCTATTTTAGAGGATTTGAAGGTATTTTTTATATAATAATTATACAATATGCTATGATTAAATTATATATTTCAATAGTACTTTAACAAAATATTAAAAATATAGCAATAATATTATATAATATGATAGAAAGATCCCATATTTTATGCACAGGTTTATATTTATTTATTATTAATTTAAATACATTTTTATATTGTTCAAATTATAATATTTTGTATTAATTTAAATATTCTAATAAAATGTACAATATAAAATTAAAATAATATAAAATATATATATTACATTTATAATATTTATATATGATTATATTTGGTATACAGTGATAATGACAATATTTGATATTGACCATATTTATAATTAACCATCACATTATATAATAACACCATTCACTACATTATTTAATCCATTTAATCCATTTAAGAAAATAGAATACAGTATATATACATTATATTACAAGTTATTAATGGAAATTTAATTTTTGATTAATGTTATATAAAATATCTTTATATTTCTATAAGAAATAATACTCACCATGAAGAAATATTAATGAAGTAATTGTTTCATTTTATGAAAATTTAAAATGAACGCAGGGAATTATGTTTAATATATGCATATGCATATATTATTAAATGTGTTAATTTCCTTGTCATATTCTAAAGAAAATTATGTATCACATATAGCATATATTTGAATGTATATTATTATGCGAAAGTTTATATATATATATTTAATATGTATTATTATATACGGATTATTTTAATATTTATTTATGTAAGATCTGATATACTATAATAAAGATTATGATTAACTATTAACGATTAACGAATACGGATTATCGAAATAATGTTATTAATCCTTTTCAAAATAACATGAAAATGACTATTACGCCGATTTGCATTTCCTTTATTGAATTTATAGTTTGTACATGGAACTAGTCAAGCGGAATCGACAAGAATATAAACATATATAAACTTATATAATATATCTTCCAAGCAAATAATTCAGTCAATTTCATTTTTTTGCATTGCATTATTTCTTTAAAATTATTTTTATTTTTGTGAACACATCAAAGGAATTAACAAAATAGTATATCACTCTGTTTGTTGAGATTTTAATAAAATATTATTTAATATAATGATATAAAATTACAATAATTAACTTATTAATTAACTAAATAGTTATACAAATTATAATATAATAAATAAATAATATGTAGTATGATAGCAAAAAAAATTATATGCGTTCTTTTAAAAATATAAAGTACATATTTTCTGAGCTTACATGTTTAAAATTTATACAATTGCAGTATGCTAGCAAATATCAAATATGCGCTTGTGTGTATTTTTTATATACGTTTTTTTATATTAAAATATCAATAAATTTAATCTATTACACAATGCTGTTTTTATAGATAATGAAAATATATTTTATGTATATTTGTTTTAGTATCTATTTTACTCTGATAAGACTATTATTTCTGATATATCACTGTTAGCTAGTGAATATTAATAAGTGATATAATTCTGATAAGATATGTATTAATACATAATAATAATAATATAAATTTAAATTGATTGAAAATCTATCTTAATCGATAATTTACATTCCTATATATTTATTAATAATGCTGTAATAGTAATATATTTTAAAAGTTATACATATAGCAAATGCTACATAATATCATATAATTTAAGCTAATCAATGTTAATTCTATATTAGTATATTATAATTTACAATTAAAACTAAATATTATTTTTATATATATATATATATATATATATATATATATATGTATATACATGTATAATTATATTTTGCATTTATTACAACAAATATATTAATTGACAGGAATTTAAGTTCAATGAAAGAATATTACAACGTTTTAATGTAATATATATATATATATATACATATATATATATATATATATATATATATATATATATATACATATATATATATATATATATGTGTATATATATATATATATATATATATATATATATATATATATGTGTGTGTGTGTGTATGTTTGTGTGTGTAATATTATAACAATGTATTGATCAATTTTAATTATGATTTTCAATAAATAATATAGATTAGAGGTAATATATATTACTTAATTATATTTTTAAGATTTCTTGTTCAAAATATTTCTATACTATATAGAGTATTCAAAATAGTAACCATTGAATCTATGTATCAGTTAATTATATTGTTACATAATATTTAATAATATTTATTCTATATTAAAATCTATATATATATATAGTTTTAGAATACAAATAACATAAAAGAATTATAATTCTTAATAACTAAGGTCATAAAATATAATTACTCACATATTAATATATTAATATCAATATTAATTCTAATACAAATTTTAAAATTTTCAAAGTTTAAATGTTTTTATACCTTTAAAGTTGAACTTTATATAATTAATATAAATTATATTTTATAATTTAAACTATAACTATTATATATTTATAAAGTAATAATTATAATAATAATTAACAAAAAATTTAATTATTATTATTATTATGAAAGGAGACCGAATAATATAAATATGCAAATTAGTATATTTTATATGAAATATGAAAATATATTATTTCTATTTAATTTTGATTTTAATTACTACTTAACATGATATCATTTTATTCTATCTTAATAATATTATATACCATTATATTATTTATAACAATTTAAATAGATATAAGTAAATAAATTATAATAATATCTTAGATTATAATATCTTATATTGGAATATAATCTGAATATTTAATATAATTAGCATACGTCTTTACGTGGACAAATTTAAACCTAGATAACATATTAATTTATATTTATTTTAGATTACATTACAATATATACGATATATTTATATTAATTAATTAATTAATTTTAAATAATATTAAATACTTACGTAATTTATATAGTTGTGAAGTTATAAACTTGTAATTAATTTCATTATTTTTCTATCATAAGATGTTAAAATATGAGGGAAACAAAAATAATTATTGTTTTATATATTACTATATTAATATAATAGTTAATTTAATATATCATTCATATTATTTAAACGTAGTATGCATGCCCAATATCATGCATATTTTAACATATACTCAATACTTTTTTGTAATATTTATTACAAAATATATGATCAATATTTATTATTTGTAATATTATAATATTGTAATATTTATTACAATATATATTTGATCATATATATTTAATATATGATCATTTAAATTTATAAATACCTATATTAAGGTATATATTATATAAATATTATATTAGATATGTAATGCCATTTTAAATCACATTTATAAACTTTAATATATTTTAAATTAATGTTCTATATTATTTTTAGATTAAATCTAGAAAAAAGCATAAAGTAAAGTAATATGTAAACATAAAAAATGCACCTTCATAAAAATAATCTTAGATATATATATATATATATATATATATATATATATATATATATGCTGAAAAATGTATATAGTTTTTAAGCTTATATATTGATTAACGATTTTATAAGTAACAATAAAATATATAATTGGATTATGTAAAGAACTTAACTTAATAATTATAATTGATACATATATATATATATATATAAATATAAACAAATTTAATTATATACAATATATATATTAAAAATACGATGATAATTATTATTGTCAATGTCGTATATTATATAAATATATATATATATATATATATATATATATATATATATATATATATATATATCTGAATTAATAATAATAATACAATAATAATAAACACCAAGTTAAGATAATTTAAAAAAAAATTCGAAGTTAGATAAGTTATAAAAAATGAAATTAAACCGTAATTAATTTTAAAATTCAAATAAAATATTGATTTAGACATGCAAAAAATTGAAAATTATTTATTTAATAATTAAAAATTGGAGATAAATGAGAAAATTCTATTTGAGGATTCAGCTTAATATAAAATGTCTATATAGGATGGGTAAATTCCTAAAGGTCAATCATACATTGTTCTATAAAAATCCACCCTATTTCCAAAAATAAATCAGATTCAATAAAAATCCAACCTATTTCCAAAAATAAATCAGATTCAAATTCGATACTAATTTATTTTGAAAATTTTAAGCTTAAAAAGCCATTTTAATGGACATTTATAATATGGTATCAATGTAACTATTCGAGAATTTGATATCAGTAATAAATAGTGTTTATATCTGTAATTCGATAATATAGATATATTTAAAAATAGTATACTCTCATTTTAATTACAATTTGTTATTATATATTAAAATATAGTTCGATTTACTTATTGGGCGAACATAGAATATGTGAGATTTAAAAATAAAAAAACACATAATCTATTAATAATAGCTTTATTATAAATATAATGTTTATGAATATTAAAGTATCTTAATATTTTTATGCTAGTTTAAGTTTTAATTTAGATAACCAGGAATATATCATCTAAATAATTTTGTAATATAAAACTTCTTTCATTTGGTTAATATGAAATTGATAATTTCAGAAGTTATTAAATCATCTGCAAATAATAAAGTTATAATATGCTTTATAAAATAATTGCCACATCATTGGTAAATAAAACAACTACGATACATCCTACAATTGATTATGTAAGGTAGCATATAATAACACGAGAAAAATAAAAATGAGTAATATTGATTTGTTATTTAGTAGGATTACGATTGTTAAGCTATAATTCAAACTAATTATATAAATGAACATATATGCTATTAGTATAAAGTTTATGAAATAATTGCATACGTGAATTCTTGTATAAATTAATAAGATAATAATTAGTACTAGGTACTTCATACATACGCCTTTATGTTAATATTACTAGTTAATATTTCTAGGTAAAAAAACAGTTGTATTATTTCCATGTGTATTATCAATTATTATAACACTTTATTTAGAACGATATTAATAATCAATTTAATTATATTACTGAGTATACATTGTATCATATTTTGATTATTGTTTAAATTCATGTGCGTAGTTAACCAATAGAAGTATAGATTAATTTCGTAATATTTACATTTTCGTAATATTTACATTTTCATAATATTTACATTTTCGTAATATTTACATTTTCGTAATATTTACATTTTCGTAGTATTTATATAATCTAGCAATGTATTCCTAGATGGCACTAAATACAATGAAAATATTTCAGTGCTGATGGCAATTTTTATTTTCTTGGAAATCAATTTAGCAATTTGATGTTGATTCATAAAATAGTTTTATATTTGTTGTTTTTGAAATTGATTATTAATGTCAGATAATTGTAATAAAAAAAATTAGTATTTTTAATATTCATATATTATTGGATAACATGTTTTAGCTCTTTAATATGTGAAACCACAATTATAATTATATTTACAATATTTAATATAATAAAGTAAAATGAGGTTAATAGTAAATTTAGTAAATTTACATATTATATTTTATATAATATTTTATTGTTAATTTTGTTATTTTATTATTGATTATTGATTTATTAAGGTATTTACGCCTACGGGTGTTACTTATAACTATTTAATCAATTATAATTATATATGCATATAGTATTATATATTAATAAATATGATATTTCTAATTACTTATATTTTTAATAAAACTCATTATTAGGTGGGTAAAGAAAAACCTTTAATTGCAGATAGTAAAGTGGTATAATATATATACATAATCGAACAAACATACATGTATATATACATAAACGTATACAATACATACATATAGATGTATAATACAGTTCCCTAAATATTTCTTATATTAATATAGTATAAATATTATTAAATACATTCATATAGGTAATTAATTATTTCTTAAAGTTTTTTTATTTTTATTTATGAAATATAAATATAAAATATATTGTTATATTATGCTATATACGATGATAAATTTCAAACTGTTATTTTTACAGCTAGGATATATTTCTAAAATATATTTAGAGACATAAGTATAAATTAATTTCGTAATATTTACATTTTCGTAATATTTATATACTCTAACAGTGTATTCCTAGATGGCGCGAAATACAATGAAAATATTTCAGTGCTGATGGCAATTTTTATTTTCTTGGATATCAATTTAGCAATTTGATGTCGATTTATAAAATAAATTTGTTGTTTTTGAAATTTAATAATGAAATTGAAATTAATGAAATTGATTAATGTCAGATAATTGTAGTAAGATAATTAGTATTTTTAATATTTATATATTATTGGATAACATGCTTTAGCTCTTAAATATGTGAAACCACAATTATAATTATATTATAATATTTAATTTAATAAAGTAAAATAACGGTAATAGTAAATTTAGTAAATTTACATATTAAAATATAATATTTTATTGTTAATTTTGTTATTTAATTATTGATTAAGGTAGATATGCCTACGGGTGTTACTTATAAATATTTAATCAATTATAATTATATATACATATAGTATTGTATATTAATAAGTATGATACTTCTAATAACTTATATTTTTAATAAAAATCATTATTAGGTGGATAAAGAAAAACCTTTAATTGCAGATAGTAAAGTGGTATAATATATAGACATAATCGAACAAACATACATGTATATATACATAAACGTATACAATACATACAGATAGTATAATACAGTTCACTAAATATTTCTTATATTAAATATAGTATAAATATTATTAAATACATTCATATAGGTAATTAATTATTTCTTAAAGTTTTTTTATTTTTATTTATGAAATATAAAATATATTGTTATATTATGCTATATACGATGATAAATTTCACAACTATTATTTTCACAGGGTATATTTCTACAATATATTTAGAGACATAATTATAGATTAAGTTCGTAATATTTACATTTAGATTTATATACTCTAACAGTGTATTCCTAGATGGCACTAAATACAATGAAAATATTTCAGTGCTGATGGCAATTTTTATTTTCTTGGATATCAATTTAGCAATTTGATGTCGATTTATAAAATAGTTTTTTATTTGTTGTTTTTGAAATTTATTAATGAAATTGATTAATGTCAGATAATAGTAGTAAAATAATTAGTATTTTTAATATTTATATATTATTGGATAACATGATTTAGCTCTTTAATATGCGAAACCACAATTATAATTATATTTACAATATTTAATATAATAAAGTAAAATAACGTTAATAGTAAATTTAGTAAATTTACATATTATATTTTATATAATATTTTATTTTATTATTGATTAAGGTATTTACGCCTACGGAGGTTACTAAATATTTAATTAATTATAATTATATATGTATATAGTATTGTATATTAATAAATAGGATACTTCTAATAACTTATATGTTTAATAAAAATCATGATTAGGTGGGTAAAGAAAAACCTTTAATTTCAACGAGTAAAGTGGTATAATATATATACATAAACAAACAAGCATACATGTATATATTCATAAATGTATAACATACATATAGATATATGTATATTATAGTTTCCTAAATTTATAGTATATTAATATAGTATAAATATTATTAATTATGTCAATATTAAGTAATTAAAAGTAATTAATTTAATAATATAAATTTGAAATAATAAATATATTTGAAAGTTATCATTAGTTTCTATGACATCTATTTAATAATATATTATTATTGAATACGAAAAATGATATAAATTATAATAACAACTTTTTATTCTTAAAGTTCATAATAACTTAAATATAATTGTACTTTGTTTTCTGAGTAAATTTAATATCCTCAAATATAAATATAGTTTGATTACTTGTGGTTATGAATATATAATCTATATCACTTTTATAAAGCATACTGCAATAAGTGGTCGATACAGTTATCAGAAACATGGTAACAAATATCTATTGAAAATATTTCATAAGTAATAAAATCTCATAACTCACTTATTTCAAAACTAGTAAATATTTCATGAGTAATAAAATCTCTTAAGGGCACGGGCGCTGTTTGACGCGCGTAATGTATTTTGATAGGAAAATATGGTGTCTTATAAAATGCTATTTCCCATTGCTAAATAAAATATAAATATAGATATTGATCTAATTTTAAAAATTCGATTAATAACATATTCATCTTTAATTATGTTGAATTTATTTAAACTAACTTATTTGAAAACTAGTCATATATTCTCATATACGAAATACGTTAAATTAGAAAGGTATGAAACAAGTTAATTGAATTCATTACTTCAAAAAAATCCGGTTTTTAATTTAGAAGTTGATTGAGAACAAGATCTAATTGAGTTTGGATATATAATGTTATATGCACTTAGTATTTAATCGTACGTTATAAAAGGGCTATATCTATTTATAATATATTGCTAAAAATAATGTTAAGTAACTTGAACATGTATGAATTATAATAAACATTCAAGTAATGAGAAAATAAATAATTTATACATATAAGTTTATAATTACCTCTAAAATAAGTCGTGGTAGATATAAGTAGTGTTAGATTAAGGCATATTAAATTAAATAGGAATCGAAAGTTAAAATGAAGATGAAGCTGGAGTTAAATCAGTTTGGAAATAAATGTATAATATGTGTGAAAGTATGAAATAAAAACATATTTTATGAATTTTCTTTAAACAATTTTATGAGATTTAAAGAATAATACTCTATTTTATAAATTGGTATATTTTATAAACTTATTAATGCACATCTAAATTATTAATAACATTTAAATTAGTATTTTGTTCAAACTATATATTTACAGGTTGATTGATATTTTTAAATTTAATTATTTAAATTAATTACTATTATATGTATATGTATATATATAATATTATATTATATGTAAACATTAATTTTAGCTGGACCAAAATTCAACATATACACCATACCAAATTTATAAATATCATATATTTTTCACATTTGGATATTAAATATTTTAAATGATTACAATACTAAAATTCCAATGCAATATCTAAATTCAAATATATGTCGAATAATAATTATTGTGTAATATTAAAGGATAATATTTCAATAAGCCCAAATGTATTTAATTATGACTGCATTCTTACAAAGTTTAACGTTTTAAGTATTAATTTTTATATTTAATATATCTATAAATATTATCAACCGATTTAAATTTTAAATATTTTATAGTTTCAATATTCCTTTATCAGAATTTTTCAATTTATAATTTATAAAATGTAGTTAAATCTAGTTTTTCGATAAGTTACGGAATAAATTGACATATAATTAAATTAATAAAATAAATACATATTATTGAATTTATAAATTTATTAATTTAATCTTATATATTTAAATAAATTTTAGTTCATAATCGTGAAAATATAGTCATATAGTTATATATATATTATATTATATACTTATCGGGTCTTTAGAAATACAATGTAATATACATAAACATATAATTTCACAATAAAAATATGTTTGTGGATTTAAAACGTAAGTCCTATTTATTGTATCCGGTGCACCGATCGATTATACAGTATAAAGTATTCTTTTTAATTAGTGTTATTTGAGAAAAATAATAGATTATTCTTCATAAAATATGTACAACTAATATTAATATATATTTTATAAGTTGTATTTAGTTTTAAATATTTAATTAAATAGAATATAGTTAACAATCCTTTAAATTAATATACCATATTACTACAAAATTATTTTTTATAATATTAATTAATATCAAAATTAATAATTTAATTTTCAATGATGATCTTACAAATAATTATAATCTGTTTATGTTATTTTCTATATAATAAATACACTTTAATTAGTATTTAGTTGTAAGGTAAAGGTAGCTACTTCTTTATTGGTACTATTTTATTTTACAATGTATATAAATATTTAAAATATACTTTATTATATAATAGATACATAATAAACAAGTATCGGTTAGCCACCATGATATTATAATAAATTAATTATTGATATTCTTAATTATATAATAGTTTTCAACATGACTCAATTTAATAGATTAATTATATTAGAGAATCGGTAATTAACAACAATATGATATTTGTATTATATAATTCTATATATGTAATTATATATGTAAGAAAATAATAATTATTTTTTATAAAATATCATATTCATAGAAAATTGAAACAAAGGTCAATATTTTAATAATATTTTAGTTTAAATAGTTATTTAATTAATTATAACTACTCATTTAAATGCAAATAAACTTATCTTAAAGTACAGATGATACGATTTCAAAAATTATATGATTTAATATATATAATAAATAAATAATAATAGAATTTATAGTTTGTGAAAATGATTAATTATTTAGATATAAGTATACGCTAGTTTTTATAAAAAAAAAAGTGTATGATGCTATCTCAAGTTCCAATAATATATTATTTATTATTTATGAATATTTAAAATAATTTAATTATTTGTTGATAGTATTATATGGACAAGGAATACTTTTTTATTTACGAAATTTCTATAATAAATCATAAGCTGATAATAATACTTTTTAAATTCAAAAGAAAGTTTCGTTGTTAATTAGACATTTATTTTAATTGACCGTTATGATAAGAGCTAATATAACATTTTTCATCGAGGCTTACACAAAGGTCGTAATTCAAACTGAGTATGACGCGTATTTGTTATAATTCATATCAGCGTGGTACATAATAATAAATATCAAGTTTTCTTATACAGTTTGCTAATATAAGCATATTACATAATACGAGATCAAAAATAGACATTACTTATATCAGTGTATGATATATAATCCATTATACTATAATATATATATATATATATATATATATATATATATATATATATATTCGAATTTTATTTTATATATACATCTGTATATTTCTAATTTATAAAATTAATAATATATGCATCAAATATATACATCCTAACATGATATACCTACTGATAAATATTTATATATTTATTTTTATTTATAATATTATATTTAATTATTTAGTTATTATATGAAAATTAATTATATGATATATATTATAAATATATAATATATTTTATATTTACATTATTATGTATGGTTTAATTTAATTCAACAATTTACCAAAATCACAAATAATCGTATAAATAATTCGCAATCATTATTAAATTTAATAAGACAACATTTTTTTTAATTTAAAAAAAAATTATATTTCTCAAAATAATAGAATTTAGAACATAATTTTAAAATATTTTTTAATAATCTTATCTTTTATATAATAAAATATTCAAAATAATACAATAAGAAGGTTCGATAAATAATATTTATTAAATCATAATTATTATAAAATTACATGTGCGTGTATATGTTGAGGATATATAAAGGATATTAGAGAACCTATTACGTTAGACCAATTTTCTTTATTATAATATACATTGGGTGAGTTTACACATTTATAAAATTTAAATTAATCATGTCAACTCTGAAACTACGACAACTTCTAATATAATACATGATGTTACATCGTTATATATAATATTTATCAAATATAAGCTAAATTAGTTGTAATTTATATTTATGGAAAATAAAATTAGGAATATCTATATTTATTTACTATTTAATAAATGAAATGTTAAAAAATAATATATTTATTTAATTTGTAATCTACTAAAATATGTAAATGGTAAAAATCTCCATTTAAAATTTTGTTACACATCTGATATGTGATGTAGTCATAGCTAAATGAAAAGTATAATATACTTTTATATACTATACTATTTTGGTAAATATTTTATACTTGCTATTGATATGTTTACGATGTGTGATTTAAATATAGCTTATATTTATATTATATTATTAATTAAACTCAAATTATACGCTAAAGTTATTTATAATTAATTTAAAGAGATTATTATTTAGTATTATATAATAATTTGTAATAATCAAATTCATCTTTAATTACTTAGAGTTATTAAATTTATCTTGAATTATTTAAATATGCATCTGTTTTAAGAACTAATGGAACTTGTGATGTCATTGCTAATTGTAGTATTTTGTTTTTTTATATAATATTTATAAAAAATTTAATTTTCATTTTAAATTTGAATATGATATTTTAAATAAATAGTATTAGTATTAAGTATTTGTAAACTAACGTTACTTATTTGTTAAGGTAATATATATATAGTATAAGATAATGTATATACTTAAATATTGTAAAGTATTATTAAAATGATCTGAATTGTAATATAAATACCAATTAATTAATTCAGGAAGGCATTTTTACAGTTGTATACATATAATATTTAATATTAATTTAATATTCAATAACATTTTAGATTTAATATTATGTATTATTTAATTTCAAATGTGTAATTTTATTTATATACTTCATGATAGTTATATATAATATGTTGCTATAAAAATAATAACATATTTTAAATATATATTGAATATAAATTTATTTATTTGTAAAAATAATTGTAAAATATAATATTTTTTAAATGAATTTTATAGAAATTTAAAAGAAAACATTTTATACCCAAGGTTAATATTTCAAATTATATGATGAGAGTCAATTAATAATTATTAACAGTTTTAACCAATATTAATAATTTTAATATTTATATTAATTTGTATTATAGTATTATATATTATATATTACATTTTTATATAGCATAAATAAGACTTTCAATTTAATATTATCAATTGATAAATAGATTAATTTAAAATATAAGGTATACTGATAAATACATATACAATTTATATATTATATTATATATATATATATATATATATAATATATAAATATATTTAGTATGATGAATACATACTGGATTAACATCATATATTAAAATATAATTAAAAATACATTATTATAACCTGCTAATTTATTTATAAATACACATATTATTTATAATTAATTGTCTTCAATCTTCCTATAATATATTAATATTACATTAATTATCAATATTATATTATGAATACCAAAGATATTTTAATCAAAAATACTAAAACAAAAAATCTTTACTATTTATATAACTTTATTGTAAAATAGTGAATATTAAATTTTACTTATTTAATTAATGGAAAATAAGTTAACATAACTTTTACAAATCGCAGCTAACTAAACATTACATTTAAACGGAAACTTATAAATGTACTTAGTCATTGCGATACAATTTATAATAAAATATTTATGATTGGGAATTCTACTATTGTTATGATTATATAATTTAATATATAATAAATATATTAACTATAAACTAATTAATTATTGTTAATTTAATACATGTCTTATGACTTAATTCAATATATATATATATATATATATATATATATATATATATATATTGATATGTTAAGATGGAATGATAAGACGACCATTCGTTACGAATATACATATGCTATAAATACGTTTGATGCATACGTGATGTATTCATTAAATGTGATCGTAAATGATTCTTTTCTATTATTTAATCATGAAATGTTATATATAATATTTATATATTTATTTGAATATATTGACTAAAAAATACTAATTTAAAAAATACAATGGAAAGTATACATATACTTATATATATATATATATATATATATATATATATATATATATATATATATACATATATATAAATTTAACATAAATACGTTTTTATCATACTTATAATTGATATTATTATGTGAATATTAATTTTCAGGAAATTATTGATAATTCTCTGAAATATTATGTATTAATAAACGTTTTTATGATAAGCATATATTTATTTTATTAGAAATGTATGCAAATTATTGCCTACATTTAACTTAATAAAATTCTAAGAAATATTTTATTTTATGTAGTAACATTATTTTATATTATAGATTAGAAAGTTTGCAATCAATTGGTCAATACATATCATTTATACAATCTAATTAGAATCGAATTTTTGTGAAAAATATAACAAATTAAACGTATTTTAAATGTATTTTAAATTCCCATATATTTAATTTAATTATAATAAAACATTGTATATATATTTTTTAATGCCGAAACATAGCAACACATACTATGCATTTAAAAAAAACATATACTGTGGTATAAAATATTAAATTAGTTATTTTATTAAATTAGTTATTTTATTAAATTAATTATTTTAATACATATGATTACAAAAAGTATGAAAAAAAATGTTAATTAAAATGTAAATTTAAATATAAACAATACTAAATGCTTAAGGAATGCGTATCATTATAAAAATGATGGTATCATCATTGATATTTTTCTTAATTTTGAAAATTTAAACGAGGTTGTCCAATAATATTCTAATACTATTCTAAATATAAAAACATATTACAATTACGATTTGATATCATAGTTAACAATATATTTAACAAATCTCTGTATCAGGATACGACTTATACTAAACTTATACTGTTATACATCAATCAATGTCCTACGTTTTTAACATTTGTTATTTAGTATTACATTAATTCATTTACAAATACTTGTTATTTTACCGGAAATCGATAAATATATTTAATATAATCCATTTACTTCTAAATTGGATATAACAATCTAATAAGTATATTTAGTATAAGAATAATTAATAATACATTTAAAGTTATTATTTAACATGCTAATATTTAATATACTAATATGAAAAGATTTTATATTTAATTTTACAATATAAATACAATATTTACATTCATCCTGAGGAATCTATTTCGAATTAAGCATATCAAAGTATTAAATATCATACAATCTATCCTATACAATTTAGTAGGCTAATATATTAAATCATAATATCAACATTAATATTTAGTTAAATTTAATCAGTGCCATATATAAATGATAATGATTATTTATTTTAAGTATTGTTTATTCCATTGTCATTAATGATTCATGTATATTTGTGAAATAGTTTGAATTCAATAATTAATTCATTCATTCATTACATTTTTGTATCATATCTCATTGAATGTATAAATCATAAATAAGGTTTTAAATAATTTTACAATATTCAATAAAGTTATTCATATATTACAAAAGTGCAAATATTTGAATGTATTTACTATATAAACCTTTATTATAAAAAATACTTTATAAATATTAATTACCAGTACTCTGATATATTACATTCTATGAGCCTATACTTTTTATTTGTATTTGTTAAATACTAATATTATTTATATTATATAGATACAATTATATAATAGGGTTAATAAATAATAAATATTACTAATTAATTTGAATTTAAATCCTATTAATGATTACATATAGTTATTTCTTTTTAGAAACTATAGTAATTAATTGTTATTTTAAATAATATAGAAATTTATTATTGGAACTGTTAATATAGAATATTATATTATATATTATATATTATATATTATATATTATATATTATATATTATATATTATAGATTATATATTATTGATTATTTTATTAAATTAATTTTTGTATAAATATATATTTGTTATATTATTAATCTAGTTAATAATTAATTCTTAATAATTATTAATAGAGTTTATTTATGGCTGCTGGGGTGCTTGGCTTGGTACTTGGACTTACATTACCAAATAATGGTTATCTTAAAATTTTGTAATATATTTATAAGTTAAATATATATATTTAATATATTAATATTTTTAAAATACATTAGAAAAATATATAACCCCATCGATTAACCTATATAATGGAGGTAATATAAATATATATTTATATTATTGAATGCATATTAATTATTTATATATGATGTCGATAATAATTCATAGATAGTTATGATAAGTATGTATACTAATGATAGGTAGAACAAACAAAAGTAAAACATTAAGATATGTAAAATTGTGTAACTTAAATATCGTAATATTATTTACTATTAAATCTCAGTTATACATAATTTATATTTGATTAAATAATATAAGAATGAATTAAAGAAATTGTATATATTAAGTGTTATTTAATAATATCCTATATCATACTAAGTAATTTAGTAAAAATGAAATACAATAACGATTTTGACTCTTGGTCATATATTTGCCATCATAATTTGTATATCAAGAGGTAAGTCCAGTGAATATATCTAATCATATCCTTAAGGATATAGAATATAATTGAATAAAATAAATGTAAATAATATTTTAAAATAATTTAAATTGTATTTTTTAGTTATAAATATTAGTTACTATCTACTTACAATTTTGTTAAAATGATATATTTAGAAATTTGTTATCGTTTATTTTATGAATTATTTTTTTAAGTATCATTTTATTTAAATTATTCCCAAATCATATAATTTCCTATAAAAATAACTATCATTATTTTGGTATTGTACAATTAAAATTTATTTAATAATACAATTTTATTAACTATACAATTTATTAATAAAATAAAAACATCTATTTTATATATTAATTTTAAGTATGATTAGTAAAAGAATAAAATGCACATAAATGTTAAAATGTTAAAATCTAAAATGTATGAAATGTAAAAGTCAAAAATGTAAATATATCGAAAATTATAAAAAAAATATATTTTAAAGAACTAATTATTTAAATAGCTAAATGATATTAAATATTTGAAAATAATTTTAATAGGGAAAATGGGTTAATTAAAGTAGATTTTTATATTATGGCAAACATTAGTGGCGTAAATAATAATTAAAAAAATAAATATTAGTATTTTCTAAGTATTTCAATTATTAATAAATTATTATTAATAGAAAATATTATAATAATGAGATTACAAAATGTTTAATAAATATAATAGATAATGTTAAAAGTTCTGCATATATAAATATCATATTAGATATTAGAATTTAAATTTAAATTTGATTCATAAATTTGACCACACAATTCAATATAATATATTATATGGTATTATATATTATAATATAATTTTAACATTGTAAATTTAGCAAATAAAATTAAAAAATTTATAATCCTCATAGTTTTAAAATATTATTTTTAGCCGAATATAATAAACTATTCCAGACACCTAATATTCGTCACTTGTCTTAAATATTGGCTATATATAGTAATTAAATATACAAATTGATTGATATTTTATTAAAACAAGACTATAATAATATGTCAGTAATACTATTTCATCAGTGCCACTGTATCATATATATTGATATCATAGATTTTGAATTAAAAATAGTAGAATCTTCTGATTATGTAGATCTTGTAGTCTGAATCCCTCTTTATATTTATGTATTCGTCGTGTGTTACGTTATTATCTATTTTGGGATATTTTACTTGTTATATTTGCCCTCCTTTTATTTAGAAGTTAATTATCAGTATTTCACATCGACATAGTTTAACACCTAGTAGTAATATTTAGAGATATCTTAAATTAATATATCACTTTTTAAAATATTTATGCAAATGCGTATATATATCTCACTAGTTTGTTAAATTAAAAGGCGATTGTATTTAGCAGTTTATTGAATCCCAATAATATCATTAATGGTAATTTGATTTCGAGTAAAAATATAAGATATTTGTGCCATTGGAGATTGGTATACTGGAAGAATTTATCTGTGACATTTTAACGTGTTGAATACTGAGTATCAATATTATTTTCCGATATGATGGTATATATTTAAAATATATCATCATATATAAATATAAATATAAATATAAATGTAAATGTAAATGTAAATGTAAATGTAAATGTAAATGCAAATGTAAATGTAAATGTAAATGTAAATGTAAATGTAAATGTAAATGTAAATGTAAATATAAATGTAAATATAAGAATAATAGAATAATTGTAGATGGCTTCGTTAAACTTATTAATTTGTATTACGATATATTATTATTTAGTTGTATTTTGGATATTTTTTAATGTATTGTCGATATATAAGAAATACTAACATTATGTATCTATCAGGATTTTAGATAATAAATATATTTAAATATACGTATTATTAAATAATATAGTGTAAGGTATAACATATGTATTGTTTCATATTATATTAATCAGATTTTAATTAAATTATTATTTTAATTTACTATGAATTTTACTACATTTACCAATACTCGAGAGAATACAATAGAGAGTTCTATCTATATATAATATATAAGTATTTATATATATATACAAACACACACATACGCATACATATATACACATATATATATATATATATATATATATATATATATATATATTTATATATAAATATATATATATATATATTTATAATATTGTTTAGAATTTGTCACTACACATCGGATTTCAATTATTTTTGATAATACAAGTAAATTTATATATCAGTTTTAATATATATATAAATATATATTAACTATAATTAATATTAAATAAGGATTTATCTACACTAATAAAACTAATAACACTAATAACATATAATACTAACATATCACTTGATAAATAGTACATAATGCATTATAATTAATATATTACAATTATATGTATAATGTTTAAATTAATGTAATACATATGTAATGATATAATGTAATGTGTGGATGTAATTGAATGTCTGGATTCGTATAAATGGTTTCTAATTTTTCATTTTTTATAAGTGAATGAAAGTAACATAAGTTATAGAGATGAACATTATAATGAGGTAATAAAAACTATAATAATATATACTGATATATACAAAAAGTCTGAACTAATAATTCCAAGAATATATTGGAATGCATATATTATTGGAATTATTACACACATATACGCAAACACATACACACACATATATATATATATATATATATATATATATATGTTTCTAATATTATTTGGTTGAATAACTAGTGTCAATTATACCATTTATTTTCTTTACAAATAAAAATAGAAATATAAAATTAAGTAAAAATGATGGCGCGAGGGAGTGGTGGGTAAATAAGAATATTACGTAACTCCTCAGCGTAACTTCATTAGATGTTTATAATTACTTTCATAACAAATGCAGGTACCAAGGACATATTTGTTGATTAATTATATTTACCGGATAATAAGTCTTTCCATTTGCATGTTATTAATTTTCTTTTTGCCAAGTAGAAATCTCTTTATTTGACAAATTATAATTATTTCTATTTTTATAGTATTAAGTCTTTCTATTTGCCGAGTTGTAAGTCTCTTTTGTAAATAATACATTTATAAAATATAAATAATTTATTTCATATAGTAAATAACATTAATTTGTATTTAGTCAATATTCTTATTATAATAATTAATAAATAGACGAATACTACTATAATTGAAGGTATATAAATATTATATACATGTACATATATATACATATAAATATTATAAATATATATATATATATATATATATATATATATATATATATATGTATATATATATATAATACTATATATATATATATATATAT
>OZ038315.1:5099281-5161601 GCA_964035775.1 Osedax frankpressi | reverse complement strand
AAAACTTTATTCAAAATAAACAATATTCCATAACAGATATCCATATTTTGAAAAATAAAAATGTTTACATATATATTTTATATATAAATATTAATGTTCTCGATAATAGTATATTATTTAAAAAATATTAGTACATTTAATTAGGATTTGCGTATAGTTTGAAATATATTCATTTATAAACAATATTAAATTTAGAATGGAACGGTATTACTATCAAAAGAGAATCAGGAAATTGACGAAGAAAACGAAAAACAAAATAATAAAGGTTTAGTAAAAAATATATAATGTAATTAAACAATTTTTGGTAAATTCAATTAATAATATATTATATTATATATGTTTACTAGGAAATTACATAATTACTACAATTGCTTGTATAAGTTGCATACTTATAATATTAATTGCAAATCGACCAACAAAGAAAAAATATCTATCAGGTAAATATGAATATTTCAATAATTATATAATATCAGATGTGTATAAATATTTATATATTATTAGTTTAGTTTATTTTATTATATTTTAAATTATTAATATAGGCGAAGATAGAGAAATAATATCATATGATAGTTTGACATCATATATCGATAAAGATAAAGATCAATACGAAAACAAAGATATTCTTTAAAGCAAATTAAAAAATTAAATTTTTTTTAAATAATCAATTATAATATATATAATTATATATAATTAATTTTCTCTTTCAAACCACTCTTTCCTATATATATATATATATATATATATATTTATTTATATATCATACTCTTTACCTGTATCTCTTTACCTCTCTAACTGTCTATATTAATTTACTTTTCAGTATAGAATTTTTTTCTCTCTCATGATCGTTAATTATCACTATATATATATATATATATATATATATATATATATATATTCCTATTTATTTTGAACTCGCTTTTACAATATCTGTTCACTTTACATATTTATTCAAAATATTGTCGCTTTTAAGCATATATCATTTAAATTCTAGATATATATTCAAATATAGACGAATTAGATCTATTAGATATATGGACGATTTAAGTTTATCTATTTTTAAAATAAAATTTTATTTATTTGTTTAGATTAATTTGTTTTAAAATTAATTTTGAATTAAAATGATATATATTTATTAAATTATTATTATATATTTATAAAAATAGATATTATAGATACAATATGTATATATATGTATTACCATTATTTATAAATGTTTTATATTTTTGCAGTGCGTGGTAATTTGCAATATAACACTAATAAAAATGCACTATAATTATTTATATTTTGTATTGTATAATTATTTCTAAAATATAATTTATATATTGTAATATATAGGCAATCGGAATATTATCATAGAACATAAATTATATTATTTAATATAAATCTATGTAATGGATTACTAATGCTAATATTATAATCTAGGTAGATAAAGTATTTATTATTTTAAAATAATATTATATATTAATAAATATTAATAAATATTAATTAGTATTATTAGTAAAACATTACATATGATAATTCGCGAAAAGTTTTATTTAATTATAATATATAAATCTATATACACATAACATATAATGCATTTCTGTCTATTATATTTTGTATTTTTATTGTTATATAATGATATCAATTAAATAAACAAGTTAGAGTTTAATATATAAATAGTACTAAGTGTATTATATAACAAGCAACACATTCATAATATGTGGACAATGGCATTTAGCTAAAGTGACGAGAATTATAATAAATTATTGAAGATATTATATTCAATATGAATATTTCTGTATAAAAAACGGAGATGATTGAAATGTAAAGGTTCTATAAGTTTAGATATATTTAGTGGTATCACGTTTAGCGTTACCATCTTTACTTATCTGTTTAGTTGGGCATATGCTAGGTGGAGTTATGAATCTAATTTGGTGATTTTAGCGTCTTAAGATACGTCCGTTGGGCATACCTTATGTTTGGTTCATTTCACTGATAAATTTGTGAAATATTGGGTCTTGTATGATGCAAGCTGAGTAGGATATAGTTATTTTGGTTGACTCTTTTATCGGTGTGCTTCTAGTTGTAATTTATGTTTAATTTGCTGATTTATAAGATCATCATGATGTTGTATGTCAATATTGGTTGGTTGGTGGAAAAGTAACTGTATAAGGCTCGGTGAAATTGAATTAATGTGTTAGTTTCCCTATGATAGTCAGCCGAGTTTTGGATCTTTATATTTTCATTACTTTAAGACGATTTTATTTACACCTAAAATTTAATATATACATTGGATTCTGGGTGATGTAATTAATGTAAGTGATGTAATTAATTTTCTAATCGTTGGTGAAGCGACATAAATTATCGTAACCGAACTGAGGAACATTGTTGTATAAATGGCTGATGTACTAAATAGTGAATACATATCTCTACATTTGTAAACGATGGTATCACATATATAGAAGTTGGTAGACGTCGGAATACCCCGAGTATAGGTCAACTATAAGTAAATAGTCTCACTCATCTAAGTTGAATTGATCATCAGAGATTATTTCCCATAGTTTGAAGGGGATTTGGTTGGGGCTATAAGGATTGCGTGCATATGTTTGCGTCTAAGAAAAACAAGTATATATGTTATTAGATCGTTGCTTATGGTTGAACATCAGAGGGTAACTTTCTCTAGTAGAAGTATTTAATCTAAACCTAAGTATACCGCATCAAACATTTCAATGATTTAATATTTCCTTATTTGGCACTAGTGCAGCAATACTCTAACAAATTATTCTATTTATAAAAGTTATTTCATCAATATATGGACAATATTTCTGTAGGTATTTATCTAGTTACTTCCTGTCGTCAAACCATCTTTGGGAAATAAGGTCTTCAATTGTATTATATAGTCCGTCAGCCTGTTTGGTGTTTAGTATCGGTATAGTTTCTATTTATGATACCAGACTGATCATATTAATAATGTCAATGTTTGGTTACGGGGGAGGTGATAATGTCAAATCTCTAAAGGAAGCATCTGCGAGCAAAAGCTCTTTACTAGGAGTATATTTAATTAACAGATGACATAACTGTAGTATAATGAGCAAACTACGAAGTTTGACTGGTTTATATGTGCTTTACTGCTAACATATTTAGAGGTTTATGGTTGCATTCTATTGTGAATTAACATTCGTATAGGTAATGGGGGAATCTAAGGCACTCAAATACAACGGCAAGTAGCTTTCTTTCTATATTAGCGTAGCGGATTTTAGTACTAGATACGGGAAGTATAACATACGGTTCTATAATACCGGAGGAACACTTCACCTTATCCTCTGCCAGATACATATACCCATATTGTGGTATATCGCTTACATCGAATTATGGCGATATTTATGTGATTGTGTCCATTCGAAAATTGTATTTGTATCGAAAAACTTTTGAATGAGAGTTAATAGATTGGTCATATTGGCTGTACATGGAGATATGTAATTTGCAATTCCGAGGAAGATACGTACTTGGTGGATTATAATGGATGCGAGCTAATGGGTTTACTACTTTTTGGTTCCGAGCGGTTACCAGAACTTCAATATATGAGAAAAAAACTTAATTTTGGTAGCTAATTATGTACTTATCTATATAGAAAATTATTTTATAATCCCGAGCTATGGTTTTACACGTGCACTTAATATATTACACATATACTTAAGAGATTACACGTGTACTTAAGGGAACAATGAATATCTGGTAACGGATAATATAATCTTGTATGAACCCGACATCACCTTGTTCATATTATCCAAATCAATAGCTTAAGGGAGATATTGAGAGATATTCCTAATGACTCAAACATATCTTTCTAGAGTGTATTGTCAACTCCTTAACTTTCGAGTTGTCTGTTATTTTGATCTACTACATGTTATATCTTCCCATCCAAAGTACGGTATGCATGACCTTTTCGATCTCATCCGTGTCTTTGACTAGTTAAAAATTGGTTACAATGGTCATGAAATCTAGTACTTCTGGATGGATATCTTCTGACAACTATCGAGATTCTAGTTGTGAGAAATTGTCAATGGTCAAACTTTATCAATGTTAACTTTAACAGTAAATCAGTTAGTGATATATTATTTATCTTAATTTAGGATATTAATATGAATACAATTATATATTTTGTTATATATCTTATACATGTACATTGTGTTTATCTCAGAAGGTTGTACTTAATGATATGAATAGACAACATAGTTAATATATATATATATATATATATATATATATATATATATATATATATTTATCGTAGCTGCAAAAAGATACAACATATTAAAATTGATAGATAAAATAAAATTGTATATACAATTTGAAATATAATTTTCTACAAATATCGAATGTAATTAATTCATTTTGTTCTGAGAATTATGAATAATGCGATAATAAAAAAAATATCTCTATATCTTTTATGGATAATATCATGCAGATCCAAATGCATATATATTAAAAACATTATCAACTTCATCAAATACTATTGTAATATCATTTGTATTATTCAGGCTAATGATAATACGTGGACGCAGTCCTTTGCTGGAAAAGTAACCAGACTAGCTGATATTTAGATAACCTAAAATATTCATTATGATATTTTTTATTCTGTTATGAAGTAATGTCTTTGTAAGCTAGCGGTAAATATATTTATGTAAAGGATCATCTAAAAGCTGTTTTAATTATTTTTTCTCACAATTCGATAAAAAGATTTTATAGCTTTGATCGGAGTATCGAAAATTTCATACCAATGAATATAAATTACTAGTTTGATATGGCCAAATACTGTAATAAATTTGGTGGTTAACTCTATTTCTATAATACGTATAATCATAGTTTATTTTAATTGTAGACATTAATAACAAGTTGGAAAAATAGTAATTCTATCAAATCCTGTCGATTTATAAAAGGTATCTTTTAGGGCTTATTGAAATTTTAGCGATAATGATATCATATGAGGATCGCAAATGTATTGCCTGAAAGTTATCCAAATGTAATCTTCTTGGTTAATTTGGACAAAAGCTAAACTCACAATAAAATATTCGAAATAAAAACTTCTGAATTATTTAATAACTTTGTTATTAACAAAAGAAGGCATTTTACCTGTATTACCATTTTTAATATAGATATTTTCTCAACTCTCCCAGATGATAGGTCATTAGAGAAATACAATTTGAAATTCTAGGTATGTGGGTTTGTTCGTGGGTTGATGGGATGAGTAAACTAGCTTGACAATTTTACTAGCGAAATTCGAGCTACAAAGGAATTTAATGCCTATTGCAACATTTTGTATCTAGTTATGGTTTGTTTACCCAGAGTAAAATTCGATATATACCTTTTATTAAAATTAGTGAGCTATATTTGTGATAATTGAAATCCAGGCCAATTATATGGCATCTAGTTTAAATTATTTACCATGTCTTATTAGTTTACGGTTAAACAATAGTCCGCTATAGCGGTATCATCTTCTTTAGTGAAAATTAACCTTTTATTTTTATATAAGATTATCACAGCAGATTATGCCACTCTTCTTAATATTGGTTTCATAACATGAAATATATGACAGTTTTAAAAGTTGTTAAATTTAATTAAATGCATACATCTATTATTTACGTGTAATTTAACATATTTCATTATATATACGAGTGTTAATAATTTTAAAAATATGAATAATAGGACACGTGAATATAAACAATCAAATCATTATTTAAATATTATAACATTTCAAATAAGTACATAATTTAAAGTAATTCTTACAATGGGTTTATATTCTTATATTAAGAATGTTCCACTAAAATATATATTAAAATAATATTTTGCTTTATTAAGAGGGTTAAATATAAAATAAATTTCTTATACATATTTAATTTGTTTATTGAATTTACAAAATTAATAATTATACTTCTAATATGTAACAAATTATTTGTATTATATTTTCAAAGTAGATTTAAAATAGTGTTAATTATATAAATTAATTAGATTGATAACTATGGTATATACTTCTATTATGATATATATATATATATTGAATTATTTAAATAACATTAATATAATATATAATTAATTTATAAATATTGCATTAAAAACTTGATTGTATATAATGCCATGTTTTGTATTTTCAATCTCTCAAAATTAGTAAATATTATGCAATACTTATTATATATGATAACTCCTATAATATGTGTTAAATAATAATACAGTGCATTAATTATAAGAAATTCTTATTTAATAAATCATTCTATTTAAAATCTGAGTTTAATATAATTATGTAATAAAGTCACAATTAATAAATTTGCGATAAATCGATAACGAAAATGAGTGAATAGTATATGATAATATACATGCAATTAGCATGGTATATATTAATTATACCAAACAAATATTAAAAATATATCTTAAATAATAAACATAATCACGAAGTAAACATAAAACATACATAATCATGTACAAAAATAAATGATATCAAAACTCCTTGCATGATATTGACAAAAGACTTAACATGCGAATTAACCGCAATAATCAATATATTTACCTACTGATATTTATAGATCTATTAAAAAATAGGAAATAGAAAAGAAACTTGCTAACGTAGATATATATATATATATATATATATATATATATATAGGTGTGGAATCCCTGTATACACAATGAATATAATATAGAAGAAAAAACATTAACTCTATTACTGAATCAATTATATGAAGTCCTAGAATTGAAGTTTGAGAAAAACATTAACTCTATTATTGAATCACTTATATAATGTCCTAGAATTACTATAAGATATTATACTGGCAATATTACACCCCGAGAAGAAAAGAAAAGGTAAATGCGAACTGATTGACGAATATATGAGGAAATGCATGACGTAAGCTAAGGAATATATGACGCAATATATGAAATACACATTTAGATACGATATGGAAATCATATTACTCCTGATAGAATATATCATCAAGAAATGCAACAACTTTAAATACAGGGAATGAATCATAGATAATGATTAATTTGTAATATCCGACTAGGCTATATACATTTTCTTATATTATGAGGCACTTCAATGAGTGATTCGTAAGAAATCTAAACAAAATTATGCGTAATACTTCACTTGTACTTTAAATTCGACCAACTAAAATTAAACTATATCTTGAATAATCAAAATGAACCATAATATATGGAAATATATGCTCATATATCATATATCACAGACATAAGAACATACTTACGAACGATATCCGATTGATCGTTTACATCACATAATACATGAATAACTAAAATACAATTAAAATAAACATTTATATATTGGCTAAATACAATTTATACCTGGGTAACATTCTTTACAGCAGATGGCAAATGTTGGAACTACTCTTAATAATATAGATAAAAACTATCAAGTAAAAAAAAATTCCCATGATACTACAAAAATATTACCAAATAAATTTGAAGGTCTAGATAATGTAATATGTACAAATAACCCAGTAGATTATGTTACCTATGACACAGTAGATTATGTTATTACACGACATATTACATAATATACTGTATTAAAGGTCGTATATGTCACTAATGATGGAGAATATAAAGAAGATCTATACAAGATTACAAAAATAGCAAAATAGATAATGATTAGATTAGATTAATTGGATTTCAAACCTTAAAGTATTTACCTAAATCTGCTAGATCTAAATCAAACTATACCAAACCAAACTAAACCAAACTTAATCAAACTAAACCAAACTAAACCAAACTAAACCAAACCAAAACAAACTAAACTAAACTAAACCAAACTAAACAAAACTAAACAAAACTAAACCAAACTAAACCAAACTAAACCAAACTAAACCAAACTAAACCAAACTAAACCAAACTTAATCAAACTAAACCAAACTAAACCAAACTAAACCAAACCAAAACAAACTAAACTAAACTAAACCAAACTAAATCAAACTAAACCAAACTAAACCAAACTAAACCAAAATAAAACAAACTAAACCAAACTAAACCAAACTAAACCAAACTAAACCAAACTAAACCAAACTAAACCAAACTAAACTAAACTAAACCAAACTAAACCAAACTAAACCAAACTAAACCAAACTAAACCAAACTAAACCAAACTAAACCAAACTAAACCAAACTAAACCAAACTAAACCAAACTAAACCAAACTAAACCAAACTAAACCAAACTAAACCAAACTAAACCAAACTAAACCAAACTAAACCAAACTAAACCAAACTAAACCAAACTAAACCAAACTAAACCAAACTAAACCAAACTAAACCAAACTAAACCAAACTAAACCAAACTAAACCAAACTAAACCAAACTAAACCAAACTAAACCAAACTAAACCAAACTAAACCAAACTAAACCAAACTAAACCAAACTAAACCAAACTAAACCAAACTAAACCAAACTAACCCAAACTAAACCAAACTAAACCAAACTAAACCAAACTAAACCAAACTAAACCAAACTAAATTAAACAAAACTAAACCAAACCAAACTAAACCAAACTAAACAAAACTAAACTAAACTAATCCAAACTAAACCAAACTAAACAAATCCAAAATAAACCAAACTAAACCAAAATAAAATAAATAAAAATAAACAAAACTAAACAAAAAAAAACCATACTAAACTAAACCAAACTAAACCAAACTAAACCAAACCAAACTAAACCAAACTAAACCAAACTAAACTAAACTAAACCAAACTAAACCAAACTAAACCAAATTAAACCAAACTAAACCAAACTAAACCAAACTAAACCAATCTAAACCAAACTAAACCAAACTAAACCAAACTAAACCAAACTAAACCAAACTAAACCAAACTAAACCAAACTAAACCAAACTAAACCAAACTAAACCAAACTAAACCAAACTAAACCAATCTAAACCAAACTAAACCAAACTAAACCAAATTAAACCAAACTAAACCAAACTAAACCAAACTAAACCAAACTAAACCAAACTAAACCAATCTAAACCAAACTAAACCAAACTAAACCAAACTAAACCAAACTAAACCAAACTAAACCAAACTAAACCAATCTAAACCAAACTAAACCAAACTAAACCAAACTAAACCAAACTAAACCAAACTAAACCAAACTAAACCAAACTAAACCAAACTAAACCAAACTAAACCAAACTAAACCAAACTAAACCAAACTAAACCAAACTAAACCAAACTAAACCAAACTAAACCAAACTAAACCAAACTAAACCAAACTAAACCAAACTAAACCAAACTAAACCAAACTAAACCAAACTAAACCAAACTAAACCAAACTAAACCAAACTAAACCAAACTAAACCAAACTAAACCAAACTAAACCAAACTAAACCAAACTAAACCAAACTAAACCAAACTAAACCAAACTAAACCAAACTAAACCAAACTAAACCAAACTAAACCAAACTAAACCAAACTAAACCAAACTAAACCAAACTAAACCAAACTAAACCAAACTAAACCAAACTAAACCAAACTAAACCAAACTAAACCAAACTAAACCAAACTAAACCAAACTAAACCAAACTAAACCAAACTAAACCAAACTAAACCAAACTAAACAATATGTCTTAGGGCTCATACAATTTTTTAGAAAATTCAATATTCAAATTCTAATTCTTAACAGGTTATTGGGAAATAAAAATCGACTAAAATTTAGTGTATATAATATTGAAGCTAAGATTTTTTTCAATATACAATGAATATCTTAAAAAATTGCCCAACACTATATTAGTCTCAAACGATTTAATAACTTAAAAAAAGGAAATGTACATAGGACTTTCAACATTTAAATAAAAGAACAATAATATCTTATCGGATAAGGATGACTAATTTTCAAAAAGGAGAAAGTAAATACTAAATTCCATACATTTTATTTGCCAAATATTATAGAATGCGGAGCAAAACCACATATAAAAATAATAAATACTATTAAAGATATTAAAGATATTAAAATATCAGCATATAAGACAATATTTTAAGAATTTTTCTTATAATAATATACAAGAATCATGTATAGAACTTATCAACACGTATGATATATCTATATGATCTACTCAATATAAACTGATTGCAGATACCGTCTCAAGAAATTAAATTCAACGAAATATAAGATCAAATCTCAAGATATAATTAAATCACCTATTTAAATCTAAAAAAAGATATTATCGGAATAGGTACTTCAGGGTGAGATTATTGATGTAATAATAATATATAAAATGATATAAATAGATATAACATATTAGTTAACATACATAAATTGTATATATACGCTTTAACAAAGCAAGACTGATTAAAATCAAAAAAGAAATGACCTATGATAAACGACTCTATGAATTACCTGGTATATAAAGGAAGACCAGAAGAGATAAGAAGGCTATCCTCGAGTCAAAAAGTAATCTGGTTCTTTCGAAACGATTTGATCATCAATAATAAAATGATCCCGAAAAAGAAATCAGACATTAAAATCGCTAGCTATTCTACTAAGTATGTTGAAAGATCTACTTACTCAACTCCTGGGAATAAGTATGAATAAATTACTCGCTAAACATGTGTCAAATATCAATACGTATATATTTATATATATATACATATATATATATTTATATATACCTAATTCCATATACTATATCCCACTCCCCAACATAACAATCAACTACTTATGGCATATTTTAGGTATTAAATTTATCTTTTGAACAATATTCTATATAATAGCTGAATTTATTACATACATCGATGTACTATGTACCATGTACTATGTACTATGCACTATATCTGATAAAATCTTATAAATGATATCATAACGTTACAACTACTCTACTCTAAATTTTTATATCGTGATTTGTTTGAATAATGTATATTATACAAGTATTTTGTAACAAGAATATCTTTATATATCGTAAAGTTAAATTTCTAATGATAACCCAAAAATGCTATCAAAGATATGTTATTCTCTTATCATTAATTATTTTTAAACTTTACTTATAAATAATGTATTTGTTTAATATATTTGTATATATATAATATATATAATATTATATAATATTATAATATAAATACATATGTAAGTTTTAAATTGAATTTATTTTCTATTAATCATAAAATATAGAATATATATTATTTAAATAAATACATAAATGATTTATTAATAAATCTACTACGTAGTCCAAGATATTGTATAGATTGTCAAAATGCAATGAAAGAAGAACATTTTTTAAAGAAAAATAATTTTAAAGATTCTGATTGTTTTTCAATACTAAGTAATGTAAAACATACTTATTGTTCGATATGTTTTACTGGATTGACCATAAAATACAGTATTTTACAGAAAACTAAAAATATATATGGATTAATATCTAAATCGGTAAATAGAACTAAATTAAAGATGTATATAATTAAATATATTATATTTTTCCTAAAATATAAATGTAATAATTACCACCCATTATATAAATATAAATATTAAGTTAGATATACATCATTATATGACTATTTATATAGTAATATGTATTGTTAACGATTTTAAAATACTGCTATTTTATTATTAGTTTATTTAGATATATATTTGATAATAATATTTTATTAGATATATCTTATAAGAAAATGTAGACATAATGTTAAGAAAGAAATATCAAAATGTGAAAGGAATAAAAAAAGTTATATACAAAAATTATATACATGTATTATCTGTATTATCTTAAATATTATATGTAACTTTATCATTTATAATATGCATTTTAAAATTAGTATATTAAATTAATATATCTTATTTATAAATAAATGGTAAAATAGAAATTAATTTGCTTGAAAATATATTTTTAGTTTTATAAATGTGTTCATAAATTAAGCTATATAGGTATATTTCTATAATAGCTTTTATAAATAATTATGATTATTATAAAATTATAATAAATATTTCTCTAAATACCAAAACAATATATGAAATGTGATTGAAATAGAATGTCAAATATTATTTCTATTGTATGAATATTTTTAATTCCAGTTAAAAATATATTATGAATTATATGGCTTAATATTAATTTATATGTATTATTTAATTATATATTTTAGATTTCTAAACCGTCGATGTTTAATATAATAAATAAATAATGAATGTATTTATAAAACTATAGATATCTTTTATATGCATATGTATATGAAATATTGAATGAATAATCATTTATAGACAATACAATGGTATTTATATTTACAATAGTGTTTACGACACAATGGAATTACAATAAAATAGTAGTATTAACTGCAGAGGGTTATTTTTGGATGCATATTTATTATGATGGAATTTAATTATAAAAAAAATTATAAGAATTAAATTTTATATTTCGCATTTTAAATAGTTATTATATACTGTATATTTATATTATTATTATGATATATTTTATAGATTTAACAATTAGAATAGATTGCAAAATATTATGTAAGACTGACAAATGTAATACAATAAAGTACAATGAAATACTATCAAGTTAGCATCACTTTATATATTAAAATTTGTATTAATTTATATTATATATTATTATTGAAAGATTAAATATAATTTAGTTTAAATATAAACACATTTTTACATCTACATTCAATAAATAATAATATGGATATACAATAATTTTAATTTTCAATTTTATTTTTAATAATATTTAATTAGATCTATAAAATGGTTACAACAATTATTAAAACGTAGCTATGGTAATAGATTATACTAGTTGTATATAGTAATATTGTATGCTAGTACAACTATGCTAGTAGAGTATGCTAGTACACTATGCTAGTACACTATGTTAGTACACTATGCTAATACAGTATACACATTCTTTAAGATGTTTTTATGCAATATTAGCACATATTTTCTGAGATGTTCTAGAGTTTTTAAGTTTATAAGTGGAATAAACATATAAGGTTCAAGGGTAGAATTTAAGTTTTGAGTTTAAATAGTGTATGTTATATGGAGAGTTTAAGTGTATGATCATATAATAAATAAAATTATGAGAAAATACAGATTATCGTTAATAAACATTAACTTTTGCACTATTAAGATATTTACACATTAATTGTGATTTAATAATCATATGCAAATACAATTCGTGTATATATTTTCCTGCATTAGCAAACCTTCTTAACAATACTTATTTTTATTATAATTGGGATTCTAATTCATATTATAAAATATAATAATTCGGTTTAATATATGATATAATATAATTAATATATTTATTATGTATTATATTATAATATATTTTAATATATATATATATATATATATATATATATATATATATATATTATAATATAGTTAATTATTTAATATAAATATAAATTTTAATCTACGATTATTTTGATTTTATTTGCAGATTACAATGTGATTCCAATATGTGGCATATGTCATCAATATTACGATATTAAAAATGTTGATACATATATCGATAGTTGTTCTAAAAATGGTAATATTATTATACTAGAGATATTAATTAAAACATTATTGACTATGAATGTTCACTATGAATGTAATATCCTTTTCAAAATAAAGAAATTAAATTCAAATGCATTGTATTTTGATAAATTTATATTTTTACCATGCCTGATAAAAACTTGAATTTCATATCAATGCTGATTTAATTTATATCAGTAATTTATCTATATAGCTTTTTTACACACAAATAATATTCTATTTTTAATTTAATTTTTTAAATTTTAACTATATATATATCAAATGTATATCAAAAACTATAATGATGCAGTAATTTTCTGTGTATTTTAAAATATATTAAATTTAATATAAGTTATGTATAGATAAGTCAATCTACTATATTCGATATAAGTTAAGTTTGAAATATATATTTATAAATATTAGTATTATTAGAAATAAAATAGTTGTATATGTATTTATTTAATGTTAAAATATATTTTTATTAATAAAGAAAGTTATGCAATAAAACTATCTAACATTACTACATTAATATAGATATAAACTCTAAGGTAACATTTGAATTGTGTTTTGGAAAATGTTACAATATTACATATTTTACACTTTATAACACTGTTAGTAAAAATATTACGTTTAATATTAGTAATACAAAATTTATAAATAAATTATGATAATTAATAGATAAGAGTAAGCAGAGGATGTATTAATGATATAAATGCATATCGACTCATCGAAAATCAAGGAATTCAAAATATTTATGGTAACATAATAATAATAATAATAATAATAATACTATAATTATTTATATTTATTATTAAATTATTACCCATAATATTAATATTAGGTATGTTTATATATTCAATTTGTGAAGCAAGTATATTTATTTCATGCAATGCTGGAATTAATAATCTAGATATGAATGCAATTGTTCAAAGTTTGTAAACATAGTATATTATAGTTAAAACTGTTAATATTTAGTGTAATACGTTCAAAGTATATGATATATACTATAAAATTAATAATATGTTGTTAATAATGTTATGATCAATAATTAATTAACATCTACACAGATTTAGATAAAATAAATATTATCGAAAATGAAATATATAATCATAAAAAATCTCGGTAATATGTTATTTTACTAAATAATACATTATATAATATTGGAATATAAATTAATATGTAATGATACATTTAACCCACATAGACATACAGTGTGTTTATCATGTGTATCAGAAAGGTCGTACTTGAATGATGAGACAAATTGTGATAGAGGTATATATTTGAATAAATATTAGTTTTTTTAATGGTACATATTATATATATATATATATTAAATCTATATATATATATATATATATATATATATATATGTATGTATATATATATATATATATATATATATATATATATATATATATATATTAAGGATTTGATATATAGCAAATACGAATTATTTTTAATTTGTATTTTCTAACATAGATATATTAACTAAACTTTATATTTTAGGTATTGAATCAAGTATTTTTAATATAATCCCTTGCGAAACTAAATGTATATCTAGATTTTACAGAAAAGATTATACGGTAAACCTTATTATTGTTATGTAATCTTAATATAATTAAGATTTGAATTATAAATACAAAGTATTTAGTTAATATTATATAATATTTATATAATAGTTATTATTAAAATAATTTGCTATTGGTAAATATATTATTTTTCATAAACAATTGAGCATATACATAAATATATATATTTCAAATTTATAAATTGTTATATAATATGCATTATTTAGTCACATAAACACAAACGCACTCACAAACACGCACACAAGCACACACACATACACACACACACATATATATATACATATATATATACATTTACATATGTGTATGTGTAAGTTTATGTGTCTAAATAATGCATATTATATAACATTTTATAAATTTTAAATATATTAAAATTAAATTTCTTATATTGTAACCATGATAATGTAATATATACGATTATATGTATATACATTATAGACTAATACATATTATTATACATAAATATGTTAACATAATTATATTATAAATATGAATAAGGTATATTCTATAAGAGGGTGTGAAGATAAATACAGCAATATTTATCATAAAAAGACTAAATTGCCAAAGTCCATAAATAATAAATACTATTGCAATGGTATGTAATATACCAATATATATATATATATATATATATATATATATATATATATATAATAATGATTATTATAAAATTATAATAAATACTTCTCTAAATATTTACAAAATATATGAAATTTATTTGATATAGAATGTAAAATATTATTTTTATAGAATGAATATTTTAAAATATATTTAAAATAATATTGTTTTAATATTAATTCAAATAGTAAATTCAGTATATTTATTATTTAATTATATATTTTAAATTTTTAAACATTAGATATATACTAAATTCAATAAATAATGAATGTATCTCAAATATATATATATATAATGAAATATTATATTTTTTATAAAACAAAATTAATAATTTAGTTTAGTTATTTTATCTACTAATATAACTTATTCGCAAATATAATATATTTCAAATACTCATTCATATTTTGATATTTATATAACATACACGAATGTACATTATTATTTTATTTTTATATCGGATATTATTTTAAATATTATAAAATACCTTATATTAAATATTCAATAGTAATTCTAATTATATATAAACTATTACATTAATATAACAATTTTAGTTGCTATTTTCTTATATAGATAACAACAATTTTATATAATATTCATTCTACATTAGTTTAATTATATGTAATATATTATATAATTATATGCATTATAATTATGATTCATATTTGATGGGATTATATTTATTTAAAAATTAAATTAATATACATTTTTATTTATTTTTATTTTGCAGTATTAAACAAAACTTATAATAAATTTCATTAATTATTTTAAATATATATCTTTAACATACAAAAAGTGAATATAAAAAGTGATGATTGTATATGATAATATTTTATAAATAATATAAACATATTTTAAATATGGTTAAAACTATTAAGATTATAAATTATTTATGTTTTATTTTCTTATAAATAAGCTTCAAATTGTATAAAGTTTTATTTAATAATAATAATATTTAATATTTAATATTATTTAATATTTAATATTTAATAATAAAAATAAATAAATAAAATAACTAATTTAAAACAATTATTTTTACAATAATGCATATTATTTAACTTTTTATGACTTTAAATGTTACTTTATACATATTAATATTTAATTTGATACTTTACTTATATTATTATAGAATGAAATTAAAAATTTTTTAGATTTTAATTTAATTATATTTTAATAAATAATTATATGGATTATTAATTATTAAATAAACTCGTAATGCATTTTTTTAAACATATTATTAATTACCGGTGCAATTTGAGATCATTTAAATACCGGTAGTTAAGCTATTGCAATTAACGGGGATAACAATATTAAGTAATGTTATATTTAAAACGGAATAATTATAAAGATCTTTTGAATATTTTCAATTTGAATATTATGATCTATAATTTGTTATCGAATTCTATTTTGAATAATAATTCTTTGATATGAGAACATTGAGTGAATTAAACTATTCATATAGTATGTTATTTATATCGTATGATATAACATAGACAAATATTAAACACCATATTATGCCATAAACAATAGTATATGGTTATTATACTTAAGCTTGTTATTAAATATTATAGATTATTAAAAATTGTAATCAATATAAGGGAATATTTGTAGTTACAATTTAAATTACTGCATATTTATTTGTAGATGATTGAACATCGCATTTTGTAGTCCATTCTATTAAGTCACTGAATAAAGCTTAAAGAGTAATGAACAAAATCATTTTTAAAAGAACACTTTGTTTTAAATTAACGTTTAATTTCACGATAAAAATTGAAGGGAGTTTGTTTATTTAAATTATATTATTGTGGTCTGATAATTTATTATTAAGTAATACCCGAACTAGTTTGGATAAAGTATAAAAGTTCATTATTAATTCTGACATGTTGATCATTTTGGTTGTTGAAGGATCTCTTTTTTTCAAATATTGCTTTAGATGTGTTGATCATATATATAAGTTCAATCCATAATAATAGTAAATAAAATTAACGGGTTATGTCATAGTTACATAAGATAGCATCCCAAAGATACTAATTGACAATAAAATCAGGCGATGGTTCAACTTATTATGAATGTAAATAAATATATCTATAGTTTTGCTATTTATCACGTTACGCCAGATCTGTAATTTTCTTATATAAACTTCTGCATTTATTAAGAAGTTATTTGATACGAAAAATAATACTTGTGGTGTAACGTATATAGGTGTGTGATTAATAATTGTATTATTTGTAATTCACAAAATGAATTGTGATTTTATATGGTAATTGTTATAACCATATATTATAATTGAGATAAGAAACAAAGATACATTTCAAAAATATCCATTATTAAAGAGTTTAATATAGATCTAACATACCAACACTACATATATAATTTGTTTGGTCAGCCTTTTAATTTAATATTTATTAGTTGGTAATAACAACAATGAAACTATTATTTAAACATGTTTCGATAAAAAAATTAATAATTAATAAGTCCAGTATTTTAGATATATTATTATTTTAACTGCTATTTGTATAGTAAACTTTGAATAAGTACAATTAAAATAAATTCAATTATAATTAATATTCTTAAGAAATAATAATATATATTTAATAAAATTTCAAGTTTGATATATATCGTATACATATTTATATAATTATACATTATTAAAAATTCTAAATATAAGAAAAAAATTATTTATTAATAGTTAAAACTGATCATAATATTTGTATATTACAGATTGTTATAATTCATGTATTCCCCGTTACTTTGTTTGTAATAAATACTATTTCACTCTACCAAACCGTTATTTTAATATATATACATTAATATAATAATAAGTAAACACACACACACACACACACTCAAACACACAAACAAACACATACATACACACACACACATATATATATATATATATATATATATATATATATATATATATATATAATGTATAATTAATTAATATAAATACGGATATATTATTAATCTAATACTGTAATTTTTAATGTTTTCTATGTATAATTAATGAGATATTACACACATATTTAACAATATAAAATAGTATAAATGTATGTTTATTGATACTTTCACAATAACAATGTTACTGTTATATCATTTACAAGACAACCTACTATCGTATAGCCAATGTATAACATATTAGATTATATTATAAATATAAAGCTAATGAATTAGAATTATATACAACATCACTATACAATTAAATATATAAATAACGTACCCCAAATAAATAATTTACCGTATATTTAATCCCACAAATAAATAATATTTTATTAATTCATATAATAATATAAATATTCATATATGATAACATTATTATTTAAATCAGTAGTATAAGTTACATATTTTATTTAGAAATTTTAAATATTAATAAGGTATGTACTAATATGTATACTACAAATTATATATTTACTAATTATTAATCATTATATTATTTTTGATTTATTAAAATCTAATATATTCACAATGTTGAAGAATATATATTGTTATTAAAGATAACACTATAATGATCTAATGAATAACAATTGTGAAAAATAAAAATAAACATCAATTTTAAATGTATGTTTATTGATAATTTCACAATAACAATGTTACTGTTATATCATTTACAAGATAACCTTTTTAAATATTCAATATTTTATTTGTTTAATAATTTTATATAATTTATTACGAGGTATGTAGTTAAATACCCAGTTTATTTAAATCAATGTTAAATATCAGCTAATTTATTAATACACATTGAAGAAATAATAATATCGTATATAATTATATTCAAATATATTTAAATAATTAGTTTTACTATCGGCTTATTTTATATCGTATTTAAATAATTATTTTTCAATTTATAAATATTATTAATCATATTAATAAAATAATATAAATCATAATAATATATTAGTTCATTATCTATACTGATAATATAACCAATTATATAATTAATATAGAAAAATAAAAAAAGAAACATTAAAAACTTCATGAACAAATATAGCAAAATAACTTATAAAACATCGGTATTATTAATTATTACTAAATCATATACAATATTTAATGTACTTTATATAACATTATTTTATATTCATTTTATATTTATAGAAGAATAATAAACGAACCGTTATAAAATACATGAAAAGATATAGTGAAAATACATTAAAATATATGGTATTATTAAAGAATAATATATATATATATATATATATATATATATATATATATATATGTTTGTATATATATGTATATTTATATATTTATTGAATTTAATCATTTTTGTGTATCCATATTAATTTTAATAAATTTATATATTTAATATATTTATTATGGAAATTTTCATCACAGCATTTATATAATATTTAATCTTCCTTTACACATATATTTTTTAAGTTCCTACGATTCATAACTATTAAAAAAGTCTGCTTAATGTTTTTTCCTCTAAACGAATCTATTCAAGCTGTTTATTTAGTTTTCATGTTATATATTTGGGAATTTTTCATAAAATTATATGTTTGACTTAACGTAATTATTGATTTTATTATTACACATTATTTAAGAGTAAAAGTGTTTTATAGAAACCGCTACAATTTTCTTCAAACCACAAAACTCTCGTTTTCTAGAAAATAATATAATGCATGGTTACTAATAAATGATTTCTAATAACTTATTCGAATACAGTACTATTTACATATTTATATATAAGATTCATAACTAATTTGTATAGTGTAATATATTAATAAATAGTATTTCATAAAATTGTTAATAAATAGAAATGACAATTTAAGCAATAATAAAGTAATTTTTAATTTTGAATCAATTAAATATTAAATTTACAATACATATAGAAATTTATTATATAATAAAAGCAGACGTAAATCATAATATTAATGTATTACATGCTATATCATTTAAACTGTTTATTCGTATTACAGGAATTTATAAATCTAAATTAATACTATTACAATACTGTCTATTATATTCACTGCTACAAAGAGCTCATTAACTTTTGTACTGACCTAATTCGTAGTAGATCCTCTTTCAACTAAATCAGTATCAGTTTTGATTATTTCTGCTCGTATTATAATTCTATTTATGTATTGTTTTATATTAAAATTACTGGAACAATTATTTACAACCATTTCCAATATATAAAATATGTATTCATTTCTATTAATTGATTAATTAATTTTAAATTATTATTTTTTAATAAACATTAAATTATATATGTAAACTTATATATTTTAAAAAATCTCTATTTTTAATACATGATCGGCTAATTCAGCTATTAACTAATTCAGAAATATTTTTTGTTATTAAAATGTTCTCTGACATATAATGTATCTATTATCTATGATATTGTAATAAATCACAATAATTCCGTTTTAATTGCCTTTTTAATAAGAAAATCTCCATCGCTACAACAATACTCATCATTATCACTTCCGTCAGTATCACTATCTCCATTACCATTACTATCACCATCACCACCAATACATCCACACCAACAATACATATATATCTACCTTCAACGCAACCACACCAATTATCACCATCGCCATCTACACCATAACCACCACTACTATCATTGTTACCACAACCATTACCGTCACCATTTCTAACGCTAGCACTAGTACACATATCACCAACAGCAACACCTCTACCGCCATTGCTGTATCCGCAATTACCACCGCTACGGCCACTACTATTATTATCATTACTGTATCATATTTAATGAATAATAAATAATAAGTTATTACAAATTTTAACTATTCTAATATTATTATATCAATTACTTTAAAAATTTTCAACAACACAGAAAACATTTAATTAAGTTAAAGAAATAAATATTAAGTTAAAATATGCGAGATGATATCATATATTTATACGATGTATGTAGAATTTAACGAATATATAATAATGATTGTAACTATTAATACATTTAGAAACATGAACATAAGTTACATGAAGATATTCATGTTGGTAATTAAAACGTTATTAATACACATGTAATTAGTAGATATTATTATAGATATATAAAACTAATATTTTTATAACTGATTTATTTATGTTATATATATATATATATATATATATATATATATATCTTCTCCGGTATTAGAAAGCAAAAAATATATTTAAATATCTTGGAAATATACATACTATTTACATAACTATGGATTGTAGTTATATATTATACATGTCTTACCAATCAATGAGCAAATCATATTCTTCGTCGAAAAAGATAATAGGCTTTATTCCATGGATAATTCTTAATTAAATTCACATTTAATATAATTTAATATATATTAATATTAAGTTTATTTATATATATATATATATATATATATATATATATTAAGATTAATATATATCACAATAATCGTAGATATATATAAGTGTAACTTATATATTATTAGATTAATTAAAATATGAATATAAAATTATTAAATATATATATGGTTAAATTGTTTTATTTAATTGAAATAATTTAATTTTGACTACCAATATCTTAATTTATATCACTATATAATTACTTTGAATAACTAATGAAAACTATTTATTTCGGAAATATCTTAATATTTATCCTAAAATTACTTTTAATTTATTTGTAATATATTTGTAAATGCATGTAATCTTAATTGCATGTAATTTCTATAATGTTTCAGTATTAAATAATGTGTATATATATGATTATTATTACTATAATATTATTTTAAATAAAAATAAGTTATAATAAAAATATATACTATTATATAATATTACCTATATAACGATTACATACTAATAGATTAACAATCTTATATATATTTATTGATTTATATGATAATATATGATATATTTATATGATAATAATAAAAATTTAATAATTTATGAATTTTAATTGTATTCAACTATTTGTTCAACTATTTATTATTATGGATGCGTTGTTTTAAATTTATTTTCATTTTTTGTTATATAACGTTAATATCAATGATCAATATATGATAATATTTGAATTAAAGTTATATGGGTAAAATATTCCATGACAAAACAAAGAGAAAGTATTTGCATTAGTTTATTATATATTATGTAATCATAAATACAATATTTTTATTAGTTTTAGTTTTTATATATTTCTAATAAAAGTTTAATTTCTACCAATTAATGAATATGCATTATTTATTTTTTAAATATAAATAATAAATTATCTTAGGATATTTAAAATGAATTATTAGTGTACATTATATATATACTATATCATTATTTAAATTACATACATACATTAATTCGAAATAACTATAGAAAGAAATTAAACTCATTAATATCTATAATGATAATTATAATGAATTAATTTTATTTGACATGCTAGCATAATAAAATTGAGTTGTGATTTTAGAAAATTGCCAACTATAGCATATGGAGCTATATACATCTTCATTTGTACAGTAATTATAATACTTATATATTAGATTTTTTTGATTATATAAACTACATATATATTGATTAAATTATCAGTTTTCTTATCTTTTATACTTTATATTGAATTTTATTTCAATCTATTTTGTAATAGGTTTAACATATGTTTTAACATTAAATATGTATACTTGTAAATGTATTCTTGTATATTTAAATACTTAAATACTTGATACTTAAGAGTTTTCATTTCTCTAGGTGTAATTTGATTATTATTATTATGACACATCGTTAGTTTTTAATATTAAAAGTTGTAATTAAGTTGGTATTATACCTATTTCAATAATTATCAATATCAATTCATATTGTATTTCATTTATAGATTAATTATTATAATTTAAGTAGAAATACAATTGAAAAACTATTGCTTAATGTATTATACAATTACGATAACAAAATAAATGCTTTTATTTTTAATTTTAAATAAAATTATGAGTATATATTATATATATATATATAGATCCATAAATACATATATATATATATAACTAATTTTATATATTATTATTTAAGGTCTATATTATGAAACAATATATGGTATTTAATTATTATTAACATATTAAAAATACACATAAATATATAATGAATTAAGCATGATTGAGTGTGTAAACATGTATTACTATTACCTTAAAGTAAATATTAATAATATAATGCAACTTTAATTTTAAAATATTACCAGTACATTATTTTTTAAATTTAATTAAATTATTAATTATATTATAATAATCTTTGATACATTATTAATTTTAAACCCACATATTCTGTGGAAATAATTAATATTATTTACAATATTTGATATAAAATCGTAATGTATAAGCGATTAATTTTAAATTTAATTTACATATTCCTATTTTAGGATACAGTTGGAAAATTTATATCCTCAAAAATAGTTTGTAATTAAATAATTAACAATATAATATTTTTTTAATGTATTTCAATAATTAAAAATGAATATATATTTGTAATAGATTGTTTAATCTATAACATATTACAATGACTAGATTTTACGAATTTCTTTACTGACATATTAGTTGACATGATAGTTTCTAATGATTAATTATTATATTCTATCATAAAATATCCATAACATTTCCTCAAGGATCTATTCTTATTAACATATTCTTTTAATATTGATTTATTATATAATGTCTTCTTGCTATGAAAATAAATGTATATTATTTGTTGATGATACAAATGTTATTATAAAATAATTAATGAATTCAATTAAAATATAAATTGCTATTAGTCTAAAATACAATTCTCTTAATATATTAATGATTTAGAAAAATAATTTGTTTTTTATTTAAAAATAATATTAACCTTTGAAATATATAAATAGTCATATATTAGATATGTGTTGCATGTTATATTTGGAGAAAGGTTATTGATATTAGTCTTAGATTGAAATAACATAAATGTTATATTAAATGTTATATTAAAAGATTAAATATGTCATGGATTATAATTTAATTTAATTTAATAATATTAATATAATATTTATTGCACCATATTTATTTATAACAATCGCCTATTATTGTCTATCATACAAAATTTATGGAATAATTCAAATATTGATATCAGATTAATTCATTCTTTCACTGTTTTGTAATAATATAAATAATTAATTTTTTAACAAACTTTAACATAATTTGTATAAATTCTACAGTTCTTTAAAAGATAGTATATTATAGTATTATATATATATAATATCTTTCATCATCTTAAAAAGTTTGATCTTTTGTATTCTTTTATAAATTTGTAATTATATTTTTATATATATCCTGATAGTTATATCTTATACTTTTTAATTTTAAATTTTAACATTTTTAAATTTGTATATATTACAATCTTATATAATAATATTAGGTATATTAATTTTGAATTATATATATTTATATAATAGTTATAATTGTGTAATACTATTATTTTAAATTATAGTAATTTTATTTGTAATTATCTCGTATAATGATGGTCGACTTTTATATAAACAAATAATTCAATTCAAATATTGTTTGATATTTTAGATATCTGAAACAAATTATAGAAAAGTTAATACTAATAATTTTAATAAAATATACATTTGAATACACATTTAAATTTTTAAAATAAGATATTATTTATATATAATGAGTAATATCTCGATGCGACTAGTATTAATAAATCCATAAAATGATATATGTTCTGTAATATATATCTTAATGAATAAATTGTTGGTTCATGATTAGTATATTCTATATTTAGTGTTTGGTATTTAGTATTTTATATTTAGTATTTTATATCTAATTTTTTATTTCTAGTATTTTATATTTAGTTCATGGTTAGTATATTTATTGAAAGCCCTAAGATAATGTAATATTATAATCATGTCACATACTGGAAAAATATCATGTTACTGTGTATATTTAATATTAGATTTAGTTTAAAAATATTTGTTGAAATTATTAAAAAAAATATATACTTATTCTCGAAATATATTACTTTCTTATTAAGAATTAAGTATTCGAAAGAAACTAAAGAATAAATCTATTTCTTTAAAATACATAAAATAATAAAATGTTATCAAAATATACCGAAACAAAATATGGAATATAATATATTGATTTAATTGCGATTTTAAGTTTGGAAAATATTAATAATATGCTAAATAATAAAGAATTTATATATATATATATATATATATATATATTCATATAAATGGATACATTAATATATTTTGGGAAATATATACATAGTTATATTATTGTATTAACACAATTATATAAGGGTATATCCAAAAATAAAAAAGCACAGAAAATGTATAAGAATACATTTACAAACTGAGAATACAAATACAGACTCGATATTATAATTAACATTTCACCATACCACCTTTCACAATCAGTATGGGAATATAATTTAGTTGTATCAAATAACACCAAAAGTTGAAAATGATACCTATAGTACAATAAATATTTTAGACCAAATATTTCTGGGTTATATTTAGTAATACATATTATCTTTTAGGTAAAAACGATATTTGTATGATCTTTAAATATATTGGGAATTGTAATGGACCAATTAACAGATAATATTCAATATAAATATGTTAAATTAACTATAATAGCATAATTATAAAACAACAATCATAATATATATATATATATATATATATATATATATATATATATATATATTATTTAACCATTACATTAAACTTTGTTTAATTTTATCTTATTTACTAAATTAAATTAAAACAGGAAGAATATAAATATAAATTATTACATGAAGTTAATATTTTGGTATGTATAAATATAATTACTATTTAAATAAAGATTAAATACATTATAATGAGTGATATATACGTATATATATATATATATATATATATATATTCATATATGTTAATATATATATATATATATATATATATATATATATATATATATATATAATAATATATAGAAAGACTATATTAAATTTAAATAAACACATTACATATTCAATTAAATTATTATCCTATCTGATTGTTATACTTATCAATACAAACTATTTAAAACATTATCCAACTATATTTGTATCAGTTGCCGGCATTTAAAATTATATAAACTCATTTCTTAATTCATTAATAAATGTATTTTTATAAAAATGATATTAACCATATAACTATATTATTAACGGGATATACGTATATGTTTAACTAGTTTAAAGTTAAATTTAAATAATATAAGTATATATATTTAAAATAAAATATATGTATAACGTATTATAAATATATAGCTTCAAAAAACGAATAATGCAACATACGATAAAGTTAATATGAATAAATAATTAATATCATTATATAATAAATCAATATAAAATTAATATTGATATCACTATAAAAATAATGATTTGTTAATATATTACTTTATATGTATAACTACATTTTAGAATTCATAAAATATAAATTGCAATAATAAATCACTTTATATTCCATACAATTGTTCCGTATTCCGTACATCAGATTCTTGGTAATTTAAAAATTAATCATTATTTTTTTTAAATTGTATTTCTTAAAATTAATATAATAGTTTATATCATTCATAATAAAACTTAAATAGTATTTGATATATTATCATATATAATGTTTTTTAACAGTTTAGTTAATATGAACACATGCACAAGTAGTGTTGATTACATTGATCATTTGATTATACATTCTTATATATTTATAAGCAGCGCATATATACTGGATTGACATAATTATGTTTTAAATATAGATAAGTATATAAATACACATATATATCCATATAAACATATATATATATATATATATATATATATATATATATATATATAAACATATATATATATATATATATATATATATATATATATAATATCCTGAATATATAGTATCAAGATATTATTGACGATGATGACAATCTTGATTTGGTATGTTATATAAATATAAATTACATTATTATAAGTTATATTTTAATGTATTTCTTAAAGGAGTTATTTTTATTTTATTTGCAATATTTCTATTATTTCAAATTAATTTCATCCAGGTTTTTGAAACGGTATGTAAAATATTATATATTAAAATATATAACATATTAGTAGTTTTCTATTATCTAACTTTATTTTCTAAGTTAATTAACTTAATGAATTAAAGTTTTTAGAGAATTATATATTATTCAAAATAAGGGTTGCATAAGATGAGCTTATTTAATTGGTATATATATATTGAATATTGTATTATATTCATAAATAATCAAAACAAATTTCGATAAATATATATATAACATATTATATTTAGAGGTTTTATGGGTTTATAAATAAGACATATAAAAATAGTATAATAGTTATATAAGTATACTTAGTTATATATATATATATATATATATATATATATATATATATTATAAAAGTAATGAATTAATTAAATGTTATAAATATAATATATAATTAAGAATGAATATATAATATATATGCTGGTAATTAAATACATCATAGTTCCAATAAATATTATACATATATTATAAAATATAGTATTGCACTTATATGTAATATTTCAATATTAATATTAGAATATTATTTTTAAAGATTCCCGATAAAATAACACAAATTCAGGTAATATGCGGTAAAATAATATAAAGAATTAATACAATACAAAATGCATTTAATTAAAATGTATTAACATACATATTTAAACAATTCTTTATTATATGTTAATTGACAACAACGATATTGAACTAAATTATCCTATAGGATATGTTCTAGCTTAAATGATATACTTTGTTTTACAACGTACTGCAAACACTTTGTTTATCATATTATGTCATCTTATTTAATGTTTGATTATTAGATTAATTATAATTATTAATTATTAATTATTAATTATTGGTTTATTCTCTTCTATAAATAGTATTTTATAGTTTAATATTAATTGTTTTATGATTGATTATATCGAGATACCTTGAAGATTTAATATTTTCAAGACTGCGATGACAGGTCCAGGTACAATATAAGATTTCTAAATATTATCAGCACTTTCTAAACTACAGATACTATAAATTAAATACATCCGAATTAATTGAGTATATTATTCATATGAACAGCAATAAGAAAAGCATCGAGTAATCATAATATACCTATAGATTATATCTAACTATATATTGAGATCACTATATATGGACAAAACTCACATATATCGATTAAGGCTAAATAATATGTATCTAAAAGTTTTATTAATTCCCATTATCAACCAATGTGGGTAAGTTTAGGAAATTAATAGATTAACATCAATAAATATAAAGATTTATTTTGAATTAATTGAACCAAACCTAATAGTATTGTGATAGAACATATTTATTATTTCCTATATTATTATTATTGCATTTTTATAATATAATTAAAATTAATATTTCTAGTGGTAATTTAAGATAATATATAGGAATTTTGCATTATTAATATATTGCATGATTTCTATAATTATATAGACATTATATAGACATATCGCTATTTTCTCTGGTTATTTATTTATAATGTATTCAAATTTTCATTTTATTGTCATGTTTGTATTATTAAGTATATTGATTTCAAATATTAATAACATGGTAATGGATTATACAACAATAACTACGTATTTATTAATTATCATAATACTTCTAGGCTAATATTCATTAAATTATATAAATTATACTAATATGTATCTAGAATTCAATCAAGACATATAATATAAAGAAAGAAGTATATATATATTGATATATATATATATATATATATATATATATATATATATATATATATATATATATATATATATTATAGAATATTTATTTGAACATAACCTAGATAAATATTAATATCTACTACATTTAATAAATAGTAAAATGTTAATTATGTTATTAATGTTTTAATAATATTTAGATTAGAAATGTTTAGATTATATGTTTTTCAAATTTTTAAAAATTATCCCAAGAATTCTTTACATGTAAATATTATTAAATGACAAATTAATTATACGTTATGATTATAGTTAAATACATATTTATTATACATTTACGATTAATAATAACAAATAATTTTTAAATCTAATTATTAAAATATATTTATTTATTATAACAATATAAATAACTTTATGACTTATAAAATTATAATCTAGATTTCTAGACTATAGTTATAAAGTTATAGATAATAGTTAATATTTATTACTAATATTTATATAAATATCGTATCAAATAGATATATTATAAAGACATTGCAATTCTAAATAATGCTGTATTCATCAGTGTATTCATCAGCGTATGTATAAAAATAAAATAAATAAAAATATACTTATTGTATATAATTTAATAAAAAATTGGGTAAATATTAATTTATATTAATTTATAGAATTTACCCATACTGCAAAGAGTTTAATATTAAATATCATATTTAATAGTTTATGAATCTTATATAAAAATTTATTATTAATATATAATTAAATTATATTTGTTAACATATTATATATTATTTAATAAATATATATACATTCTTAATTGATTATTATAATCAATATATCAAGACTAAGCTATATATGTATATAGTATATCAAGATATACCTTCTTTCCACTCTCAAAATTTAAGAAACTGGAAAATAATACATATCTTATGTTTTTCACATTTAAAATATGTTCGCATCAAAGTATGTTTAATTTTGAGACCATAATTGACATACCCTGATCATTATTCTGCTCGTGAATTAGTCTTGGTTTTGTAATAGGTCTAGGAATTTGCCAAAATATCAACGAGATAATAAATTAGAGCCTCAATAATGTATTGTCTCAACAAACACATACAACAGTTGGAAAATTGCTATCGTATTTTTAATACGAAGATAATTTGTGAGATTTCGCATAAACCTTTTAATGAGCTGAACACAGTCTATATATTGTATCATTATCTGATCGTAGACTGATTTAAGATCAATTTAAGAGAATATACCCAAATCCACAATATTTTCAATGTATATCAACCCTTTAGAAAATGTAATCATTATTTATTGTTTTCAGATTAAATGCTCGATAGTCAATATACAACTTGATTTCTTATGAACTTTCCCTCATTACTACTCTATGATTTGCGATATATCTATTACCTCTCCTCTAAATATTTATCAATTTGACCTTACATATACTGTATCGCTATTGTTCAAATGCCTATAGGAATAGGTAAATATTTATCATTCATTATTCTTATACGGCCTGTTCTTATTATAGCGTATTCAATATTACTGCCTCTACTCCTGAATAGCTCGAAGTACCATGTTATAATCTTTTTTACTAATGTAACTTCACAAGTATCCACTTTTGCTATCAATAATCATCCCGATTCCAGATATAGTAGAATATTTTAATTCCTAATACTTTTAATAGAAAATAATAATTAGTAATACTTTCAAAAGTAAATATTAGAATTGTTTCAATAACAGCTTAATTATCTTTGTTCCAAATAATAGCATATTTTCGTAGATCTTTTCTCATATATCCATATTCAACTTCACACATCCTACACACTCTAATTGCTAGACATGCTACCTTCAAAATAGATTTTATTATTTGATTACAAGAATATTTATTAAAAAAATTAACTTTTATATAATATGTTAAAAATTTCAAAAACTGAGAGTCATTGTTTATTTATACAGCATTTAGAAATTGTGGTTAGTATAGCATTATATATATATATATATATATATTATGAATGTAAATTATAAATTAGTAAACGTTATTAGCCAACATTAAATTTACATAATTATAAAAAATATGGATAATAATAAATATTTAAATTCTATTCGCATTTCAATTAATAATTTACTTCAAGATTATATTATGAAATATGAATGATCTATTTAATAATTTGAGTAATTGTATAGGTTTTTAATCTTATCAAATTATAATATTTATATAACATTTAAAATTATATCATTGTAATAAAAACAAATTTATATATGTAATTAGTCAGATATATATTTTAAAATGTATTATATTTACATTATATCTAGTCTATATTTATTATATAATATGATTTAATTTAATTTAATTAGAATAAACTTAAATTCCTGATAGAATCGACTTCGGTAATTATTAAAAATAACAATTAAATTTGTATAGTTCTACAAAAATATATTCGTATATGTATATAAATATATATTATTATACATTAGTTATATATCTTTCTTATTATATTAAATTATCCATTATTTATATATCCAGTAATATTTCAATATCTAATATATATATATATATATATTAAATATAATTGAAATATTATTACTATATTAATTAAAATATGTATATTAAAATAATAAAAATTAAATTGTAATTGAAATAAATTATGAATTTTATATATTAATAATGTTATTTATAATCAAAATAATCTATACTTTATATAATTTATTATATTATTATTTAAATATTATAATATATAAACTATACAATACATATTTATTTAAATATATTTGTTATAAAATAATTAATTATATATAATAATAATAAGCAACTGCACTACATACATATCTTTGTATATTTAATAAAATTTTCCTTTTACATAATATGTATATATTTTAGTTATCTGTTTAGTTATTTAGAATTTTATAAAATCTAATTTTAAAACGTTTTATTGAATTCAAATATTATATTTAAAATATGTTAATATATATATTTTTATTGAAATGATATCGAATATATTTATTATATTATTATTTTATAAGATAATTACATATCTCAATTTACTTAGTCGATTTTTAAGTCATGTTATTAAATTTTAGATTTAAGGTTATTTCCCGCTATTCTAATATAATAAATAACTTGTATAACTAATGTATATGTCAACAGTATTATTTAACTGTCATATTAAAAAAAATGTATTATTTATTATATATGACCATATACAAAAGTAATAAGATAATAATAACAATAATATACGTATAGGTAAAATATCAGGATTATAAACTTGAACTGGTTTGTCTTAAATATCAAAGATAAATACAACGATTTTAATAAATTTTACCAGCATATTTTTAAGGCTATAATTTATATTTATTATAATTATGAACAAATTAAATGTATGCATATTAATTTAATTACTCGATGTATAATATATTTACGTTATTTACAGTAATTTACATAATATGTACTCTCTTAATGTATTCACTTATTCAATATCCATTTAATGTTAACATAATTTCTTCATGGCAATAAAAATGAGATAATTACATCAACAAAATGTAACTTTATTTTACTTATACATTTTTCTCTGTAAATAGTATAATATCAATTAATATTTAAATGTGTTCACTATTATTTATAATATTGTATATGAACAAATTGTGTTAGTACTATTTACCTAAATTACAAATTGATAAATATAATATAATGATTTATTATTTGATAAAATAGTTATTGTATTTTGAGAATGTAATTAAATTATACTTTATATCGCAATAAATAAATATTCACACCTTTAAGATATTCATTTTAACTCTATACTATTTTACTATATTTGTACCTATATATATTACACCTATATTCACCTTACCTATATACTCTTTTAATAACTATCACTAACAATCGAGATAGCAATCTACTTAAGCTAACAAACCTATTTAAGATTGTGTATTTTTATGAGATATAGCATATTATGTATAGAGTTATAAATACACTAATTAGCATAATATAAACATTATTATATTCAGTTAAATTTGAACTTTACATTATAACATATAGAAAAAGACAATATATGAATTTATATACAAAAATGCAATAACTGTTAATATATATTTATATATGTATATATATATATATATATATATATATATATATATATATATTTAAATATATTTATGAATAAATGTATACAAAAGGCATTGTAAATACATTTAAATTTAAATACATATTTTTTTATACAATATTATTATTTACCCTATTATTTACTAAAATAAAAATACTTTGTAAAAATATAAACATAAAAAATAGTTATTAATATATTTATATAAATGATATTATTATATAATATTCGAGCTTTATATTTTGAGTAGGTCGGGCGTATTATAAAACAAAAATGTAATTCAATACAGAATTATTGTGTTCTAATTTAGTAGTATAATTACATTCCATAGAAAATAACATTGATAATGAAATCAATTATAAAAAGATATATCAAATATTTTTAGCACTAGATTATTTCATACAATATATTATATTCAATATAATTTTATATACTTTAACATTTAGTATAAATATACTTTTATTTTGTATTTTATGTTACACAAAATAACAAATATTAAATTATAACTATCAATTAAGCTATATTTAAAAGATTTATTTAATATTAAAATAAAAATGAAAATGTGTTTAAAAACTCAAATAATAACAATAAATAATCTATATGTAAAATACCTGCTAAAAATCGTAATGATATTATTAAAGAGATTACTTATACAATTAATGATACTATGACTCAAAACGTAAAGTAAATCTAAAAGATAGTTTAAGAAAGTAGTCTTTTAAACTTTTTAATTATATCGTATACGTATAATGATGATGAAATTATGAAAATTCAATACAAATATAGATGATAATAAGAATATTAAAATATTCAATTTACACAGGATCGGAAAAATTCCATATAATAATAATAAATTAAGTTAATACATAGACAAATGTAGACCGATAAATGTAGCATTAATAACACGATAAAATAATTTCAAAAAAGTAATAGAAATTCCAATTTTAATAATAAAATTGGAATATCTCTATAAAAATAAAACGAATTAATATTATATATCCCTGCAAAAATATAAATCATAACAATTATAAAATTAAAGTTATAAATCACAATTTTACAATTTCAGATATAATAAACTATCATATTCAATGTATATATTCAATGTAAATAATTGTTTTAGACATTAGAATTTTTGACAAAAACATTAATTTATTTATAATATTATTTAATACTTTTACAATAACACCTGATATTATAATATCATATATAATGCTATTTAAAACATGATTACATAAATACAGAATATTTTTAAAATGTACATCTTTTATAATAAATAGACCACATCAAACAACCGATAGTGGGGTAGCTGCAATATGTATTAAAAATGTTTTGTTTTTATATAATTAATGATAATTCTATCTATTGATGATGAAATTGAAATCATTTCTATTAAAATTAACCTTTTTGATCAAAAAAGCTAATTGGTTATAATTTTTTTATAGTTTTTCTATAGATTATCTAATTCTAACTATGACTTTTTTAATTATCTAATTTATAAATTATTTATTAAAAAACTAATTATTAAATAAATAATTATTTATAATTGGTGATTTAAATTATAATTTAAAAAAAACTTTAAAAATAACAATTAATTATATAGATATTTTAATTATATTTATATTTTAAATCAATTATGAATTACCCAAAATTAATTTATATACTCGAACAACTCATTCCACTAACTATACTATAGATATTATTATATCTAATAGTTTAAATAGTTTAATAAATATTTGGATTAATTACGATATAGCAGATAATTCAATCATCATTTTAACTTTAATATTTGAATTATAAATGTAAATTATTTTATTAAATTTTTTTATAACTTATTTATAACCTATTTAATTATAATTTATAAATTATTTAATTTTTATAATATATTTTTAAATATATAGAATGATATACTACAATCAGTAAGTTTTTATATTTATTGATTAATCACATATTCAAAAATAATATTATATATTATACATTATAAAATCTATTTTCCAAGAAAATAGATTATTATACAGACGAAGAAAAATATTTGGTATATTAATTATTATAATTAATATAATTATAATATTTATATATTATAAGCATGTATAAATATATATTTATTATTGTATTATCATGTTATATATAATATTAATTTAATATAAGAACAATATTAAAATATTCATTTTTATTAGCTAAACGGGTTGTTATCTATTCTTTATATTTATAACAATATATACTAATTAAGTCTAGTCTACTAGAATTTATAATATATTGTTTATGTATCTTTTATTTTTTCAGTATTTTTATTATAATTAACATTACAGCAAACTTTTCTACAAAACTAACAAATTACTTTGTTTCTGGATTTTCTATATGGCATATTCAATGAATTATACAATACACAATCGAGTAATATATTATAAATTAAACACATACTATTTATATATCATTTATTATGTATTCCCTAATTTGTACACAAAATAATTTTACATCGTGCACATATTACCCACGAAATCATAAAGTATCAATATTGTCAATATTTTAAACAGTGATTATTCAATCATCATTGCATTATATATTTTCAGTATGACGTGATATAACATAATTTACATCAGTAATTAAAATAAATAAGTGAATCGATATCGGTTATTTCAGAGTTACAAATAAAATCATATGAATATATTTGAATTGTAGATAATGATTTAAAAGGAAACATCTGATACTATTTCTGATACATTAGATCAATTAGTAATTTTAAATATTTAATTATCATCATTAATTTCATTTATGAATTAAATATCCTTATATATTAATATTGTACATGAACACTCAAAAATTGATTGAATATCCGAAATGAATAATTCTATTTTGTACAGATTTAAAAAATAAATATTAATTCCATATCAATAATAAAACAAACTCTACTAATTTAATAACAAGGCTTATTGTATAACTTAATTATTTTATTATACCAAAAGTAATAAACAGTACATATTTAATTCAGTAACTCATTAATTATAATTTTTACAATATATAAATTTTTATTAAATCTCGTCTTATATTAATTTCTTAATTATACTCAATAATTTAATATTTTATAAATCTATCAATACTGTATTATATCAAAAATAATTCATTTTTGGATGAACCTATTATATATATATATATATATATATATATATATATATATATATATATAGCTAATAATGAATATAATATATGATTTACAGATATTAAATGTTAGAAAAAGATATATTTTTATATTATATAAAGTATATACACAATTAAATATATTTTTGCTATATATATCTGATATATAGACATATATATATATATATATATATATATATATATATATATATATATGTAGTATGTAGAAATATGACTATAATAAATAATTATTATTTTTAAAGAAATTACAAATTAATAATGTATAAAATTAACTTAATTTTAATAATTTTAATTAACATATTTAATTAATATTTGCTATAATGATCTAATCATACGATATAATTCATATATGTGTCATTGTAGTAAAGGTAGCCTAATACATTATTATCATGGATGAAAGCTATCGATTGTGATATGTATAAATATACTAGTATTTTTAAGAGAAGTTTGCTAATCTTATAGCATATTATAATAGTAATGTTAAATTATATTTTTGTATTAACGAGTTTAATTTAAAGGTATTTGTAATTAAACATATTAAATTATTTATTTTATATTCTTTTTATTACCATGGTAAAATATAAAAACTTTTTAATCAAATCACTAATCATATATTAATAAATGTTAATAAAAATGTGTCAATAATAATTAACACTAATTATTTGCGGTTAAATATTTTACTTTATTCATAAAATGTACTATGTATATTTTAATATTTAATATATGCTTCACTATACACTTATATTTTAATTATAATAAATATTAGTAGATTGTCACATCTTTTTATATAGTAATTAAATTATTATAATCTGAAGAAATTAAATTTGCATAATTAATATTAAATGAAATATTCACCTAACATATTTAATGATGTCAATACATAATATAAAGAACATTTGTTATTTATCTTTAAATCAATTTTTGTATCGGTTATATTTGAAATTTTGCTTATATTACATTTTTATATCTGTATATATTGTGTACAATTATGCACGTGTTGATATAGTCTTTATTAATTTAATTAGATTTTTATTTAATAAATTAAATATTATTATATGATTGAGAGTCTTGAGAGTCGCACTGCTCTAATTAACATATAGAGTTAACTGTTATTTACTAGATATACTAATATTTTGTTTTGTAAACAAATATAATTAGTCTTTTGCGTTAATTAAATACAACCTGCCACTAGTATGCCCTATATTATAATAATAATAATATAGGAATTTGTATTAATATATATATATAACTATATACAGTTAAATCTTAATAATTACTAATTAATTATTAATTATATTTGTATTTTTTTTATAAATAACTATAAATAGTCTATGAGTGTAAATTAAATTAAATAGTCACTGTTATTCTAAACTAACTGGTATTATGATATGGTATACTAATACATATATTATAATGAACATAATATTACATTTATCTTCCCTTCACGTGTAGGTGATAATTAAAGTGGGTAGATAAATATAATTATAGTTGGTAAAAATACTTTATTTTGAAAATATAATCCTTGTAAGCTAGTTTATATAATTTAAATATTCTGTAAAATATGTTACGTATAAAGTAACTATGTATATATTTCATTAAAATAATGTTTTTTATAACTTTATCTAAATGTTCAACTTATACTGTTTAAAATTAAATAAATATTAAAGTATATATTTTAACATCAGTAATATTATTACAATAATTAGAATATATTTCTAATTTGTATTGCTATTTAATCTATACCAACACTTTTAAAATTATTATATAATCAAACAATTATCAAATTAAAATAATATCAAATACTTGAATTTTTTATAATATTATAATATGTGTACATACAAATATATTATATGTATTATATTTAATGAATTATTTTAAATGGACAATCGATATCATTATATATCATATATCATAAGGTTTAAATTTTATATTAATTATAATTATCTAGCAAGGGCAAAATTATTAGGTAAAATTAATTGAAGCGTTTATACAAATTAAATTGATAATGATGGACTTGAGATAAAAATCAACAGTAAAACGGCGCATCTATTTCGACGTCTATATATAAATATATATATATATATATATATATATATATATATATATATATATATAAATATATATATATATATATATATATATATATGAATGTATTGTAGATTGTGTTATTATATGTATTTGAAACCGGGTTAATAATTATTTTGATAATTATAAATAATTTTGAAAGTTAATGAAATTGCTTTATGACAATGTAATACTATACATATAATTAATTTGTAATTTGTAAATGTTAAAATAAGATAGAGGTACTTAAAATATTTTCATGCTTATTTAATAAAATAATTTCCAATTTCAAGTATTCATCCTGTCAGTTAGTTGAAAATAGACACGCCCACTGGGCGTCGCCCAGCGACACATAAATTGTATTATTAAATTTTAATAATATAATAATTACATTAAAGTAATTTATATACTTTATATACGATACTACTGAATGTATCTACTTATTTTTAATTGGGGAGACATATAAGTATTTACTTTAGTGATCTATGTACTTGCTAATATAATATACTATATTTTTTTATTATTTATTTGATAATACTAGTATAATATTGAATAGTAAATTTCCAAAGGATATATATTATATATATATATATATAATATATAATATATAATATATTGAATGCAAAAGTCTTGATTAGTTAACTAACTCGATGGTATTAAATATCAACTATGAAAATATAATATCATACATTGTATATATATTTAAATATAATTCACAATCTATATAAAATGATAAATAATTTACAAAGTTAATTTATTAAATATATGTTTTCTTATATCATAGATATGTCGTATAACATGCTAATTCAATATTATTGATACTGCCTGTTGAATACCGATAATTATATTGAAATTAAATGTAATAATTTGAATTTCAAATAAGTCGCCTACAAATACGCCTATTTAAAAAATTATTAAATCATAACATTATTATTAATTATAAAAACATATTATGATAAATAATGATTAATTACATTATTCTTAATCAATGTAGTATTATAATTTATTTTTATGTATTTTTTTAAATGTATTTGCAATGAAAATAGATAAATCACAGGAAGTGTTCCAAATTGCATAGCTTGTCAAATTGCACACGACAATATACACTTATTATATTTATTATTAATAAAACTTTAAAATTCTAAATAATATTGTAAAAGTATATTGTAATCAAGTATATTTAATTAGAAAATATAGAAATTAATTTAAAATATAACGTATTTAATAACGTTTTTTATAAAACTCTATATACAAAATACTAATAATAATGGCAATAACTAAAATTGAATTTTTTAAATACAATTACTGGAATATTATAATAATAATAATATATATTATAATTAATATAAAAATAATACATATTATAAAACTTATTACAATTATTTTCTATGATTTATTACATTATAATATTTTTACTCGGAATTAGACTTTACAGAATGACATGGAATTAACATATGTTAGTTAAATTAATTTGTTATATGTATATATCTTTTATTTTGATATTAATAAATAATTATATAAATATTAAAAATTAAAAATATTATAAAATCATCGTAATACATTATAAAAAGTATTCATTCATACACCATTATTATATAGCTACAATATATTGACTATATATAGCCTATTAATAAGTTTATTAATAATCTCATATTAAATTATAATAAATTTATGTGATCATCTATAAAAATTCTAATCTCATAAATTGATAATAATAATTTTATATATAACATATTTTTCATTTATATGCTTATTATATATAACTCTAATAGATTCATATATAGTATATTGGATATAATATAAATAATTCTCCATTAGTAATGAAGATAAATTATATATAAAAATACTATAATGTGTGATTTTATCATGCTAATATGAGTTATTATAAAATGTGTGGAAATTAAATTAACATTTTAATTGAATAGAACTACATATGTAATATGTATATATTCAAATTATATTAGTATATAATATTATAAGTTATTTCCGAGATTTTTGGATTTATTTTTGAATTTGATGAGAATATTATTAAATATATTAATTATATTATGGAATGTTATTCTTATTTAAAAAATTACTATGTATTATCAGTTTTATTTGCTTCGTTGGGCTTGATTTAACCAAATTATTTAGTAAATAGAATTTCTGATATATTTACTATTATCGGCAATTGTTGCATACATATCAATATTATGATAATGTAATTTGTTCCGGGATATAAATTATCTATACGAGAAATAATAATTTACCTAAATTGAAATTCTATACAAATAATACATTCTCATTATTTGTATTATTGTATTACATTAAAGTCAGCTAAACCTACGTCGTGTTTACATATAATATATTGGGTGAACAATAAATCTAAATAAAAAATCTAATAAATACCTTATTTAATATTGATTAACAATTATATGTATATTAATATTAATATTATATTATTAGCGATATATAGCCACTTTATATAATCGTTATATAGATATTAGATAATAAAGATAATATGGGAAACAAACAATACAAAATAATAGAGTGTATTTAGTTTGAGAACGATTTATAATATAAATATATGTATACTATATATAGAACTAACAATATATATTGTGTATACATTTTGAAAATTTCATAAATAGTAAACGAGATGCTCAAAATATAAAATACTCTCAAAAATTAAAATAATTATATCAAGATATTATATTATATACTATAGCATATTATCGATTCATAATTTACCTTTAACTATAAAATAAAATCATATATTGTGAATTAAAATAAATAATCATACCTAGTAGATATATGATAAGTTTATGATCATACTTATTTATTGTATATCAAATATAATAATTAAATTGTCATTTAAAATATTTATATTATATAAAAAAATATAAAATATGATACTTATTAATATTACTGCTCATAAATTCTATTTACATTAGCATTTTAGTATTTTATTTACATTTATTAATAACAACCGATAATCTATATACATTATTACAAAATATTTAAATAATATTAATATTAAATATAAATATTAATATAAATATTAGCTTATTAAATATTTATTTATATTTGTCCATATATGAATTTTTAAACTCTTAAAATCGATATATATATATATATATATATATATATATGTATATATATTTATTTATATATATATGTATATATTTATATATATTTATATAATTTAATTATTTAGGATTATGAGAAAAACATAGTAAAAGCATTACAAATATTAGGGGTTTATTTAATTTAACAAAATAATCATATATATTCATAGTTATGAAATATTTTTAATTATATTTAAAATAAATTAAATAATAATATCTAATACAAAAGTTTACTTTTAATAATTAATTATAATATACAATATTTATTATTATATATAATATCTATTTACATATATCTATAGATAATAAATAATTATAAATTATATACTACAATATATTGTAGTATTCTATAACAGACAAATAAAATCAAAATATATACCAGTAAAATATAATGTATTAACAATAGTATATGAAAATTCATGTCCATATGATAAATGGCACATTTAATTAATATTTAATTTTTAATCTTTGACATTAATATTTTAAAATGTATCCTAAAATTCAAATAAACAGCATATAATATAATAATAGATATAAATAAATAGAGATAATATAAAAATTAGTATTATTAGATTGAGGATATTAAAAGCGAAATAAACGAGGGTACCAGAAACATTGTAATCTTAAAGAGTCTTATTTAAATGTCAATTATTTATTTTTTTTAATTTTTATAATTTAATTAACCAAGATTTGACTAATAATATTGTTTATATACATTTATAAACTACATGTACGCATTAATATTGCCTTTAATATACATTTAAATGGATTAATTCATTTATAATAATCAATGTATAATATATTTAAATTATATATAAATCATATATAAATATTTATCATATACAAATATAAAATTATATATAAATTATATATTAAATATTACTTGTTTTAACGAATATATAGATAAATCTAAAAACTTACAATTTTGTAAATAAATGATTTAAATTATTAATAAATTATTTCCTTTGATTTTAAATTATATTTTATAAACTTATTTAAAAATTTTTTATTTTAAATAAAATATAATAAACTTTATAGGATTTATACATTATGTGAATATATTTAAACTAATAATTAATTACTGCTAATTATAGAATGAAAGTTATATAGAACATGAATATTTGTCAAAAGAACTTCGATTATTATCAAATACGGTATATTACCGCTAAATATATATAAAATTAATTAATTATTTAAAAACAACATTTACATTGCCAATTATACAATTATTACAAATAATTTTTATAAATGGATATATTTTTAAAATTTCAATGATAAATATTAGATTATATTATAAATAATTTTCCTTTTTAAAATAAATATATTGCAAACACTACTAATTTATATATTTAATAAATTACTGATAACTATAATAAATATAATTTTGCTATTATTAAGATTAGTTATTATACTTTACCGATTATTAGCAGGATGATATATTCTATTATTATTAAATGAATGTGATATTATTCTATTTATTAAATTATTCATTATTTACTTACATTTTTGCTATTATTATTGTCTAATATGATATGGTTAATTTTGATAAAACTGGATTATAAATATTTTATTATGTCCAAATAAATAGTATTATATTATAAAATATTTATCAATGGGTGATGCTTATTTCATGTAATATATAGTTTTTCTATCATTGTAACTATTTTAGTATAGTTATTTTGAAAATAATGTATAAATCTAAATTATAGATTACATTATTATAAAATAATATATTCATTATTGTAGTATAAGTATTTAAGCAAACTTTAAAATAAATATTAATAGTTATAACTATGTTAAAATTTATAAATTTATGTTTAATTATATATTATAAATAATAATATATTGATAAATATTTATAATATAATAACATATTTGATATTTTAAAATCCAACTATAAATAATATTTGTTCTGGCTTATGTTTAGTTTTTAAATTAACCAAATTACAAATAAAATTGTTATTTACGTTTTATTAATTATATAATTATATTTTTATTTCTAAATAGTAATTATAATACAAAATTATTTAAAAAATATTATAAATTATAATACATTTAATTAGATTATATGAAAATACATATTAATATATAATTATAATCTTGCCATTACAAAATAATTATAATTTATTTATTTATAAATTTAAAGATAAACATAGCAATTAAAAATCTCTAAATATGAAATTAACATAAAATAAGTTATAACAATGTTCTTAGAATTATAGAAAAAAGACAATATAAAATTGTATTTTAATATTTTCTTTATAAATTTTATTTCACTCTTGAAATATACACGATATTTTTTATTGTGAAATATACACGATTATTGTAATAGTTTGAATTCATTTATAAGATAGTACAATAAATATTGAAAAATAAATATTTATATAATTATATTAGAGATACAATACATTTCTAGTGAATGATTTTAAAACAAATGATCTCGATTATATTTTAATTTAGAAAGATAATTCCTCTTACCCAGAAGAGAGTCGATATCAAATATCGTGATAATCGCTAAATTAGCACGTCCTTAAAAAACTCAAATCTAGTAAATGAAAAAATATGAAATTTGAAAAATGGTATTCCTACTCACAAATATCTTTGATGTCGAATAATTAAGGTATTATGTAATCGTTTTCAATGTTAAGAATTATAGGTAAATCTTCGAAAAATTTCTAATCATCGAAATAGATAATTTATATTACGTTAATCACTCGATTTTCAACTTATAAACTACTATTTATGTATTACTATTCAAAATATACGTAGATTATTAAAAAATTCGATTATTTATATGATCTGTTGTACCACAGAATAAAGATAATCTAAAAAACATTTTTCTAGTTTTGGTGAGAACAAATTAAATTTCAAAAATATTATTTAATAAAACGAACTCCTAGACGAATTTAAATATAATTCGAGCGTCATTATATTTTTCGAATCGTATTTCTAGAATATATACAGAAAACTCGAAGGATAACTACGTTATTCGAAAAATTAACGAAATAAATTGATTTTAGAAAATCGACTCTTATTCTAAATATCTTAATCTTTCTAAAAATGAAAAGTTAATATAATAATATTATCTATGTTAAATTTCGAATTTGTCAAATTAACTCGAAAAGTGCAACAACTTTCTTATATCAGTTGGTTCAATACCTTGACCTTACTGTGCGAAGCGATTGTAATATTACAACACTATGCCTTACATTGCATTACTATGACATTAACTACTATCATTTGAGATATATTAACCGAATTAGACTACGATACTAAAACACTAAACCAATATTTTAAAAAATATTTTTATATATTTTTTACTAATATATTTAAAAAAAATTTAAATGTATATCTACACACAAGCACACATACATACACACACACTCACACACACACATATATATATATATATATATATATGTATATATATATATATATACATCTGAAATCAATTTTGCATGTTATATTTTTTTACAAAATATAATAATTTAATTCATTTAATGTATTATATATGTTATTTTAATATTTCATTTTTTATATTGTGGTTAAAATAAATTTTATAATATTATTTTAATTATTAAGAATGTGTAATTAAATTATAATAACAGAATACACTTTTTAGATAAATTCTGATGCTACCAAGTTTATAAAATCAGTTAGAAAAATATATATAATTTTATCAATTTAATTATGTATTATTAACTAATTATTATACGTAATTATAAATAATTGTATTATTTTAATTATGTATTATTATATACTTATTTTTTTAAAAACAATGAAAACATTATTTAACTATTACATTAAAAACTACAAACTATAACACAAAATTGTAAAATTTATATAAGATAAACATATATTTAAAATAAAATAATTATATTTGGATAGATTTGAATGAATTATAATAAATTCAGTATATACCCAGTGGGAACTTGACGCATTGTTACCCATACTCTCTAATGATTATCAGTATACACATGTTCCCAGAATCATATTGAAGTAATCGAAAATGAAAGATAACAAATATAATCCATAGTTTTTATATTAGAATATGAAAAAATTATAAATTACAATTTTAACAAAAAGATACAAATTATATTGTTTATTATTGTATATATATATGTTTTTAATTACGATTAACGATTTATTATTACTACTAATACGATTAACAGATACTTAATATTAATACAATTATAACACTGGGATATATCCTATGCTATTATATTGCTATGTAGCAATATTAGTTCAACTGTAGGAATCTAGATTGATAAATGCATTGATAAATATAAACAAATTAGTAATGCTCAATAGTGATTCTGTTTTGTTGTCTTTGGATGGAATATTATTTTTAGAAATTTGTTCTTAAATTATCACATATTAAATATAATATTTATATTAAAATATCTGCATTCGTATAATCCTAGTGGAAATAATAAACCATTGTTAATAGGATTTAATTATTCATTTGGTGTATAGCTGATATTGATCTCAATAGAATCCCCATCTATAATATTGTCTTACACTGCTATGAATATATCTTAACATTCAGAATAGTCTAAGAAGTTTCTAATAACATATTAAGTAATATTATAAATATCCAAACAATGTAGGTTTTTATAAAGAGTATACAAAAAATAATAATATATTTAAATATTAAAGTATATATTTTATTTATTTTTAATATTTAATGTGTTATAATATATAAATACAATTTATTTATGTATAAAATATAGTAATATTTCACTCTTATTATTTATATTTTATTATATTTAAATCTATAATTCTCTATAACAATCCCTTTTTTATTAATTTATCACCTGAAAATTTATAAATGATAATTTATCAACAGAAAAAAATCAAAAAGTCTAACATTGATGTATGCTATTATATAAATTATAATATTATAATCAATTTAAATATACTTTATAATCTCTAAACCAAGTTATATTGAATTTATTAATATTTTTTAATACAATATATTTATATAATATATATTATAATTTATTAATATGTATTACTATAACCAATACCTAATTCTATATTGAGTTTATGTATTATGAATATATTATGTTTTCAAAGATTTTAATATTATTTTTACTACACCGTTCTAGATTTATTTTCTTATATTGTATATACAAACTTATTTAATAGATTTAACTACAAGCAATTTAATTTAAAATATAACGTATGATGATATATAGTGACTTAATGTAGACAAATTAATATTCTATTATAAATCAATTATAAATATTAAATATTAAAATATGTTACTAAGTAAACTCATTTATATATATGAACAAATTGAATAATTTCAACGTTTAAATTAATTAACAAATTTGAACGACAAGTACGAGTTCAATATTATTGGCAACAAAGATATATAAAGTGCATACTAACAGCATGACATATGCAATTTTTAACAAAATGGCCAAGTATATATATAACAAATTTGTAAATATGTTTTCCACATATTTTATCAATTATTTTAGTTAATTTTTTCTTACAATTCAATAACATATTTATACTATATACATTTTCTTTTATGAAAATTGTACATTAATTACTAAGTTTTATCTATTATGTTGCATTATATTTAGTTGTTGATAATATTATTTTAAATATAAAATTTTAGTGATTTATAAACTTTATAATATATAAACTTTATAAATATGTATTTTTATAAATATATATTTAAAAAAATAAATATTCATAATTTTAGATATACATATTTAGTTTATCTATATTTATTTACAATGTACTTGATATAGTCGGATAATATATTGTATATACAAATAGTAAAATTACTTATCACGTGATATACTTATAATTAAACTTATTTTTGAAATAAAATAACTATTCTGAAAAATCATTAATTTATGGTTTATATTTAATTTATAGTTTGCATTTAATTTATAGTTTGTATTCTCATATTTTCATTATTAATAAATTAATAAATGTAAATTTGTATTCTCATTATCTTTAAAATCAAAGTTTTTCTAATAATATAGTATGTTTTTACATTTATTAACTATTTACACATTTAGATTTGGAAAACTATTGTAAATATTGCTTATCCGTCCTTAAACCAGGTGATTAATACATAAACAATACATATTATAACTTTTTAAATGTATATAAATATTAGCATTTTAAAATTAATTTTAAATATCATATTTTATATAGAATAAAATACACAATATATACAATGAAAGCATATACAAAAAGGTAAACCTTGACAATATAAACAAACATATCATCATTAATTAGATAATCGCTGAACTAAATCAAATAATTAATAACATAAATCACTTTTCTGAACATTTATTTGCAGATGTATAAATAATATATTACAATTATATTATAAAATGTGTACATCAAATTTATTATCACATTGTAAGATTAATTATATTACTATCTATCATAATCAACTAATAGACAATTCAGTTTATCAAAGTAATCAAACTTATAGTTTGTATAACTCCTATGAAATGATTGCATAATGTATCAACATCTATCATAATTTGTATTTCTCATTAATATTATCTAACACGATTTGTTTTCAATAAACACTCTTTATGATAGTATTATTATAATATACCTACCATTATAAACCTTATAAAGTTGGATAAATATTGCATATATGTAACATATTAAAAATATCATAGGTTAAGGATGAAAACAGTCTTATTTTAATGTTACAAAATATTTAATATCATATAAATATTAGTATAATACTATGCTATATAATTTATATAAGTTTAATATTTTAATTGAATTATATATAATAATATTTTTTAATATTAATTATTTTAATTTAGGATGATGATACTGGAAATAAATTAATTTCAGAGATAAAAAATAATGATGTGAGATTTCTATTTAATATAATATAAATAAGTATTACTATATTATTATTTGATACTTAATAATATATCTAAATATATAAATTAGTTAATAGATTTAAACACGCTTTTAATCCGTATTAACGATTAAATATATTGAAATAATCTGCAAAGATATTCATATAATTTTGTAATAATTTACAATCAATTTTATACATATTAAGCATATTAGAAATAATTATTTGGGTAAATGCTGCGTGTTAATCTTTTATTATTTATTATAATTGGTGGTTATATTTATAAATATTTGTGTAAACCTCATTTTAATTATAATATCGCGTAATGGATACGAAATGATATGTATATATTCTATTTACTAAACTAATGTAGCATTTAGAAGAGCTTTATGAAAAGGAAGCGTACATAAATCTGGTATTTATAAATATTTTAATGTATTCAAAATATTGATCAATTATTGATTCAACTATATAAATATTATATAGATTAATGATAGTCATATTAAAGATGAACTACGAAAGGTTAGGTACTATATATATATATATATATATATATATATATATATATAATGTATTTATGTATAAATAAGTCAATATGAACGAAGTCTAACAAATTAATTTAAATTATAATTTTAATAGGTGCAAGATATAAAATTAACATTAATATGTGGCTTATTAATTATCATTATATCGATACACATTCGTGATATTATCAATAACAATGATTGTGATAAAGTAGTTGGTGAAACTGGAAAGCATAATAATAAATTCATTAGAAATCGACGTTCAGAAATATTTAGTTATAGAATATAATTTTTCAGTAACAAAATTCCTTAAACTAAAAAATAGTTTTCTAATATTCAGTTTTAATTCATATTCATATCATCAAATATATAATTTCTAATGAAAACGTTATCTTACAAATATATTTAAAAAAATTAATTTCCGATATATTAAACGTAATAAATTATGTTATAATTAATTAATTATTATACAAAATTTTCTATTTTATGGATACTCAATTTTATAGATAACTAAATATTTACTTTTTAGAAATAATTTCTCCATTTTAAAAGACGATATATTTATAAATAAAAATTATTTTCTAATTTTATTAGAATCAAAAAGATATTGTATTTAAAATTATATGAATCTACATAATTCAAGTTTAATAAATTCATGCTCATCATATTATGATTTGTTAAATAATTTATTAAATTAATGACATTTTAAACTATTTTATTGTACAATATTAATTTACAATTTTACATTTTTATTTATTAGAATATCGAGCTTTTTAATTATAATGCCTATGCTTATATTTTAAAATCGTTAGCGTAAGTATTTATTATGAGGTAATCAATAAGCATACACAATTCTACTAATAATACTGCTTATACCTAAATTCATTCAAACTAATATAGTATTTAAATGTCATAATAATTTCATATTCAGTATTCAAAGTTATATAAAAATATGATACGGTGATTTATTATCTACAGTTGATTTTAAAGTATTGAATATAATATCTATCATTGTAGTATATCATCAAGTAAAACCCAATAGCCATATCGATTAACTTAAAAGGGTATTTTATTTTATCCACCATGATATACTTACTAACACATTATACACTGTATAATATTATACACTGTATAATATACAGTGTAGTTTTAGAAGTTCAAAAAATTATATTTGCATATCTGAATATCATATACAATATGTTACATATATTAATTTAAAATCAGATTTAAATGATAAAATTTAAATGATATTAATAATAGTGAACCTGAATGTATTTTCTTTGGTGAATATTGATTACGAATTTTATTAATCATATAATTGATATCATTATCATCTTTCATTTCATATAATACATTCTGGTAATAATGAGATGCACACATATTTCCTGCATAATATATTTTAGATAGTTAAATTAAATGACAATATATTCCACATAATATTAACATAAGTTAATTATAGATGTACAGTGTATTATGGATTTTATATAAGTTTATATTAAATATATAAAAATAATTAGAAATTTTAATATTATATCAAATATAAAATTTATTAATAATCTTATAAATAATATTTAATTTACTTTTCAAAATATTCATTATTTCTTTATATCTGCTTTATATGGGATATGTTAGGTTTTTAAAATCGGATATAATATAATTACCGGTAATAATTATAACTTTAAATTTGTTGTGCATTTTATTTAGGCCTTAATTTTATAATATAAATTAAATATATATAGTATAAATAACAATTAATTGATATAACATTTGTATTTAATTGTAATAGAATTTGATATGATTGTAATTAAATACACATATTTTGTTTTACTATGTGTTTCACTTTGTTTCAGTTTTTATTCATTCATAATGTACATTTTAAATAATAATACTATTAATCATATTTTAAATATCATAATTACTAAATAATTTATTATCGCACCTAACATATGCTATTATAAGGAACTTTAATTCATTGATAATTAGAATATTTAGAATGATTATTTCACTAACTATATTTTCTTACAGTGTAGAAATTATTTCTCGTAAATAAATATTACTCTTAAGTAATATTATATATAACTAATGAAATATAATTATTATTTACGTTAATAAGAAATGTTGTTTACTAAATATTATTTATAAAATATTAAATTATAATATTTAAAATTTTAAATTATAAATATTTAAATTACCACCTAATATAATTTAGTAAAATATTTTAGCATTTTAGTATGCTTTATATAATGGGAATGTATTGTATATCTAAATTCATATATTGTAAATATTTGGATATAATGTACATTTAAATTATTTATTAGAATTCCTGTTATATTTCAATATGTATCATTCTATACAATTTAATTCATACAAATCCATACCTTATTTTAAGATATATATTAATATATGTAATAATTATAATATAATATTAAAATTTAATTTCAAATATATAAATGTTATTGATTATATTTGAAATCTAGAAATGATATTATATATCATGTTCATTAAATAATATATATTGAGATGCAGTTTCATTATACTTATATTAATTAAACATAATTCCTATTAATATAAAATATTAATATTCAGTATATATGATATATCTTATTATATTACAAGCATACGATAGTTACCGTTATATAGATGGGTGTATTAGTATTCTATTATGAACTATGATATATTTGTAATGGCATATATTATAATATAGAAATATAAAGTAAATATATTTATAGAAAACTAATAGTATGTTAATATATTTAACTATTTAAAGTATATAATATCAATATTAACTAAACGATTATTTTCAAGAATTAATTTCAATTAAAAAACAACCAAATAAAGATAACATATTGTAGTAACAAAAACGTAGTTTCAGAAACCAGGTTGATCTAGTGTATTGCTTTGCATCGTTTCATTTAGTTAAGCACTTTTTATACCGGTTTTTCTAACTTAAAAACCCTGCAAACAAACTAAGGTTTATTTAGGTTATAACAGAACAATGGTTTTCTTACTAATAAAACCCTGCCAGTGATTAGTGTATTCATAGACTGCGTTGAATGACTATACCAGAATTAAATGAATGATTATATGAAGATGGTGTTGCTTTAAAAATTCCATCCACATCAGAACTACGAAGACTAAAATATAGTATTTTTGATTACATTTCTTGCAAATAATATATTTGTTATTTTATGGCATATTGAATAAGTGATGATTACATCGCATTTCTATCTTTTTCTGCAAATTATTTGTCGAATGGGCAATTTACCAATCGCAAGCATTCTCTAAATCTCAATAATTTTCAAATTGAAATTCTGAACATAGATCGATTGCTCCATATCGTATTTAATGCCTGCACGATAAATTATAATTAATAATTATCCTAGGAAAAATAATTTTAAAACTATTTTTTTATCAATTATCAATTAGAGATAAACTAACCTTAATATATGAATATTATAGACAGCTATCCCTATAAAGTATATCCATAACCGTAAAGTTCAACAGACTTATAAAACTAAAAAATTAAATAATATACCAGCAAAATCAACACCGGAATTTATATTTACACACTTATATTTTCACTAATTAATAAATTAGCTGCATAATTTAAAATAAGAAAATGTTTGTTATAGGATTAATTTATCAAATCTTTTAACGCCATATAATAATGTATAAAAGAAAGCACCTATAGTATGTTGCTTAGGAGAGACAATATGAGAGACAATATATTAATATGGGACGTCTATTAAAAACATTATAAGGATGACACGAAAATAAATATACTATTCTACTATTAAATTATTTAATTGAAAGTATTCCATATTTTCATGAATTAATTAGTTTATATTTTCCTAACCAGATATTTAATAAACGCTTCATAACATCTAGACATAAATAATTCATTTTATCTAATGGAAATCCTCTTACTAGATCAAAAGTAACTATTTCATTAAAAATACTCTCTCTCTAACATGATTTTCATCAATTTGTAATATAAACGACTAATCAGTTCTCCAAAATCCAATAATACAACCTTACCATTAATATTACATGCACTTTTTTCTGAATGAAGTTTTATTTTTTAATGTGTATTTTTTATTTGTATATTTTTTTGAATATAGTATTATTTCCTCTTTGTAAAATAACCTTTAGCTCTACGGTATCCCTAATAAATTCTTGATCAGAGAGCTTAATAATATTCCCTGAATTAATGTTACTGGTAATAATGTAAGGGTAAATACTATTACAAGCTAATACTGGCCAACAAGATTCCTTACTTGACTCAAATAGAGGTAGACCATCAATATTCAAAGACAAATTTATAATAAATTAATTGAATGATAATAATATATCGATGATATCATTTTAATGTTTCTATTTCTAGGTATCCATTAATGTTCTAGAACTTAATGGAAGATTTCTAATATTATGTTTACTTAATACATTTAATAATAAATATATTTGCTTAGCATTCATATTTCCTTAATAACAACATTCCTTGAAATCCGTTTCAAATTGTAATTCATTGTTATTCTTATCATCTTGAAATACTTCAATTTCATTTATAATTTCATTATTACTATTTGTTTCCTTATAAAATTTAATAAATTTTCTGGATAATTGTTTCATCTCACTATTAGATTTCTGATTATCTGTAAAGGTTTTAAAAAAAGTATTTTAAATATTTTTTAATTAAAGGATGTCTGAACAATATATTAGTATACTAATATATATGTTAATTAGACTTAGATAACACCAATATATTGCTATATATATATTAATATATATATATATATATATATATATATATATATATATATATATATTGGTGTATATTACATTAATTGACATAATATGACATAATTGATGTATCATTAATACAAACTTTATACCCAGTTGTTTTTTTGTTTATCGCATAATCTCTTTGTTTTCATATAATTACAATATTGTCCTTTCCATTCATAGTTTTCTCTTAAATTGTAATATATTTAAATTTATATAATTATGAATACAATTTTAAAATAAATATATCTATAATTGGAGTAAAAATAATTATGTTATTTAAACATGTTTTAGTTATTATTACTAATAATATAGAATACGCGATTATAATATAGAATTTTATTAGCGTTATCTAGAAATTAAATCTTAAAAAATATTATATATTAATTAGTAATAGCACAATTTATTTATTGTAAGCTAAATGAAATTTAAATCTATAATTTAGTGTTCATTATTTGATTCATAAATTTATATATATTTACAATCAATAAATTAATGAAATTCATTATATTTATTACCATAGTAAATTATTAAATACAAAATATTAATTAATCCAGTTAGAAATAAAAAAGAAATACACTACAAAAATCGTTAATATTATATGATATATAACAATTGTATAACAAATATTGAAATAAAAATGTATTTATAAAACAATAATTGAACCATATTGTTAATATAATACTTTCCTAAAAGTAAATACACAAAAAATCAAATGATGTATACAATCTTATATAATTATTTAATCATTATTTAAATATTAAAATAAATATTAAAATAAATTAAAATAAACATTATATATTTTTAAGGAAAACAAAAAATATGTTTACCTTATTATTTATTAACAAAAAAAACTAAGATGACTTGGATTATTGTCTGCCTAATAAATAAAGGGCGATTTAATAGTTATGAACAATGTTGATGTATATAAAATACCAAATAATATAAAATAAATTATATATTGCAAAAAATGAGTTTACATGGATTTTGAATATATAACCAACTATATGTGATAATTAATATATATTTGATAACAAATTATTATATTAAATATAGTTAGATGAAAAAAAGGTTTAGATATATATATATATACATATATTTATGTTTATATATATATTTATATATTTATATATATATATATATATATATATATATTTATATATATATATATACATATATTTATATTTATATATATATTTATATATTTATATACATATATATATATATATATATATATATATATATATATATAGTATGCAATATAACATACTTTTAAAAGCAATTTGAATTATAATGAATGTTAAATCTTAACAATAATAAATAATAATTAATATTAATAATAACTAAATTAATAATGGATATATCCATTATTAATTTAGTAACAAAGTATACTTTATATACATTCTTTCAAGAATAGTATTATATGTATACAAGTATGGATATATATATATAACATGAAAATACCATATTGATTAATTAATTCTCCCAATAATTTAATTTGGAAAAAACACCAACATATCATACTGAGATCATACTGAGACTTGCCAATGGGAAAAATATCGCGATACTCGCTAGAATTAACGGACGTTTAAAAAACAATAATCTAGGATTGGGAAATAATTCGAATTTAAAAAAATAATAGTCCTTCTTAAAAAATTTTTTGCATAATTGATGCCACTTGTATTATGGGTAAAGCTCCGAAAAGTTTCTAATCTTAGAAATACCGTACGAAAATTAGTTAATCGAGCAATCAATACATAAGTATCGCCGGAATTGTTTTTGATTATTTGTAGGATTGAAAGAATAAATATAATCGACGGTACATTTTTCGCATTTTAGAGAGAACATTGAATTTCAAAAATAGTATTTTCGGTTATTTCGCCAAATAATAAAAACTAATGATTAATCGAATTAAATGTAATTCTAGCAAAACTGATTGTTATCCAAATCGTATTTCGGGAATTAATTGGAGTGTAATTACGGAATTAAAAAAATAACGAAATAAATAGATTTTCAAATTTAAAATTTAATTTATATTATAATTTTTAAAAATAATTTACATTTTTATAATGCTTTTTTCGAAATAAATACGGCGATATGCCTATAACGTATATCGGATAGCCCACATTTTAGTTATATAATACTAGATTTATTAAATATTATTAAAAAATAAATTGTAGAATATCATAATTATCAGTATTATTACTAATTGTTTAATCATAGTTTAGTATTTTAAATAATTTATTTATAAATGTATACACTGAAATGAGATTATGTTACATGAAATGACCTACTATGCAAAGCAACCCATTTTGCAAATGACAAAGTTATGGTTTATTTTTAAAAGATTAGATAAATTAATACGTATTTTGCCGTACTTATTTATATTCGATAGATCGCGTGGAATTAAATACGTTTTAATATTAATCGTCACCCGTTAACTAACTGATTACAAACGACTTCTAAACTTAGCGAAGAAATTATTAGATAGAATATTTATAAAATATTGTTATACATAAATATTCAACTGTATACCTTTCGTTTGTAATATTAATATCATAAATTAATTTGTAAATTTCGACTTGAATAATTCAACTTGAAAAGTTTAAAAATGATATACCCTACCATATATGTTTTGGTTCAATACTGTAGAATTAATAAGAGAAGCGATTCTAATGTAAATACTACTATTACACTAATCCCCTGCATGCAGAATGTATGAACTGCACTATATGGCTATACTAAGGACCTAATACTATGGGTGCAACTACTAGTATACGATATATATGCGATGTTCTACAATAATATGCAAATATGACCCAATGCAATGTTTATGTTATTTATTTAATTTTAAAAATCGTATTATTTATGAATTACAATCGACAATATCTTCTAATTAAAATTATTACAAAAATTAAAATTATTAAAATTTATCTTTACACTTTAAGTTGTTGCCATCGGCAATAACTTATAGTTTACATATAGTTTATAGTATTACACTTTAATTATAAATAATATATACTGTTATTACCTAATATTAGAAACTAATACTTTCGTATATTTATTTAATATCTTGTCATCGATATTTTTCAGTAATTTATGTATTATTTATTAGTTTAATCTGTATCTTTTGATATTACAATATTGCTATACACATATTATTTAATTATATGATATAAGAACTATTAGAGTGTCTAACATATATTAATTATCTTATTTTGCTTATTTTAAGACTTTATGTTTATAAAAAACATGTATCATGAATTATTTGCGTATCCTGTTATATATTATCTATATATATATATATATATATATATATATATATATATATATATATATATATATTTATATTTGTTTTATTATATTTAACTACTATAATAATAATATATAACTGTATAATTTACTATTAAGCTTGAATATTCGGTTAATTAATATCATATATATTAATTTATAAGTTTATTATTATAAAAATGTATATAAATTAAATATATAATAATTTATTAAAGCTAATTATATAATTAATTAATTACTAATAATAATAACATTCATTTTTCAATTAGGAAGATTCCTATTCAATTTATGACGAGAATGAATCATATGATGTATGTAACATTAATTATTACTCACAATTTTTAATACCATATATTTATTATGTACAAGTTTTTAAAATTAAAATATTGTTTTCGGTGAAAATTTCAAATGCGTATAAAATAAATATATAAGATGATTTAATATATTTTATAATACTTATATTCCAATATTAACAAAACTGTTATACTATATTATTCATTATGGCTGTGATAGATTCATTAATATAAATTGCGTCATATATACAAATTAAAATAAATTAAATAATATAATAAATTACAAAAAATACCACAAATTATTTAATCAGATGTTATGTTATATCATTATCTATTTGAATATGTATACTTATTAGTTATTCCATATTATTTAATTAATGCAAATATATATAATAATTTTATATATACGAAGTTTTATTTATATATATATATATAAATATATATAATATTGAATTATGTTATAAAGGGAAGTTCGCATAATTCTCTTATGTCCACGGTATATATATATATATACATATATATAAATATATATATATATATATATATATATATATACATATATATAAATATATATGTATAAATATATATATATATAACATTGAATTGAATTATGTTATCAAGGGAAGTTCGCATAATTCTCTTATGTCCACGGTATATATATATATATATATATATATCTAATACACATTTGAATTCTTACAATTTGTGTTGCAATTATTATTTATTTCATATATGATATTAAAACATATAATTAAAAACTAAATGATAAAAGTAGATTTTGATTTATATATTGTAAACACGTTCATATTTAATAAAATTTATTATTAATTAATAAATTATAGATTAATGTATACTTCTTAACAATTGCGAATTATCATAGCCAAGTATCTTCTTACAAAATTTTTTTTATAATTACTCATTCCCGATTCCCGACTAAGAATCGAAATGATTGCCTACTTACAATATATAAATATATTCAGTGGATTAAATACGTTAGAATACTATTGAACAATATTATTATACTATTGTAACAAATCTAAGTTCCATAGTTATTAATTTATTTTATATCGTACCACTCTATTTAATAGTATAATAAGATAATAAAATGCTATATATGTTGCCATATAAATAAAATTATATTGATATAATAATGTAAATTATACATAAATACTTTTATCATTATATTATATTTACGTAATACTTAAACTCTGAACTACATGTTTCTTTTTCATCTGATTTACTATACACGAGTTCCAAGAAACAATACAATAAATATAATAACATTTATTTCAATTTAAATTTTTAATCTTTAAACTTATACTAAGAATTTTCTAAAATTTCATTAAATCATAAACAAAAAAGATCACCAGTATATTTTATTTAATATTTTGTAATTAATTATAACATTTTTAATTAAAAGAATTCAAAAGTATATTTACTATAATATATATATATATATATATATATATATATATATATATATTATATATTTAAAGTATATATTATTATATAATTATTTAATAATATATTTTATATTAATCATTAGCTAATATAAATTATTCTAAATTAAAAACTTTCAAAAAATGGCTCATATTGAAATTATCAATTTTATAATGATATATTTTTACTTTATTAAATAAAAAATTTGATATTAAATTATTATTAATAATATATAAAATATGATAGGGTAGCTCATCACGTAATTCTCTTTCAACGGTAAACATATTATCAATTATATAAATATATATTATTTATATTAGTTAATTATAATTTATATATAAATACTTATTAGAAATTAGATTCCAAAATAAAACTTTTACATATAATTATAATATTACTTTTGATAAAATATTCCTAACTACTAATTTCAAAAAAAAACTATTGAACTAATGTTCTTATACTATTACTATAAATCTAAGTTCTATAATTATTAACTTATCTTCTATCGTACAACTTTATTTAATAGTATAATAAGATCGCCATGTAATAAATGTGAAACCATTTTGCTACGTTAATAATACATTTTCATATATGTTGTCTTATAAATAAAAATATATTGATAGAATAATGTAAATTATACATAAATACATTTATCCATATATTATATTTATATAATGCTTACGCTCTGAACTATAATTTTAAATAAAGTATTATTATTAAATTATTATTAATAATATATAGGAACTAATATATATAATATTATAGGGTAGCTCATCACGTAATTCTCTTTCAACGGTAAATATATTATCAATTATATAAATATATATTATATATATTAGTTAATTATAATTTATATATAAATACTTATTAGAAATTAGATTCCAAAATAAAACTATTGGAGAAAAATATTGTTTAAATATTGTTTAAAATATTGTACAAAATTATATTATTCAGACCATTGTAGATTTGTTGTGATATATATATATCTAATACATATTTTAATATCCACAATCTGTATTGCAATTATTACTGATTTCATTACACGATATTAAAACATTTAATTAATAACTAAATAAAATAAGTAAAATGTTATCAATATATCCTAAATTAGTTTCTACTTATAATATGTAAACATGTTCAGTGGATTAAATAAACTAGAACATATAAAACTGAGTTATTATTTATATATATTTCTCTATAACCTTATTATCCTCAACGGCCGATATCGAAAACCATTGTATCCCCTAAATGGTCGACGTTGGAATACAGATTTGAATGAGATATAAATCAATTACTGAAAGATATATTAAATCGACCTCACATGTTTAACACATATTGATAAACAATTTATTTCTATACATAAAGAAGTTTATTTTATTTATATAAATATTATAAAAAAAAATATAAGTATAAAATATTTATTTTAATATCGAAAATGTTCACAAAGAACATTATAATTAAATATTTTACTTTTTTCTTATAATATACATTGTATTTTTAATTAATTTAATTACACATGTATTATGGTAACATTAATAATCAATATTTATTAATTATAAATATTATAAGTATTAAATTAAAAAATATCTAAATATAAGTATAATTTTTAATCATAATAACATTAGGATTATGTATTTAATTTATTAATATAAAGAAAAATTATTAGGAAAAACAGCAAACTTTTTTAAAAATCTAGAGGAAGTGAATTATTAAGTTGTTAAATTGTAAATATCAATATTACATCAAAAGTTCATGGAATATCTTTCAAACCTGCTTTATTTATTACCTGCTTAAACAATTTTGATCTCGGAATTGTTTTATTGAAATATATTATGTTCTCTATATATATGTATATTTATATATTATATATATAAGTATATATATATATATATATATATATCACTAAATTAATTTCTGCTAACTTTTACATATAATTATAATATTACTTTGATAAAATATTCCTAACTACTAATTTCAAAAAAAAACTATTGAACTAATGTTCTTATACTATTACTATAAATCTAAGTTCCATAATTATTAACTTATCTTATATCGTACAACTTTATTTAATAGTATAATAAGATCGCCATGCAATAATTGTGAAACCATTTTGCTACGTTAATAATACATTTTCATATATGTTGTCTTATAAATAAAAATATATTGATAGCATAATGTAAATTATACATAAATACATTTATCCATATATTATATTTATATAATGCTTACACTCTGAACTATAATTTTAAATAACGTATTATTATTAAATTATTATTAATAATTTATACGAACTAATATATATATATATATATAATATTATAGGGTAGTTCATCACGTAATTCTCTTTTAACGGTAAACTTATTATCAATTATATAAATATATATTATTTATATTAGTTAATTATAATTTATATATAAATACTTATTAGAAATTAGATTCCAAAATAAAACTATTGGAGAAAAATATTGTTTAAATATTGTAAATACACTCTGAACTATAATTTTAAATAATGTATTATTATTAAATTATTATTAATAATATATAGGAACTAATATATATAATATTATAGGGTAGTTCACGTAATTCGATTTCAAAGGTAAATATATTATTAATTGTAAATATGTATTTATATATATCTAATTTATATTAGTTAATTACTACAATTAAAAAAATGGAAAATAATCACTAAATTATTTGGTTTTATAGAATTGTAAATACTAAAGCGACATCTAATAATAGTTTATGTGTAAACATTGATTAGAAATTAGAATCACAAATAAATCTATTGTAGAAAAATATTGTTTAATAAAAAATATATTATTCAGACTATTAAAATAATCATTTCATTTACCTTGTATGTTATATTCAGACCATATCATATACATTATGATAAATATATATACATATATATATATATATATATATATATATATATATATACTTTCAAAGTTTTTCTAATTATATAAAAAAAAGTTTTATAACAATATTTGGAATATTAATATAAAAAACACAATCAATTATTTTCAAATAAATGTATTTAGTTTTTATTTATTTTAAATAAATTATATAATTATATTTTACAATAGGTAAGGAATTAAATAACATATTAAAATATAATGTACTCTAATCCGATTTTAGTTCTTTTATATTATAGGTGTATAATATATTTACTAAATGATATATATACATATCATTTGATATATTATAAATATGTGTATTTTCTTCTTAGCTTCACTATCAGTATACTATTATATAACATAATTTATTAGTTTAATTATATTATTAAATAAGTAATACAACCGAATAAATTAATATAATTAAAATGTAAAATTACTATTTATTATGTCATTGCGAAATTATAAATATACGTCTTCCGATGTAATGAATATTTATGT
>OZ038315.1:5080972-5099081 GCA_964035775.1 Osedax frankpressi | reverse complement strand
TTCATAATATATTAGGCTATAGTATCGATAACAGCTTTAATTGGTATTCCATTTATTGTACAAGGTAATATATATATATATTTATATATATATATATATATAAATATATATATTTTAATCCATTAACACATATTCACACACATATATATATATATATATATATATATATATATATATATTATAATTGATTTATGAATTGCAGCTTTAATTAAAAATGACGTAAGTATTATTATGAAAATAATTCAATTATTAACTATATTGTATTACATTTTGGAATGTATATTTATATGTGAATACGTTGATATATGTATGTTAGTAAATTTGTTATCAAAACATCATGGATAATATATATAAATTATATCAATAAAAATATAACTTTATTTATTCTATATTTCAGATCGAATTTACTCCAAGTTAGACTAATATTAAAGAAATAAGTATACATACAGACATAATCTAATATTACTATTATTAATTATACTGCAATAGCAAATGAATAGATTATCATGTCAGAATTCAATGTATTCCAATTTTAATTAATATAGTTGTTAATTAATATATTAAATTGAATTATAATTTTCAAATCTACTAACTATTAATTAATATTATATAATATAAATATAAATTTAATATAAATATATGTTTATTATTTCAATTTATATTCTTAAATGAACTATACACTATAGCATATTACCAACTCATATAAGAGATTCAAGATTCATAATAAAATATAAATATATATACAATTATATATAAATAATATATATGGGAATTATAATATATATGTATATATATATATATATATATATATATATATATATATATATATATATATATATATAGAGTAATCTGTGATATTAAAATGATAGACTAAATATTTACTAACGTTAAAAACTTTTAATAGTAATAATAATAATTATTATATATATATATATTATATTTAAATGGATTATTTTAATAAATTCAAAATATAAAACAATTTAAAAGTTCTTATTTATATATTTTCCTAGTAAAAACAATTTATTTATCTGTATTTAATGAATTTTATTTAGAAACAATTCAATGGGTAATACACACACACACACACACACAAAACACACACACACACACACATACACACACACACACACACACATACACACATATATATATATATATATGTATATGTGTATATGTGTGTAAGTGTGCTTACATATTATTAACTGATATATATATATATATATATATATATAAATTATCATTCGAATAACTATATAATTATTTTGTATTCAATTTTATTTCATAAACAATTAAAAGACAACAGTAAAAGGCATCGTTTACTATTTTTTATATAATTATATGTTATCAATAAATAATTAAATTAATATTTCGTAATATTATCACACTACATTATTATTTATACAATTTAATAGTTAATATTTACCCTAGTGTAAGTATATCTACATATCTGATTTATTTGATCTACATACATTTATTTTAATTTGAAATTATAAACAATCTAAAATATAAATTACTATATATACTATTTCATATTAGTATATACTTAATGAATTAATATATTTATTAATATAATTCAAATTTTAGTTAAATTTCAACATTATTTGCACATATATATATATATATATATATATATATATATATATATATATATATATATATGAATGAATAAACTTATATATTGATTATATTGATAAACATAATTTATCACAATATGGTTCCTTAATTATAATTATAATATTGATATGTGTAATAATATGAATATTAATAAATATAAATTTTAAATTGCAGAGTACGAGATCTCCAGGTAATTGTAATATTTTTATAATTCAATATTTAAATTAAATAAAATAATTCTATACATTTGGTTAACAAATTTATTTAATAGTAATAACAGAGCATGGCAAAGTAATATATATATATATATATATATATATATATATATATATATATATATATATATATATATACATACACACATACACACACACACACACATATATATATATATATATATATATATATATATATATATATATATATAAACATATATATATATAAGTATATTTATCAAATTAAAGAAATTAACAAGTGAATATGTGGTATCTGAAATTAGTAAGTTAATATATATATTAATGAACTATATCTATGTATTGTATATTATAAGCTAGTACCTAAATTTAATATTATTAATAAAATCAATATTTAATTTTATTATAGTTCTAATTTAATATAGTGTGCATTATAAATATATATATATATATATATATATATATATATATATAAATATATATATATGAATATATATATATATATATATATATATATATATATAAATATATATATATATGAATATATATATATATATATATATATATATATATATGTAGATATTACAGAAATAACAAAAGTACAGTATATTACATATTAACAGTGTTTGGTAATATATGATTTAATTAAATTTTATTAAATTAAATATATAATTGTATATAATGTATACATTAACATACATACCCCTATAGGGTTCAGATCGGTGTTATTAATATTTAATTACATATTTATGTTAATTTATATAACCTTCAGTATACCAATACTGATAAAAGTTTAACATATATTAATCAAGATACATGTAGATAGATGGATATCTATAAATATTCATAAATCGAGTTACAAATGTATCTGTTACTTTTTTTATTTAGAAAACTATACTGTGTATTGTGTATAAGATATGTGTATATATTAGTATAATAATTTAGTAATTTGTAAAATATTAGATGTTGATAATTACGGATATCATTCGAGATTAATTTTATTGAATTTGTATTTTTCTTATATAAATAATTAAAACTATATATATAAATAATTAGAACAACAATTAGAATAACAATAAACAAAAGTTTAATATATAGTTGTCAAATTATTTAATTTGAATTTATAATGTATTTCATATATAATTTAAAATAATTTATATTATAAAAATAATTATTGTATATATAAATAAATTTGTTTAATATTAATATTAATAACTTTAAAAAAATGTTGATTTTTATAAAAGAATTAAAAATAGATTTAAATACATATGCTTACATTCCTATATTATATACATATTAATTATGCCGATTTAATATATTTAATAATAATAGATATAACATTTTATTTTATGTTCATCATATTATAATTGTTTTAATTATAAAAAACGTATTTACACTATGTATTACATAATATATATATATATATATATATATATATATATATATATATATTATATAATTAATTTCTATAATGTATTTTCAACATATTTTTTATAGTATCAAACAATAAAACCAATAAATAAAATTATTAAGAAAAATAAGAAAAATAAGAAATATGCGAACAATGGTTATTTATAGAAATATGTATTTAATATCCTAATTTAGATATTATATTTATACTCTATATTAATAAAACATTATATAAATATACTTATTTATTCAAGAACCATCAAAACAATAATAAAATATATTATTTAATTTTTAAATTATAATAATAATTAACATTTTAATTGTATTACTCACTAGATATTATATTTATTGGTTCTATAGTTGGAGCTATAGTTATTCTAGTTATTATTTCAATAAGAAAAAAACATAAAAACCAAGGTGAGTTTATTTATTATATAGTTATTATATCAACCGTATATAAATTATTATATATATTATAACTAATTAACTAACATTTTGTTTAAATATTATATATTAATATTTCCCATTATGATTTTAAATAATATATTACAATCAATATCATAAATAAATTATGATTATATGTTGTAAAATATAAAAATGATTTAAATTGCAATTACGTACAAATTATAAATTATTATTCATTATTTACCTAGAATTTGAATCTTCAATAAGTACAATATCAGTGAATATCTCGCAACAAAATTTAAGTGCGGAAAACATATCTACGATATCAACTTTACGAAACGATTATTTGTGATAATAAATAATATGTTTTATAAATACAAATAAATATCAATTTCTATATAATATATGTCAACTTATGTTAATGATAATTATGCATTTAATGAACAAGTTAATTTTTGTTATCGCACGTAAATATATAATAATAAAACGAATTTATATGTAAATGTATTTGTAAGCTTTCAGGGTATTATAATTCTTATATATCGATGGAAATTATCAATATTCACTGATAAATATAATTATCATTAACATATTATTAACACTTTTGAATGAAAAATATAACTAAATATGCTATACGATTATATCAATATAAGTGAAGTTTTATAATTTTCATAAGATTATGTAATAAACATTTTTCGTACTATTCTTCCTCGATGATTTGCGTCATTTCGAAACTACGAAAGTATTGAAGTAATGGAGTTGATTGGAAGAGAAAAGCTAAGAAGATAGCACATATTGAATATGATTGAAATACAATAGATAATGCAAGGATGGGCTATTATTAGGCTATAGTATGGATTCGACTGGTTTTTATCAGAACCGATTTTATCTCATGTTTACAATGTTTTTGGTTAGTTGAGTATTGTTATGTTATTTTGAATTCCCTTTTGATTTAAGTTAAACTATTTTTAATTACTTTTAGGTTTGTATACTAAATTTAGATATAGTATACAAATTAACATAGTTAAATACGTGTATAAATTATTAAATATATTTTGCAATAATTAATTTGTTTAATTTTAGTTTTATGTAATAATTATTTTTTAATTGATATTATTTTAAATTTATACATTAATGTAATATATATAAATTATATTAAAGTATAATGAAATAATATTGTAATCAATTAAGAAATGCAACGTTTTACAACTGTGCAATATTGCGTATTAATATTTACTTCATTACTAATTAATGAAAGCGTATCATGGTAATTTATCAGAAATAAATAAATAAAATATCTATTAATCCATCCATCCATCTTCCATCCATTAAATTGCATTGAATTGAATTAAATTGAATAGTTTATTTATAGAACAAATTTATAAAGGGATAGTTCAATTTGTGTTGCTAGGACAAATTAGGTAATATAAATGTTAGCAATAAATTAATTTTTTATTAAAAATATACATTTTTTTATTCAAAATCATATTGTTAGTTTTGATAGTTTTGATTATAAAGTATTGTTTGATCTTAGCTGTCTGATATTATTGTTTAACTCTATAAAGATGAATTTATGGCGTTATTTAGAATTACATTCTTAACCCTTTACCATAAGTAATATGCAATATTATATATGCATCATTCTAATTTGTGACTAGCAAATCCCGTGTTTTCAAATCACTTGATTTAGTTCTTATGATCTGCTTGAAATCAAAAATAAAATTCTTGCATTTCTTATTATTCTATTCAATGTTTTGAATATATTCAATATTTATTTATTCTTATTTATATATAACAATTTAATAATATACTATATTACGATAAAATAATAAATATATATATCCTCAATCGATTACATATATATTTACAATACATCTTAAAGCTTATTGTTCTATATTTATGTTCTAAAATGTTTAAACACTTCTAATTTCTTTAATTTGTATGTATTGCAAAAACTCTATTTATATTCTTGACATATTATAACTTATACATAATCTATTTTTTATCATAATCTATTAATATTTCCTACTAAATAATACATATTTATATTCAAATAGGTTTTTTTTCTAATTTATCAATTTTAGCCCATTTATATTTACTTAACAATATTCAAAATACCATTCGTAGAGTTGTTGTCACTTCGATTAGTGTTTCTAGACTAATTAATAATAATATATACATATTTTACCCTCTATATACTTTCATAGCTACTTAGATACTACAACTTTCTACCTAAACTTTACCAATTGACCCTGTATCACTCTTTATTTATAAATGAGTATCTACTTTGTAATATTGTATCCGGGTACGTTTCCATTATTGTATTTATATGTGTAATTAGTTGATTAGAAGTTGGATCTGTTTTTTTCATTATTGTTCGTCTTTTAATTAACCTATTGGCTTATTCTATAGCATAGTAAAATATAAATGTTTAATATTTAAAATCTTTTAAACAAATATTCTTGAAATTTATAAAAGATAAAAAAATACTACTATTTTTATAGTTGATATTCTATTATATGTATATATTTGTAATACTTCTTCAACGATAGGTATACCTATTAATGTAATTAATGTATTAATGTAATAGTACAGAGAGTAAGCATCAATTATAACTTATAATCTCTCATAACCATACATAATTTACTTATATTCAATTACTTACTTACAAATTATTAAACAGGTGTTACATTTTTTTCACTTTCTCGTGTATTCTTCTAATTATATCTACTTAATCAGCTACACATAATATATATATAATTTAGAAAATATAAATATCTATTCCAAAATTTCAAAAACTTATTAATTAATTCACTTGCATTATTATAACTTAACTACTATTTTAATATACTTATTAAATTATTAATTCATAATTTATTTATAAAATATTATAGACCATTGAAAATGATTTAAAATATTTGTAGACCAGGCCATTTTATTCCATCTACATGTAAACCTTTTTTAAGATATATATTTTTATTAATAATATATTATTGAGAAACTATCACTTATTATTAATATAATAATGCTCTCAGCACTTTATATGTATTTTTATTGTTTATATTTATATAATAGTATAAACTACAGTTTCAAGAGTCTACGAGGTTGATTATGATAAATAGACTTTTAATAGAATTTACATATTATAGTTTAAAAGTAATTTCAATTATAAATTAAAGTATGTTTCTATTTTTCTCAATTTATTCGAATTGTATCTTGTTTTAAATATTGCATTATTATATTGTAATTTTGATGTAAATTTCTAGTTTTATAATGCAAAATTCAGTGATATGTTATATGTGTATTTCTATAATGAAAATTTATTATCGTTATCTATATTAAATGAAGCTATGTATTTTATATAATTCAGATAAATTAGCATATCGTTGAATTGCTTTGAATTTATTGATTTATTATTAGAAAAATATTATTAATATTACTCGTTCAAATATTAAATTCTTTATAACATTAATATTATTAATATTCAAATCACGTAGTTTATCATTATTATTATTCATAAGTAAATCAGTACACGCTAAATTTATATATATTATATATATAAAATGTTTAGTTTTAGTGCGCATATTTAAAAAAAATATAATACTTGAACTTTAATATTGTTAACATTCACTTTGATATCATTATGACAGTTACACTTTTGCCAATATAAGAAGAGTTGTCTTTGTTACAACTTGATTTCAGTATTACTTACTTCTTTACGCATCTATGGAATATTATGCTATGCAATTGATTGATTATTTAATTATTTAATTATTTAAAACATAAATGTTTCTAAACATTAATTTAATAATTAAAAAATGTAACTTTATGAATTATGTTAACATCTATTTTATAGTTCAATAACGTGTATACAATGTAAAAAAGATATACATAGAAAAATTCTATTTTTATTGAAGGAATCTTATAATGGAATAAATTGCCTTCACACAAACGAACATTTAACACCTGAACAATGTTCAAAATGTTCTACTCATATTCGAATAGAATATACTACTTTCAACTATATATACACAAAAAATAGTTTATTATCAAATAAGGTAACTTAAAATTAAAATTATAATTATTTATGTATATCACATTTTAATTAAATCATAATTTTAGATATATATAATAGTTATTGTATAATAGTTATTGTATATAATACATATTGTATTTAATAGATATATATACAACGTAAATGTTACAATCATAATGAACAAAATATAAATCATATATGCAAATGGAAGAAAAACGGTAATTGTATAATGAATGGATATGATAAATAATACATGTACCTTTAATTATTAAATTAATGATATGATCTGATAGCATACGTTAACTAGATTACAATAATGATAAATACATTTTAATTACACGACACAATAAATACGTTAACAAAATTAACATTAGTTCATTGTTAAAATAATTTGGTAAAGCGTAATCATTAATATATATATAAATAATTATAATTTATAATTTAAACGAAACATAATTATTCTTTGAACTTGTATTTGTTATTACATTAAAGTATTACATTTTTATTCTATGTTTAAAATATATCTTATATGCATGAAAAACATATGTAGTGTATAATTAATATATAATGTTTACTTAATTATCTGGAAATAATACATAATTAAATTGTATACTACTAATAAATTATATTATAAATTCACTTCTATTATATATAATGTAAATATAATATATTATTATCTAAAATATATTGCTATAATTTAGGAATATCAAATTCAATATATTGTAAAAATGTATGTGATAAATCAAATTGTAATAATAGATTTATATTTGAAGAATTTATTAAAAATACGTGTAAGTAAATAATATTTAATTTATTTAATAAATTATATTCATTAATGTATAATGGATTATTGGTATTCATATTAACTCTAAATATTATAATAATAATATATATAAAAATATGTCCATTATTACATTACTACATATTATATTACCAACATTATCTTAATATTAGTATTATTATCTTAATATCTTAATATTAGTATTATTAAGCTACTCAATAAGTTAAGAATGCCAAAAATAACCAAAAAGTTGAGTATAATTTTGTATGTATAATAATTGCCGAATAAATACAAATTGAAAAATTATGTGACGAATGCCAATAAAAAATATGATTTAAAATAATAATTAAATAGTTATATAAATATTATTAAATTGTTTAAATTATTACCTCGACTTTTATCTTACTTTTTTTCTACAAAAGAATTTATCTACAGTAAACATAATTTACTATTTACTAAATCAAATATATGAATGTATATTAGCTTATATATGATATATTTCTATATATATATATATATATATATATATATATGTAAAAATAACAATTAATTAATTAACTTAGCACGCATTTGATAAATATTATATTTAATTATGTAATAACATATATTATAATAGAATTATTCATAGTCACTAGTAAAATTAACATAAAATATAAATTTACAAATAAAAATAAAATTGGTCGATTACATATTTATAACTATGTGTTCTTTATTAATATCTATATAATAACATACCTATTTTATTATAAACTAATTAAAATGAACTAACATATTATTTGAAAAATAATTTTAAACTTTACAAATTTCCTCTTGTAATATTTTCAATAATTTGAGTTTATACTATTATTGAGATGATAATATGGGTTATATTTCCACAAATACAATTTTGTTTGTTACCGATATATACGAACATATACTAAATGACATTATTTCAATTGCGTCATCATCAATAAATATTACATTCCACACATATATCATAGTATAGTATTAACCAGTATTATATATGTTTTTTTATAATAATTATAAAGTTAAATAATCATAAGATTATAATAATTATAATTAAAATATTCAGCTTAAAAGTATACATTTTATAATATTTAATTAGAAGAACATCTTTTAAAAGTTTTTTTTACAAATATCTACTATAAATGATGTTGCCTAATCGATGTACGTTACGTTGACAATGCACAATGATATTATAGTAATAAATATGATTATAAAATTGATATAGAGTGGTTTCCCTGAGTTATTACATTTTTCATATATTGCTTTTATCCACTTTTTAACACACTATTTTAGTTCATCACTCGTACACCAATTAAACATTAATTACAAATTCAACATTAAATACAAATTAAACATTAAATACAAATTCAATATTGAACATAAATTCAACATTAAATGCAAATTCAACATTAAATACAAATTAAACATTAAATACAAATTCAACATTAAATACACATTCAACATTAAATACAAATTCAACATTAAACTATTTGGTTTACTTATTAATTTTCTTACATTTTTTCTAATTATATTGATTTTATATATCAATATATTGATTATAGTGTTGTTTAACCTGTTTTGCCAGTATATGTTTTTGAAATAGTATTGGAAAATATTAAAACTACATATGATGAATAATAAAATAAAACATATCATATTGTTTAATATGATAAAGGATTCCCATATATATATATATATATATATATATATATATATATATATATATATATAGTACTTTTTTATTAATATATTAGTAGATATTTATAATTCACTTTAACATTTATATTGTATTTTAGTATCATTATAATAAATTAATGAGTTTATCCATTTTGATGATAGAATTTAGTTTATTTTAAAAAATAGGTTTATTTTGGGTTTCAACAAAATGACCTATTTAATTACTACTAGATATTGATTATCTAATAAATAATATATTAATAATATCTGTTTGTATAGAAGAAATTGTTAAACTTTTTATATCATCTGATATCACTCTCCGTAAATATTTCTATTGTGTCTCAATAATATGCTATATTAATATCATCAGAGTTAATAAGTTTATACAGAATTATTTTATTAATTCCTATGATTATTAATATTTATTAATTATTTAATATATATTTTAAATACCTATATTACTAATTAAGTTTATTTTAGTATTAAGTTTTGTCTATCGGGTTTTAAAGAATCTTTATCTTTAGATTTAATTTCACCTTATCATATTACTTTATTTATTACTTTCATCTTCTTTAATATCGTCCCTATATAATCAGTTTGCCTTATTTCGTATTTGTGTACTGTCTACCAATTAAAAGTTGTATCAGTCTATAAAATATCAGTAGGAAAGGGAATTTGCTCTATTACAACATAAATCATAATATTATATAAGAAATCACCTTTAATGAATTAGTAATTTACCAGTAATTTAGATGACTTAGTTCTTATTAATCATCGGAGTAATATTCATTTATATAAACAACCCTATTAACTGGGTAGCAAGGTATATAATATTATTAATAGATCAAATTCACAATTTATTGCGAATTGATGATGAAATATTCTTCATGTGTCACTTTTAGGTATCCAGAAATTATATTTAATTACATTAAACTATACTTTCATTGAATATTACATTTTCTACGGTCAGTGCAGTCCGATAGCTGGGTATAACAACATTCTTCAATCTCTAATATCTATCTATCATCAATAAAATAGTATTCTCTTATTAGAATATTTTCTCTCTGTGATAAAATCTATGAATAGAATCCTAATTTACTGTGAATTCAAATTATGATAGTTACTATTTCCAACTATTTCCAACTTTTAACATCACTTTATCATAATTCTCCATCTTTGAATTTAGGTTCTAATCAATTACCAATATCAGAATAATGACGTTAATATATAAATATCCAAGAGATGCTCTTAATTACTTAAGAGTACTTATTTTTTTTGCTACAATACAGCTTCAATATTATTAATTATAAATGATGTCAAAAATGGTGTTTGCCAGATACTTAAGATTAATTTATATATAAACTTATTTAACCAATTTCTGTATTATAATAGTTATTATCTGACAAGAATCTTGATTCATTGACTCATTAAAAAATAAAATAAATTTAAAGAATATATTCATATGACTATAGTCATGATTGCATTATGGATTAAAATCATACTTTATTAAGACTTTTTTTTAAATTGAAAATTTTATTATTTATAATTAATAAATTTTGACTATTTAATTCCTTATTTTGCTATTATGAATTTGTATATCAAACTTAGGGAAGTAAAATTAAAATATAGAGATATAACCAAAATATTAGTTATTTAATTTAGAGTTAAATTTGAATAGTTCGTAAATGAATATAATAAAAATGTACTTATATCGTTTACCTATCTACCTTAAAGTAATGATAAAGTAGAAAATGCGGTTAAAATTATTTAAAGAATATTTAAGAATTGTTAACGAAAAATACATCCATGTATTTAGCAATATTAAATTATATCAATAACCAATAAGGGAGGGATTGGATTACATCTTTTAAGAGTATATTCATTAGACATATAGTATTTTGATGGTATCGATAGGTGACAAACTAAATTATAGACTAAGTACAGGAAAAAACTATTAAGAAAAACAAAAAACATGAGAAACAAGTTAGATATGACAATTAAGCTACAATCCATCACCCACATAAGGTTTATATAGTAAGCTAATGAAGACTTGAATAATGAAGAATACTTTCTAAAAGGAATAAGTGGAACATTTTATAAATTCAAGAAACCTTCTGGATATAAGAAGTAAGGTCAAATTTAATTAACTCTATATTTTTTATATTGTATATTATTATTCGTAACTTTATTTTATTCTATAATTTGGTTAACATTTTAGTAATCGATTCTTAATTAATATACTTAATTATACAATTTAGATAAATATTTAACTACTTGCTTCTAAACTGAGATACATTTTATATTTTAGTTCATCACCATAATACTTAGCAAAGATAATTGATGACTTTTGAAGAAAAGGTGTATAACATCATTATCTACATAGAAAACTCTTTATTATATCCACTTTATTTAAATAATATAATACAATTGATTTCTTATACTCCCAATCTACTGAAAATACATGTCTGCAAATTCTCTTCTAACCTGATACTGCATAACTTATAATATGTTTCTACCTTATAATTATAGTTACATATAAGTTATATTATGCAATAAATGTTTCGATATAACCTAAGTATATTATAACAATATCCCTATTAACTTCTTTGAGAATTTTACCAAAAATCGCTTACGTAAGCATCTATTTATATAAATGTAATATAGGTTTGAAAATAGATATTTAAATATTATAATTATATATAATTATGTATGTATATTAACAATTAAAAACATAATAGTATATAGCCATAAAGAAGAATTTCACTATTTATCAAATACAATTATGTTAATATGTTACCTGGTCTTTTTATATAGTTTATTTAAAATAATTTATTTAATAAATACACATAGTAATGTTTTAAATTGAGAGATTAAAGTAACGTTAATATAATCTATTCGTATTAATTTGCGTTTTGCATGAAGTGAGTTTAATCATACTTGAGTATATATAAATTATTTGTGTTAAATTGTAATACAGTTGATTATTATTATTATTATAAAATATACTATAATGTATCCTATAAAATATGTATTATCAAAAGTTATAAGTAATACAATTATGTCAAATCACAGTGATAATTTTACCTATGTGTAAATATTGCAAATATAAAACATCAATTCGAAATGAAATTTCTGGAAAATGTATAAATAGAGGTAAATATTAAATATGCGTTGGTATGAGTTTCGATAAAAAATATATCTAAACTAATAAAATAATAATTAAATTTTGAACAAATACTAAAATAAAAATTTGTATTATATATTATTTTTCAATTTAATATGACATTTAAATATTTTCTTATATAAGTATTTCTGTCAAATTTTAATTTAATAGTTAAAATTAAATAATTAATTAATTAAAATAAATAATGCTAATAATATAGTGTTATCAAGTTCAATACTTTAATAATATATATATATATACATATATATATATATTTATATATATATATATATATACATATATATATATATATATATATAATTATATATATATATATATATATAACTTAATACACTATAATTGCTTCTTAACTTGTTTATTCCTCATAAATGGAAAATGAGTAAAAAATGTATTAAAAATAAAAATGTGATCCGTATAATCATGCAAACTGTTTATTAATTTCCCTCCCTTCTACATTTTATAAAATATATGCAAGTGTATTAGAAAGCAAATAGATCATAAAACTTCATTTCAAAAGAGCAACAAATACTTATGCCTGTAGTACACGGTATTCAAGAACATACATTCCTTCTTAAAAGCATTATCTAAGATATCAAATGACATAATAGAGATCTATCAATTACCTGGTTATACTTAAAAACACATTCATTAAGATAGGCTATATTCAACTTATTCATTTGTGATGCTTTACCATTATCGCATACATTATTTGTAATTATAAAGGACTTATATTCGAATAAGATTTGCAAATATGAACATTTTGAAACTAACTACGTATTTCTAAATAAGGATTGTCTTTCTTATTTTAATCTTGCTACTGGGCCCACTTTGAGCACAAACAAAGTATTCAGATAATATTACCTGAAAGAGAACAATATTAAAATCACTTCATATGACGATGATTCAGAAATAATAGTTGACTCAAATATTCAAATGCAAAATATTTTTAATAAGTAGCTGCGAAAATATCCAATCTACTTGAGTTGCGATTTAACATTAATCTATATTCTAGTATTTCTTTCATAAAATAAAAGCATATATGTTATACCATGAATGAATTATTTATTAACGAATTACTTATAAATTCATTAGAGTAAATGAAACTTAGAAATATTAAAATATTCCTTTAGAAACTAAACTTCCATTAGAAAATGTAAATATTCATTACTGACTCAATGACAAAAAATAAAGAAGAACATTGAGAAGCCATTCATGTCATCTTTTGCCATGATCTAACATTCGGACATATCCCATAGGATCATTATATGACAAAATGGTACTTATAATCCTACGAAACATTACAATCCTGTTAATACTTCTATACCCTTTTTATGCTGATAGGAAAATAAATGGTCCCATCTACAATATTAGACAATACGCTGACTTGTGGATAATGGCGAGAGGTTTACAGCTTATGTCATCAAATTATATAGATAATTACCAGAATTTCAAAAATACAAATTCGATAATATATTAAATCGATTCTGAATCAAAAAGTGATTTCCTTTCTGGAATTGCACTCTATAAGCTTATATATATATTGTTATAACTTGTGGTCAGGAATGTGCCAGGTATATGTTAGTCTGTATATCAGTATCGCTATAATACATGAGAAGTAACACTCTCCTATCATCCATGGTATATGTTGTTATTCAAGTTTTGTAAATCCCCAAAAGTTAAATTTACGATCTTATCGGGATAACAGAAGTAGAAATCAAAAAATATCGAGATAATTATTTAAAATCTTATTCAAAAACAATTAATTATAAATAATTAACTCAAATATAATTAACATACATTCTGAATTATTAAATAAACTCATAAAATACCTGTAATTTATAATTTTTTTCTAAAGACCGTAACTTCTATACTCACTTAAATTACTCTATGATAATGTAAAATGTGAAATTACGATGTTAACATACAGCGATTATTAGAAATTTACAGTAATATTCGAAATTTCTGAATACAAATACATTTTCTGAAGTGTAATATATTTATTTAAATGCATAATTTACTAAGCACTTCGAGTATATAAAAAGTATACAACAAATTATTTGCCACAAAATATTAACAATTATAAAAATGTATCCATCTACTTGCATTATAGCCTACTCTAATATACAATCTACATTATATATAGTGCTCTATATAGTGCTCTATATAGTGATACTGTCATAAAATAAAACATCGACGCAGAATAAAACATCGTTAATAATATTTCATCTCCATTACCTGTGGAGACCTTAATATACAAAATTATGCTTTTTATGTATATAATTTGACATATCAACTAGACTTTTTATTTCAATTAAATATATATTGTAATTTTTTAAAATAAGAATTCAATATCGTGCATAGAATTAAAATAGATAGAATAACATATTAATAATAATATTTTTATTTTCAAATTATATTTATATATATAATATATTATACTATTAATTATTAATTTGATACCTTATGTATCCTAATATACCAGATAATGCAAATATGAAAATTTGTTTTGGAAAATGTTATTTTAATCGACATTTTCACCCAGATAAAACAGTTAGTTTTATATTAATTAAAATAATAAAAAGATATAAGTAAATTGTTATATATATTTATATATATTTATAAATATATTTATATATATTATATATATTTAAGGTAACAATATATTTTGGATGCCTAAATGACAATAATTCGTATGAAATGGACAATGGTCTAGCAATATTAAAATACAACGGTTATTTCGCTTATTCAATAAATTGGAATATCTATGACTACATAAATTCATTAGATATAGCTTGAAATAATACATAGTACTCTTAACTGAAATAAATAATAGTTATTAATATATATGTATATATATATATATATATTATATGTTATATGTGTATGCGTATATATGATAACGGTATCATAAACTTTTTAATATAAAATTCAATATTCATATTCTTAGGAATTTGGTTAAATAATATATGTAATGCTAACATAAATATATTATGTAATTTTAAAAATATAAATAAAGGAATATTTGAAAACGGTTTGTTCATCAGTATAATATGAAATAATGTTAACATTTATTTATTTTATTAACATTTATATAATATTAATAGTACAAAGTAAATTAATTATATTAAGTGAACTCGAAAAAAAAATGCAACAAAAGTTATATTATATAATAAGTAAACTTAATTTATAATTATTATATTAAAATTATACTATTATAGAATTTTAATAATATTATAGAATTTTATAAAATTAAAAATTGAAATATATTAAATATGTATATAAATAATATTATAATGTTGTAATTACTAACATTTAGTAATACATTAATTTAATTACGATTATCATACTTAATTTCAGCGAAATTAATACACAACTAATTTGTCTATCGTGTTCAACTAAACGATTCTTAAAAGATATTGCAACTAATTGCGAAATTGGTCATAATCTGCATTATTTTATACATAATATATTATCGATATAACGGAAATAATAAGATTATTTTTAATAATTATATTAAATATTAGGCAACTATTAAATATATTAGAAATAATGTAGAAATTATATAAATCAACGTATTATTAATACCAAATGGGTTATATAAACAAATAAATGTCATATAAAATCTATATATGTACTAAGAATAAAGAATATAATAAGTGAGCACACCTATTTAAAATATACAATCCTAATTGTAACATATGTGGTTATTATGTTTTCAATTGTCAATAAATAGATTTTACATCTACTTGTCTAATTACCTTTTTATTTAAATATTATATCTACTATGACCTATTCTAATTTAATTTTACAATTGAAATTAAACTTTAAAAATAGGAATATTATAATTCATTTAATTTTATATATTCAAAAATTAAATATGAAATATGAAATATGTAGTTAATTTAATTTTTAAATTCTTTTTTTTAAATATCAGGAATTTCTACAAGTCCATTTAATATAATTAATTGTTCTACAAAATGCAGTTCAGAATTTTATAGTAATGAAAAGGAGGTAATTTGAATAAATATATTCATATACATGGTAAATTATAATACAAATATATTTAATAATGTGTAATATTTATATATGATAATAGATTTATATAAAAAGAGGATGCGAAGAAAAATACAGTTATCTCATTAATAAAAATAAAAGAAATAAATTGCCAAAAAAATTGTATAATATATATCATTGTAATGGTTAATATCTATATTATATTCAACTATATATAAAATATATTCTAAATTAGTTTGTTCATTTATAATTTAATTTAAAATATACATTATATATAATGTAATATTTCTTAGTTTATATATATATATATATATATATATATAATAGATTGCTTCTCGACGTGTATTCCAAGACAAATTATTTGCAACAATGATTATTTTATGAGTTTAAGAGGTTTATATATGTAAATATGTATTCATATAGTTTGAATGTAGAATAATTGAATATTCCTATATTGACTTTCTTTTGTTTCATTATTTAAATGTATTCCATCATAATTATCAATAATTAATAATGTATCAATAATATTATCCCTTTAATAATAATGCTTAATCATATATATAATATCTAAACTAATATCAATAATAATAAATAACAAATTATTAGAAAATAATCAGGTATTTTAAATAAATTAGAATAATAGTATTATTATATACAAAATATATTATAAATTTTAACTGCCCAACTAATTTTTCTTATGAATACCGGTAATAATTTGCGTCTGTTATTATATAAATATATAATACTATTATGTAAAACATATTAAACATATTAATACGTCAGAGACA
>OZ038315.1:4993472-5075972 GCA_964035775.1 Osedax frankpressi | reverse complement strand
TGATTAATATTTGTAATTATTGAAGATATTTATTTCCCAAAAATACAATTATAGAAAATAATAGCATTTATTATAAAAGAATTGGTTTATATTAATATTATAATAGGCATGCACAACATATAACTATCATTCATATAAATTTTAAAAAAATATATATATACACCTCTTTACCTATAATATATAATATGTATCTGAATCTATCTTAAATTTTGATATGTATGTTATAATTTAAAATAATTAATTCAATTTACTAAATTATGAACCAATTTGGTAAATTTATATTGTTATATTAATAGCAGTTAAAGTTAGAAATATAATATATATATATATATAAATAATATATTCATTTGTATTGAATAAGCTATACATTATAATAAATAGTTTAATGAACTAAGGAAAATTAAACAATAAAAAGTAGAAAAATAAATCAGATAATATACACCTACTAAAGTATTTGTAACCAAATGGTAGTTGATTAGTTGATCAATTTAGAAAATAACTAGAAAGTAAATCTAGTAGTTATCACAAAATGTATAACATATATAATATAATATATTGAAAATAATGCTGCCACATTTTTTTAAGCCAATCCTACCAAGAAAAGCATAGCAGTTAATATAATAAACATTGACATAATTTATTTATATTTTAGTTTTATTATACTATAATCTGGATGATATATGTTTTAATTTTCCTGGTATATTTTGTAAAAGAATATAATTGAATATGTAAGTTATTTGTATAGTAAATGAAAAAAATCAATAATATAAAGGTTTAGATATATGTATAGGTAGAGCTACTAATGTGTACTATACATTGTAAATATCGAGTCACACAAAGTATTAAGCTAATTATCACGTCTTTTAAGAAAATAAAATGGGTCTTCTTTTGTACTGATGGTAATTAATCAATTACTAGTTATCTATTTAGTAAACTAGATAACTATTTACCGTTTCAATTATATATACATTTAATAATAGCTATATAATAGTTAATTATTAATTATAATTCTTTACAATTCGTAATGTATCAATGTGTATCAATGTTTACGGTAACAAATGTATATGATAATAAATTTAAATTTTAGAGTTTTCAGTTTAAATAGAAAGATTATTTTATTATATTATTCTTATGATTATCTCATTGATATTTATATATACTAAATTAATGTAAAATTATTCTTTTTGATGTAAAATGTATAATATTAAAATATAAATTTATTAAATATCATTAAATATGATTTTTTAAGAATAGATATGAAAAAGAAATAATTAATAAATTAACATCAAAAGTAATAATATATATAAATATATATATAAATATATATATAAATATATATATATATATATATATATATTTATATATATATATATATATGTCATAACTATAACTAACATTACATTTGATTTGTTTATATTTGTATATATAAACAATAGTTTGTTTTTAAATTTATTATTAAATAATATTCTGTTAGGAAAATATTTAATTTCATAAATATTTACTTTTATTTAGAAATTAACTCTACATATAAATTTTAATACATTAATATTTTTAAATATTTTTAAATATTTTTAAATATTTTTAAATATTTTTAAATATTTTTAAATATTTTTAAATATTTTTAAATATTTTTAAATAATTTTATATTATTTAAAATATTAAATAATATTTTCAAATATATAAATTTGATTATTTCAATATATATAATAGGTACAAATTATGTTATTTTTTTATTTAAATATAATTCTATTATATATATATATATGTAAATAATAACTATTTAAAATAATAATATTTATAATACTAATATTGATAGTGAAATTATTAATTGCCAGACTAAATCATCGTTTGTCATTTCTTTAAAGGACTAAATTATCCGTTGAATCATTCACGAGGATTTAATAAGAATATAATTGATATGAATTTATCATAAGCTAACCTATCAAAACTTGGCTAATATCTATTATTTCCATGCGCGTGGGATTGAAATGACATAGACTTTAACTTCTACGCAAGTAATTATATATGATGCAACTTTATACAATATTATATTATTGTTTTAAATGCTCAATAAATATTTTATATGTACAATGCAAACTCAATATATCATCACTTTTATTATATAACAAAAAAAGATAACTTATGTTATTTTTGGGAAATGCATCTATGTTTAATATGTATAGTTTATATTTAACATGATTACTATAAAAATGTTAATATCTGATAAACATAATACATATGTAAGTATACCACATACTATACTGAACTTAATAAATCTATATGAGATTTAATAATTGCAAATAAGTAATAAGAACAATGTATTATGCGAACTTATATTTGTTTTATTGTACTAGAAATATAAATATTTGGATTGTTCTATTTTAACTATATTTCATATTAAATAATTTGATTATCTAATTATTATATTATAATTTGTGAATAAGAAAACAATTAATAATAACAAATTAAGATACTAATTATAAGGACCATTATATTTAATTTTAGAATAACGAATATGAACAAACTGCAATACAAGTTTAATATTTGTATAATTATTTTTGAACAAATACTTTAATTATTAATTTTACTATACATAAATTTAAAACTATATATTAATATTAGTAATTAATAATCTCAGTAATTAAATAATAGTTAAAGTATTAATTCAGTTATTTTAATTTATTAGAAAATTAATAATCAAATTAATGAAATACGAGTTAGAAGATAATAGTATATATGTCGCTATTTATCATACTATATCTATTATGATAAAATATAATTATTATATTTTTATTTATTATTATATTATATTTTTGAATATTTATTAAAAAATAAATTTGTTTGATTGATTGATATGTAAATAATTATTAAAATTATTTAACTAACGTATAAAGTAAATAAATTAATTAATCTTACTTATAATATAATATCATGTCAAATAATATATAAAAAAAGAATAATACTACACTATTATTAAATTAACTCATAAACAAAACATGTAATAAATTAGAATAGGTATTATTTAACATTTGTAAATATGTGTATTTTATGTTAGTATATATTAATAAAAGTAGATTATTAATAGATAATATATATCAGATAATGTCTAATATCAGATATGATATTTTAAATCTAAATGTATTTTTCAATAGACACAAATTAAAGTAAGCGAAGAATCACTTAATAAATACAAGGTTTCACTTTGCTAATCATAAATTCTATGAGATTTAAATATATTGTAATCTAAGAAATTACTTATTAACTCCACAGAATTTGATGAATTATGTCAATGATATCAATCTATCGGATACTGATACATTGGATCTTCTAATAATTACGGTATAATTAATTACATAGTTTATATAATCATTCATGTGAAATGTAAATAATGTAAAGCCTATTTACTAATTGCCAGACTACTGACATTCTTGACGACGTTTGTAATATATTCATTTAAATATATGTATTACATTTTATATAAATTATATGAACATATATTAATTAGGATTAACATATCATTATGAATAATAATTAAGATATAATATAATTTAATTGATTAATAATTATTTTTTTTAATATAGATTGAAAAGTTGCATGTTTGTATTTTTTGATATAATACTCATATATAATACTCATATACTCATATATACTCATATATAATATATTAAGATATATCTATATATGATTATATGCATACATTCATTTATAGTACATGTATATTTTTCAACATAATTCTACATTAGAAATAATTATTACCCTATTTTATTGGTTGAAACTAATAAATCTAATATACAATGTAACTAATTTATCGGTGATTTATATCAATATATAATAAGTAATATTTTCTACATCATAATTATATAAGTTATTAACGATAATAAATTATGAATATGTAATATTATTTAAAATTTTATATTTTTATGTTTAAATATTCGTCTGATATATGAAAATTATAAAATTCATAATATTTGATAATACAAATTTATAATCTAAAATTGGATTCACCATATTATACATATACCTAATATATCTTCAAACATAAATCATAACTTAATTAATTTATATTTTCATATTAATACTAATTTAGTCTATCTTAATACATATTTATTAATAATTTATAATAGTTCAGAATTTTTTATTTTAAAATAATATATTTAATTTTTTCATATATTTACATATATTTAATAATTAAAATACGAAATATGAGTCTTGAGATGCGCAATTTGTACTGCTACGAAATTGGTTTGGGTTCTCGGGAATTTGTATATTTAGAAGAGCTGTTTATATATTAATGTATTTTATATAATTATAACGTTTAAAAATTACTTTATATATATATATATATATATATATATATTTACATATATATATATCACGTACATATAATTTATTTAGGAGATTTTACATATTTATAATATAAAGTGCATTTCAAAATATTATCAATTATACCATATAAAAAATTCCTATTTAGGTGTATATCTAGTTTTTACACTTTTAAATGACATGTCTATTAAGAATTGTAAATATTATGATATATTTACTATAAAGATATATTTTAATATTTTACTATAAATATATTTTGATTTGCAACTATATATTACAAATGTAATGACTAACAATTGCTTATATTATTGATTTGGTATTTAAAATATATATACGAGAAAATACGGATAGTATAGCAAATGCATTTTCTCACCGATATAATTTTAGCAATTACATTTAATGATACATATTAATATACTCTTATAAATGAAACAATTGTATATATGTCTGTATGTGCAATTTAACGGATGACATTGACAATATATTATAAATTATAATACAAAATATTTATCAAATTTGTATTAATTTATATTATCCGAATTTGATTAATTTAACATTACAATGACATACATAAGTAATCTATTATGAGATATAACCTATATATAGAATACAAATTAGATTTTACATAGTTAATTTATTAAATATATTAACTTAATCTATTTCAAAATAAATGTCAGTACATCGATAGGGAATGTTTAATAAATAATAATGTATTATTAGATAAATCTAAAAAGTCATAATTAAAATTAAATAATAGACTCTTATTATATTAGTAGAAATATATAATATAATATTATATTATTTAGAGCATGGAAATCACATGTGTATAACATATAAATATTTACATTATTATTATTGACACGTTCTAAATACACCTACATATGAATATAAATTATTCATAAAATATAATAATATATACAATTTCACAGAAACTTTTACATATCATAATAACTGTAATATGTATTACTAATATTTTGGTATATAAATTACATTTTATAATATTTTTTTTGTAAATAATTAAGAAAATAATCTAGGTCATGAAGCCTAAAATTACGCAGCAGGACAAATGCACACGACAGCATACCATTCTTATGTATTCATATTGTAGATAAATAAGATTTATAATTATTATTTGTATTAAATTATTGATTTGAAAAAAAATTATAGAATTTCTTATTACAAATTATTTTAATTATTAATTATTAACTAGTATAAATGTCTCATCATTAGAATGTTAAATACATTATTTGAAATATTAAAGTTTTATAAATACATTATTTAGTTTTCATGTTCAAAAATTATGTTACAATAGATCATATAAAACTCCATAAACAATATTCTGTATCTATTTTATAATAAACTGATTAAATCTATATTAAAAATTATATAAATTATGTAATATAAAGGATATAATTAATAATTAATAAATTTATAGGACAAAAGAAATGAACATTTGAAATTAAAATATGTAATTTAATATTTTATACGTTAAATAGATAATTGCGAATAGAAAATAATATTTATAATTTATATTATTTGATAATATATATATAGGGGAAATTAAAATATATTTATTTATAATCGATTTTTATTGGTAAATTTAAAGATAGCATCATTTATTTTAATACTATATACGATATAAAATATATCAAGTACACATAAAGCGTATATCTAAGTAATAATTACTATTTTTAATTTCGATATTAAAAATATAGATAAATATATTCTGTACATAAATATTAATTAATTATTGTTCTGCCAATTTGGTTAAATATCATAGATATACTAATATTGTATTACAATATGATATTTCAATATAAACACACTTATTATTAATAATAAGTTAATAATTATAATTATAATATATCATAATATAATAAATGATGATTATTAATTAATAATAAGTTAATAATTATAATTATAATATAATAAATGATGATTATTAATTAATAATAAGTTAATAATTATAATTATAATATATCATAATATAATAAATGATGATTATTAATTAATAATAAGTTGATATTCCTTTAATATGTTAATATTTAAATAAATATATTATGTTTTAAAACTATTTAAGCATAACTTTGAAATTAAATAGTCATTACTTGGTAATATCCTAAAATTACTAACCATTCCAAGATTTATAACATAAGGTTAATAACATCGCACTATTAAAATCATATTAAAGAAATAATATCAAAAATTTAAACTCATACAAAGAAAATTAATACAAATAATAGGCAATCATCATATATTATAGAGTTATATAATTATTGTGGTTGAATGTATATTCAAAATAAAAGATCTGAAATACCTTAAAAACAATTGTAAAAAATATATACTAACTTAATGTTACATAAATAATTAACAACAATACAGTTTGCTGCATCTAAATATGGACTTAGAAATACTATTATAATATAAACAGAATTTTTTTATAAAATAATATATATAGTATGCCAACAAAATATGAATTCAGTAAATATATGAATATGCAATCGAATGTATTTACTAATAAAAATGCTATATTTACATATATATTAAACCGATATTAGAATTTAAATTTATCATATTTAATAAATTATTCAAGAATAATCTATATAATAGTGATATATTTATATAATGATATCTGTAATATGAAATATTGTGAGATTGAATATAAAATTACAAATAAAGGTCCTCGCAGACAAATATCGTAATTTATAAGAAATATTTTTTATTTTGTTGCATATCTACCGATTAAATTGATTTTCCCAAAAAATAGTGATTTATAGAATTCATTGATTGGCTATCAAAAAGAAAGAAAGTATACATTTATAAGAGAAAGATTATATCTAGTTATTTATAACACATATTTATATAAATAATGTATTTAATTATTTAATGTTTAGGAATATCTTGAAGAATTATTTGATGAATGGGTTATTATATTCTAGTATATATTATTTTATATAAATGTTAAGTTTGATAATAAAAAATAAGATGTTTATACAATTTCTATTTTTTAATATTGTTTATTTATTATAAATTATTCAGTAATTTTCAAAATAAATATAGAATTTACATAGAGTTTCAGAAAAAAAAGTCTTATTAAAGAAATATAAATGTCATATTTAACTTGAACCATATTAAAAATGTATTGGACGGTTTTATTTTTAAAATTACATTACACACATTTCATATTAACGAAAAACTAATAAAATTAATAAATTACAATTGTTTCAATTAATTGTATAATAATTTATAAATTATTAATATTTTTATTAATTATAATTAATGTTTATAAATTAAGCATAGATTATTTTTTCATTGATATGACAATTGTTAATAGATAAAAATAATAATATTACAATTAATACGTATTTTTATTCATATTGCGTATAATATATACTCGGCAAGAAACATGCACTTCTTGTAATAAATGTTTGACATATCAAAAATCTCGTTTTCAATATTCAAATAAACGTTAAGCTAGGTTAATAAAATTTTATTAATGTTCATAGTTTAATGATTATATAGAATACATATGATTATGATAAACAATATAATAGATGATACTAGTGGATCAGCTTATATTTGTTTGTAAATGGAATGTATTAAGATATATATGTACCAGAGAGATCAGTAGAAATGTAAATATACTCATAACAAATACATACTTTCTTAGTGAAATATATATATATATTTTTCGCTTAGAAAATATCTATTTTAAAGAGTATATTTATATTGGTACTGTATTAATAATATATTGTTCTCGTCATTGTTAATTTTAGTAATGTTGATCATTTTATCTGTTTTTAATTATAATTTATTTTATTTTAATTATTTATGTTTTTAAATACTAAAAATACTAAATATGGACAAATAATTAAATTTATAATATTATTGCTTAGAGTTTTTTTAAACTTATTTTAGATATATTTCTAATTTCGGATATTCTTTATTTTTCATTATCCTAGACTGATCCTAACTCTTATCCCTCTCTCTCTCTCTATTTATATATATATATATATATATATATATATATAATAAATATATATATATATATATATAAAGACAAAAATTAATATTAATAATATAATAAGAAAATATTCTTTTCAAATTAGAAAAAATTTGAACATGCATTAATATATAAAGAAATGGAATTGGTAATAACTATATAAATATTTAATTTACTTTGATATATTTAATATATTGTTCATATCCGATTATGTTTCATATACATATAAGTTAAAAGTTTGATTACAAACATGTAATATGGCTTTTGCGGCCATTTTTTATTTAATATATATTGAACCCGGAGAGTAAATCTGAAAGAATGAAAAATATATAATACTATCTCTAATATATATATATATATATATATATATATATATATATATAATAAAGCATGCTAATTAAAGTGAATGCACGCATACAAAAATATATATAAATAAACAAAATATAATTATAAACAATTGAAACATAATACAATATAAATATGAATATATAATATATTTAAGATAAAATAATATAAAGCTATTTAAGATAAATAATTTAAAATATATATATAAAGTTATATCTGTTATATATCTATATATATATATATATATATATATATATATATATATAAAGTTATATATGTTATATATATATATATAAATTTATATATGTTATATATACATATATATAAAAGTTATATCAGATGAAAATTATTATTTATAGGTTAATAAAGGAAATGAAAATTATAATGAAGTAATTTAGTATTATATAACTAATTGTTAAATGTACTGTATATGAAATGTAATATCAATTATATAACTTTGCAAAGTATTAATAGATAAACGTAATTCTTATTTGAGAATAATATCATATTGTTTATTTTAATGTACAAAATATAAATTAATAATTTATTAGCAACTTTTACCAAGATACTCTGTATATTTATATTAATTTATTATTTTATTTTAAATACTTATATGAATATTAATTTTAATCGACTAAATTGATGAATAAAGTTGTATACGAAATTAAATAAAATAGTTACATGTTCTTTATTATATTGTAACTTTCAATATTTAATTTTAGTTACAAGCGTAATTTTAAATCAATTATATATTTCGATATAAATATATTTTTAAATATTATATTATTATAAATAATTAATAATGCACTGCATTTTATTATATATATATATATAAATATAATTAAATAGTACTGTATTTAACTGTATTTGATTATATATATATATATATATATAAATATATAATTAAATACAGTGCCTTATTAATTATTTAAAATAAATAATAAATAAATAATAAAAATAAATAAATAATATTTCGAAATATATAATTGATTTAAAATATGCTTACAATTAAAATTACTTATTGGAAGTTTCAATGTGATAAAATAAATATACATTTCCATTTAAATATATATTTACCTGTATGTGAGTATTTTCAAATGATATTTAATTATTTATTTAAAAATATATTACAAACTACAAACTTCGTTCTAAATATTTTTTAAATACATTAATAATTCGTATATATGTATGGTAAATAAAATTAGTATATAAATATTTTATATAAAATTATATGTTATCTTATTTATTAATCAAATTTAATAAAAATTATAAGTTAATAAAAAAAGATATTCGACATATTAAGGTAACATGTATTTAAATATAAATTATTATATATTAAATCGTTGTGCTTAATGCATTAATTATTTATATAATAAATAAATAATATGTTGAATACTTTATTTAACAAGTAATTTACATTTCTCACAAGTTTGCAGCATTTTATCAACATATTAAGAATTGTATATTTTATAACTATATCATACATTTTTTATTCATTGTATTGTTGAATTCCTTTAATTAAAATTTTTCATTTTATAATATTTAATTATATATATAAAACATAAAATAAAAGGTATTCTACAATACAACAAGTAAACATTCATTATCATAATATAAATATACTTACATGTAATCTAGAGCCAGGAATCACTCATGTAATATTATAACATAAGTAATACTAAAGTGAAATATACACTTAGCATATAAAACTGGTAATAGCTAATATTAAGTCAAAATATGGTTGAAATGACTAAACTCAAAACCAAATCTATGTGAATGATTTAACATTAGTATAATTCAGATTAAGGCCAGTATTTATCATCAACAATGTAATGGGCAGTATGAAATATTGAAAATATCACTGAACATACCAAGATATCGAGTGCTAAATAAAAGATTAAATGACCGTTATACTTACATAAGGTCATACGGAGTTAAACTATTACGCAACATACGTCCATTGGCTATTCGTCGTTCTAAAATGTTTCATAGCTAGTGAAAGTTTTCTCAAGTCCGACATTTCTTAATTGATTATGATTTCATGTTTGTACATAAAATAGTTATAACTAATCACCAATGAAAGTACTTGAAATTATGTTTGTGTTAAAAGATATTTACGCTGTGGAAATTATGTATTATCGTATTATTTTAAGAGTAATTCCAAGTATATTGTAAGATATATATCTCATTCATATGTATTTATTTAGATTATATATAGAATAATTAACTAATATATAATTTTAACAATTACATTTAATATATTGTTATATGTTTTATTAATTAATATGATTTCAGATGCAAATACATTATAATATAATACGATATATATATTCTATAAATAAGTAATAATGATGAGATTTGAGATTATGATAATATTTTATTCTGTATACAAGTAAAAGTATAATGTGCTCATAAAATCATGCATAGAAAATAAATAGTTAATATATATTTACATGATATTTTCAAACTCTGACGAACGGTATTCTATTTATTTAAAGTTATTGAATTACATGTTAATTACATTAATGTACACTCCCTCTTATTATATATAGTAATCTACTTATCACCACTGGCCATTAGAGTGAAACAATTCACAATATATGCGTAGAAAAACTATTGGTCAAGTAGCCTGCTATTGTTACAACTAGTTGAATTATTGTAGTTAAAGTACGACAATATATCCACAACATTATTTACTGTATAATGAACAATATAGTTTACTAAAATTACAATAATTAACTAAATAACTAATATATCTTATTATATATAATATATATATATATTATATAATTCAATATTAATTTGTACATTCATATTAAAAAAAATTTCCATAAATTCCATGTTTATATAAATCGACATCCAATATTAACGTAGAAGTTTGACTTATTAATATGAAATAAAATAACAAGTATTGCAGACGTAATCATGTATTTAAAATTGAAACAAGGCATTTTATAACATATTGTGCCCATCTTCTCATTTTTTTAGTATTCTCTAATTGTATTTAAACCAACTGATTACTCGATAGCCACTATATCACTAGACTATATGTAACTAAACATATCCTGTTAGATAAATACATCGCTCCTATCAAGTTATACATTCTTGGCATCTATAGATAACCATTATCTACCAGGACTACGTATTACTCTTCATTTTATAATATTTAGTTTTATAAAAATATAACATTTAATATATAATCTATTTGTTATATGGAAATATTTGAAATAAGCACATATCTAATCAAAATATATAATGTATTCTTTAACAATTTCTATAAATATATAATGACTGGATGTTAAATGTTAAATGATTTTTAAATATTCGGTATAAATACATTTCAAATAAACACATATATAAATTTTGGGCTATACACATTTTTTAAAATATTGAAAATATTATCGATATTGTTGAAAAATTAAAATGCACATGTTTATTATATAACTTAAATTATAAATTTAGTTTTAACATATGAAGAAATATCCATATATATATATATATAACTATAAATATAAAATTACCAATAAACTATACCATAATACATAATGTATTTGTTAAATAATATCATAAATAATTAAAAGTTAAAATATTAATATCGTTAATTATATAAAATTCGATTATATTTTATGAACATATTATATATATATGAAAATTACTAACCAAACATATATATCTTACAACTTAGGAAATTAAAACTGGTTTATGTTATTTAATATAAATCTTAAAATATTTTAAAAATTACTTTATTGATATTTGTTTAGTATATTTACTTTACTAAATTAAGCATAACTAATCGGAGTTAAGTACTTTTGGTATGTGAATTTTACTTATTTTATTAATATATCCATTGTTCTAGGTCAAAATTACGTAATTAGCGTTAATTAGCTTATTAATATGATCTCATACTTAATGCGCAATTATGATATGTCATAGATTTAATGTTGATGTAATATTTAAAAATAATATAATATTACTTCAATAGCGGTTTAATGATTAATATATTAATGATATAATATATTATGATATACTATTATAATAAATATATGTTAAGTTAAATTTATTTTAAATATTATTATTAAGTTAAAATATTAAATGCTTAATTGTTTTAAATGATTTAAGAACGAAATAAAAGATACCGAATCAGCAATTACAGATAACCATGTTAGTACACCATATTAGTTATATAGTGGTAGTCATAAGTGGTAGTCATATAGTGGTAGTCATATAGTGGTAGTCATATAGTGGTAGTCATGTAGTGGTAGTCATGTAGTGGTAGTCATATAGTGGTAGTCATATAGTGGTAGTCATATAGTGGTAGTCATATAGTGGTAGTCATATAGTGGTAGTCATGTAGTGGTAGTCATCTAGTGGTAGTCATGTAGTGGTAGTCATATAGTGGTAGTCATATAGTGGTAGTCATATAGTGGTAGTCATATAGTGGTAGTCATATAGTGGTAGTCATATAGTGGTAGTCATATAGTGGTAGTCATATAGTGGAAGTCATATAGTGGTAGTCATATAGTGGTAGTTCATTATATATGTTGGTAAATGAAATATAATAATTATTATTCATTATTACAAATTTAAATTGTTTTTGAATAGGAGGAAATATTAATAATCAATGAAAAACACGATGATACATATAAAATATATCATGATAAGGTATGTACATTTTTTTAATTCAAAATTACATTAAATATAATATTCAAATTAATATGCATACGTATACATACATAAATATATTATATATATTTATAATTGAATCAATTGTTATTTATTATGTTTTCCCCGGTACTATCCAGCATAATTTCTATGGGGTTCATGACATTGACTATTTTGTTTGTAATGATATAGTAAGAAATTAATATAAACTATATACCAGAAGATTAGTAATAAAACCTACAATTATTATGCTATGTAAAATATTTTATATATAATATTATTATTTTTTATATATTATATAAATTTATATATATCATTATACTCTATGAATAAATCATATTCATTGTGAGTGTATTTATAGCATTTCAATTATAATAATGTAAATATTTGTATTTTATACATGTGTAATTTTCTACAAAATAAAATTCTAGATATATTGTATATATCAAATATTGTATATATTATAAATATTTTTTATATATTGTATATATTGTATATATTGTAAATATTGTATATATTGTAAATATTGTATATATTAAATATATTGTATATATATTCTAAATATATTGTATATTACTAGTATATTCCAAATTTGATAACAATTATTTTTAAATTAGAATATAATGCATCTAATGGCACACAAACACGCGCACACGCCCATACACATATATACACATAAACACATATACACGTACATACACACACACATACATATATAATTATTTGATATATGAGAATATATTATTATACATATGTGTTATCATTTTTATATGTTAAAATTATAGTCTTCGGAGAAAAATACATTTACTATATATATTATTATAATTTAGATAGATTACTCAATTAATCTATAATTATATAATATGAGTTCATAAATCCCAGCCAGCGCGGAGAGCGAGCAATAGTTCCTATAATTAAAATATCGAAAATTTCGTGGCCAAAATTTTTTGCACTCTATTTTTATCTAATTTTATCATTCTCTATATTCATAATTTGTATTCGTTTTTATCATTACATTTTAATTGTATTAAATCATTTTAACATTGTTTTTGATTTTTATATATTATATCTAGTTTTTATTATATATATTATATTTATTATAATATATATGTATTTATATATATATGTATTTAAATTATATTATATTATTACCACAACAATAAATTAATGTTCCGATCAATTAAGATATATGGTTAATTGATGTATAATAACTGATTATCAATTTCTGATATATTTATGATAATTTTCATATATCCTATGCATATCTATTTATTTTATTTTTCTTTATTGTATTAACATTTTTTAAACATCATTTAAAACAAATTTTTTATTTATATTTAATGTCAATGTTAATGTCAACATTAAAATTTCAATTGGATGTATCGAAAAATTACAAATATTAGTTGAATACAACTCATATTATAAATCTTATATATTCTATGTTATTATTTGCATTATTCTTTTTAAAATTCATTTTATAAACCAGTTTGCATCCAAATACTTTTGCAATTTTTTCTTTAAATAATAGTAATAGGCAGCATTGACATTGATATGTATGTAGTTCATGTAACCCAATTTCATCATATATAATGTAACTATAGCATTTTCTTACATCTTCCGTTAATACATCTTCTGTTAATATATCTTCTGTTAATATAAATATTTCTGCATATTTTTTTTCTACCTTTAATTCATATGAATCACTTGCAGATAGAGGACCAATCTTATATTCACTCGAATAAGGCTATTCCGTGATATAAAGATATCATCATCATTGTTTTCAATACAGTTATCTTCTTCACATGTATCAGTTTCTTCATTATCAGATAAATCTGCAATTGAATAATTTAATCGTATATATTATTATATAGTTCGTATTAATAAATTAATATATGTAGATATAAATCTATAAACCTATATTTGATGAGCTTTTTTTATTATGATACTTCTTTTTTATAGTTATTGGATGATTTGTAATTTCAAATTTCGTGAGATAATCATCAGTATTTAATCTTTTTCTAATTTATAAATTAGAAATATAGGATAGTTTATATAATCTAAATAGATGCATAAATATACAATAATATACCTGTTTCCATTAGTGTATTGTGAGTTTTAAAAATGTTTGCCACAAATTCAAAGATTTCGTTAATCATTTGGTCCATTATGTTTTACACGTTGTATTAACATTAAATTACGTGTATTTAAGGCCCACTTTGTACATCTAATAATATTATGATATATAAATATTATAAACATCAAATTTATCTAATAAATTAATATATATATAATTATTCGAGTGTATGAGGTAATATGAATTATTTAAATTTATATTACTTATATTTAAATTATATAAACATACATCATTATACAATAATTATGTATATGTTATAACCTGTAATACACATGTGTATGTATTTATTTATATAGTTGTATTTAAATAACATTATATAGTATAAGTTTGATATAGATACAAATATTATATTTTATAGACATTATTTATTATATTAGTTCAATTACTTTACGTTTCTTCATTGGATTGAAATCTGTTAAATGGGTATTCACTTATAGCAGAATAATTAAAATATTTTATTATTGTATTTATTTAATTTGTCGAGAAAAATCACCCAAGAAATCACGTGATGTTTATATTATATTAGTAATTTATATACGCAAAAATACGATAGTGACAGGGCTTGGATTAATAATTGAGAAATTAGAAAAAATTAATCTTTACAAATAGTTTACAATTCAGTGGATATAAACGTAGTGTAAAATTTATTTGTTTTAATTATAATTATTATTACTATTTATTTTTTTATATTGATTATAATTTATGTTTGGATTTATTTATAATTTATTATAAGTAGTAAGCGATTTAATAATTATGCAAACAATAAAAAGGAATCCTAGATATATTTTCACATTGGTTAATCACAAACGCTGATATTATATATTTATAAATAGTATAGGTTTATGATATCATTTATACAAAATTATATGTATACAAATTTTATTTAAGTATTCAATTATTAATTATCTATTTAAACAAAATAGATTTATTATAAATTAGATATTGAAAAAATGGTTATATATTTATTATTTAATAGTTTTATTTAATAATATATATATATATATATATATATATATATATATAATAATATATATATATATATCATTAATATATAATTTAATATTTTTTATTTCTGTAATAATATAATAAATTTCATAAACTCTTTATTATGTATTACTAAATATATATACATATACAATTATTATTGTAGACATTTATGGATAGATCACGTGAAAATATGGTTAATATATATATATATATATATATATATATATATATATTGTAGATATCACTTTTACATACGATTACATTTTGTAATTACAGTACGATCTTAATTTTAGTATATCATAATAGTACACATTTAAATTTTAAGATATATATATGTCTTCTTATTGAATATTAAATGTGTTCTCATCGGATGATACGTTTTCCTAATACTCGGTCTCCTATTTACTTCATAAACTTTCCTGAGTATTATAAGTACAATAAGTTTTTATTAGTACACATTATTTTGTATTGTTTACGCATTGCTAAGAAATTGACATTATTTTGAAATTTTAATTTCTAAATATATTCACAATATTATTATAATTATAACTTATATTTACGATTTATAATACATTTTTTATTATAATAACGTATTATATATTAATTGATAATTTAAGGGCAACACATAATATAATTGATAGTTATATTAAAATATTTATAAATGCAATACAATTTATAAATATAAATTTGAAAATAAAAATTTAAAATTATTATAATCTTAAATATATGAGTTATTATATAATATTGTTTAAGTATTTTACTATTTATATAAAGTGCATTATTATATAATATTACAAACATAAATGGACTCTGTTTTGGTTTCGCTATCACCCGAATCAAGCATTAGACGCAACACTTCTTCTATATTATAAGTTATTATTTTATAGTTATAATTTTAAATTTAGTGACGCTAAATACACAATTATCTATACAAATAGCATTGTACCATATAATTATTGTAATTTAAATATTACTACGCATAATTTTATTTATTTATTTAAATAATATTATACTAAAAGTTAATATTGCACTTCTATACATATTTTAAAAATATAATTTGTATTCAACATATTAAATTAGTTAATTTATTTGTTCCTAAATTACAAAAATAACCTTTATAAGGTAATATTTCACTCAAATTACTTACCATCACGTATTAACTTTTTATCACATGTATAAATAACAGTTTCTTTTAAATATTAATTTTAAAAACTTGTTAACGTGTTTCTTAAAATAATTATTTGAGTTTTTAAAGTAACATCTCATTTCATATGTTCAAACAATATTTAAAAAAAACTAATCGAATATATTGATCGATATTTCGATAAATAACATTTAAAGACTATTTTTTATTAGCTTATATTCTTTATTGATATATTTTATGTTGTAAAATATTTCATTAGCGTGTTTGATTAATATTCAGTTGCAAATTATTACAATTATTAACTCAAATTTGTCGATTTGTCGGCGTTGTCATGTTAAGGGTTAAATGTTCTTTTATAATTAATAGACTTTCTTTATAATTATCGGTTAATTAATTATAACTCTTATATGTTATGTACTATTACTTAAATTATTTCCTTATGACAATACTTATTATCTATAATAATAATCTATTCAATTGTCATTTCATTTAATGTAATCTAGGTTGGACAAGAGTATAGTAGACAATGCATAACTATTATTAAATTATATGTTCTGGAATGCCATTAATCATAATACCTACTAAATATCTGTAATCACCAGTCATTTATATAGCTTAACAGTTAAAAATATAGATCAATTGTAATCTACAATGACAAATATTGAAACTATGTGTAAGTTTTCACAATAATTGGTTGTTAGGGATGGTTTATCTATTGATATTTAAATTTTACATAATTATAATCAAAGTATTATATTTAAATTATACTATTTAAACATCTTTTTTTTAATAATACGAAATGAAAAATATATATTTTGAAAAACTTAATCTATAAATATTGGTTAACTGAATATTAATACCCTTGAAGAAATAAATAATAATATCAATAGGCAATATATATACATATATATCAATTATATTTTAAAATGTATATTATTAATTATTAAAGTTATTTTTAATTTAAAGAAATTAATAAAAGAAGACATTAAACTGAAAAAACTTAGGCAAATAAATGTTAGTATCATTAATTTTATATATTTTAAGATTTGGATTTTATGAAATATACATAATCTTATTGATCATAATCAGCACATATTATTTTATATTGTAAGAAGAATTCTAAATAACATTCACTAATAATAATCTTCTATAAGTATTTGGTTGATTAATAACTATTAAATTACTGTTAAATATATCTCGTAATTATAACAAAAAATATTCATAGTTGATCAAATATACATTCTTTAGAAATTATTTTAAAATTTGAAATTTAATTATTTTTATAAATTTTTATATGTTTAATTTTATACCATATTTATATTGATATTATAAATTAATACTTATATATGAATCCTACTTGTATTTAATAATAATTTTGTATTTAGAATATAATTAAATAATTAATATACTAAATACAAATTTCTATTACGCTTATTATGTATACATATTAAAATTATTTCAATTATAAATTAATATTTTGTAACTAATTTTATATAATAAAAAATATTAATACATTTCTTAAAAAATAATAAATAGTTATATTAAAAATAGCTCTGATATATTATTTAAATTATATCCTAATGTATGACTATATATTGAATATATTTAATTTAACAAATAAAATGTACTAACAACTATAATTTGACAAAATATTCAATTAAAATATTCATATGATGCTCATCACTATAATGCAAATTATCTCTAGTTATTTTTAGATTTAAGTTATAATATGAATTTAATTAATTTATAAATATCATAGAAAATAATAACTATTTATTATACAGATGGTAAATGAAATGGAAAAATATATAATATATTAAATATTATATATTTTATAATTATTTTATTAATTATCAGTTACATAACTCAGTGCATAATTTAATATTTATCTAATTTATTTTGCAATAATACGTTACATTCACCTAAGTATCGTATTTATACATTGATCATATTTCAAATAATAATACAATGCAATTAATTAAATAAATAATAAAATAATTAGTATGCATATAATAATTAGTATGTTAAATGTTAAATAAAAAAGTGCATTAAAATAGTTAACGGATATATAAGAATTATTAAATTCAATTCAATTTCAATTTGATGTGATAGAGTAGATTCTATATAAGCAACGACCATAAAATATTAGATATTTGATAAAAATGACTATAAGATTTTTCTATCCTTTATATAAAATATAAATATTCTGAAAAAGTTATTAATATATTTATTACGTTGAAACACTACCATATATATATATATATATATATATATATATATATATATATATATATATATATATATATATATATATATTCTAACCAATAAGTATATAATATTGTAGAGAAAAACATTCAATAAAAAGAATTTAATGGTTTATATTATATGATGATTGATATATGATGATTGCTAATAACAATCAAATATCATTATTCGAAGATTACATGAAATGCATATATCTATTTAAAAGATATATTTTTTAGTTAATTAGTAAAATAATTATAAGTAAGACATATTACTAAATTATTATTATTATTAATATTTCAGAATTTTTATTTAAATCTGAATTTTATATTAGTAAATTAATTTGGTTTATTAGTTTATAATCAAATAATTTTATTTTCATATTAAATTTACTTTTAATTTAGAATAATTGATAAATTTAATAAATTAATGTATATAATGTAATTTGATATATATATATATTTAACTATATATATATATATATATATATATATATATATATATATATTATATATATATATATAATTAAGTATCAATAATTTGGACCTATTTAAATTAGCCATATATATATATATATATCAATTTAATTAAATATTATTGAAAATTATATATTATATTTTAAAAAGTTAGAAGATTATTAAAATCAAAGAATAATTTTGCAGGATATTGAAATACAAATAGACAATTTGATGGTTACCAATATTTATTATTTAGCATCACTTAATAAATCATTACCTTATATCTTTATATTACTATTCATTTAAAATAAAATAAATATTTATTTAAATACCATTAAATATTTAGATTAACATACAAAAAGAAGAGAAATTAATTAATGATATAGAGGTTAGTATTAGTAGTAATTATACTAGTAATATTATAAGTAACAGTAGTTGTAGTAGTAGTAGTAGTAGTAGTAGTAGTAGTAGTAGTAGTAGTAGTAGTAGTAGTAGTAGTAGTAGTAGTAGTAGTAGTAGTAGTAGTAGTAGTAGTAGTAGTAGTAGTAGTAGTAGTAGTAGTAGTAGTAGTAGTAGTAGTAGTAGTAGTAGTAGTAGTAGTAGTAGTAGTAGTAGTAGTAGTAGTAGTAGTAGTAGTAGTAGTAGTAGTAGTAGTAGTAGTAGTAGTAGTAGTAGTAGTAGTAGTAGTAGTAGTAGTAGTAGTATCATTCGTATTAGTAGTAGTAGTAGTAGTAGTAGTAGTAGTAGTAGTAGTAGTAGTAGTAGTAGTAGTAGTAGTAGTAGTAGTAGTAGTAGTAGTAGTAGTAGTAGTAGTAGTAGTAGTAGTAGTAGTAGTAGTAGTAGTAGTAGTAGTAGTAGTAGTAGTAGTAGTAGTAGTAGTAGTAGTAGTAGTAGTAGTAGTAGTAGTATTAGTAGTAGTAGTAGTATTAGCAGTAGTAACAATAGCAAATAATAATTCATGGTTTAATTACAATTATAATTAATTCAATAAAAGATAAAATATAATGTAATGGCAATAAAACATGATACAAGAGCAATTACGGTTAACAATATATATATATATATATATATATATATATATATATATATATATATATACATATATATATATATATATAACATATCATATCATATCATATATATATAAGATTATTTGATAGTTTGATTTCTTATCCGAGAATATGTTAATATTTGATATTATTAATAAATTAATAATTCAAATATATATATTTATTCATTTATTTTATTTATTTTTATAACTTTATATATATTTTATAGAATGAATATGAACAATTAAATTTCCAAGTTAGATTAATATATTTCTTATTACGGAAAAGTATATGTTGTTATTGTAATTAGTATATATATATTATAATATTAGAGTTTAAAACCATATAAAAAATAATAATATCATTAATAATATTATTATTCTATACATATATAAATAAATATAGTAATTGATTAAATCAATAGATAAACATAAATTATAATCTATAAATATATATATTTATAAATAAATAATACAATTTTAATTACATAGGAACTGGATGAAATAGAAAGAAATGAAATGGTTATAATATACCATATATTATAAAATATATATTTATATGCACACGTATGCATGTTTTTATTTGTATTTCGGAAATGTATCGGATATGTAATATATAAATTAATTTTAGGACCCAGTAAATTTGGAAGGCCCATTTTATGGAAACTACGTTTCAAACTAATTTTAGATGATTAATTCAAATTAGTATAGAATATAATTAATAGAAACATTAAATAGTAATCATAATTGTACCTACAGATTATTTATAAGAAACAATGTTTTTTAATTAAATAACATATTTTAAAAATTTTAACATAATTTAGTATTTAGTATTAGAGTGTCATTTAATGTCCCTCGCAAAATGTTAATAATATTCACTAATGTAAAAGTATAATTAATATTCAAGATATACATTATATTATATGTCGCAATATATCCAAAATTATAAAAATATTATATATGCTAAATATATACAATAAATAAGTTTTATATATTTTTTTATAAAGTGCGATTTAAATAATAATTAAGATACTATAATTGATTAATATAATCCATGTATATGTTGTTTTTGTTCAAAAATAATATTTATAAAAAATTTGAATAAGAAATTATTCAATTTTATATTTAAAATTGATTTTGTTTTAACTATATTAATAGTTACTCTGAAGAATACAATTTGTTAAATATATTCATTATGTCATTATGTCATATATAATAATTAATAAGTTACTAGGCCAATAAATTAAATTGTTATTAATAAGTTTTTAGTAAACTAATATTATAATAATATAATATATAACCTATATATTAATATATAATATCAGTTATCTATATATTATTGTAATATATTCACACTTAGCATATATTAATGTAATATTTAGTATAATATATAAAATATATATAACATAATATATCGTATAATATTTATTAAATAGATGTTAACCATCGATTATTTTTATTTCCAAAACTAATATCAGTTAGCTGACTATTATTAATTCTTCCAGACTCTTAAATCTAAATTTTATTTAACGAATATTCTTAATTCTATCGGCATTACCAATTAAATTCCAGTAACTTTAGTAGATATTTATATTTACTATAATAAACCAAATAACATTATATTATACATAAAAAATTAATATCAGAAAAAGTTAGGGTTGATGGGAGAGCCATACAAATGCAAACATTGTGCATTATACATTTCCTTTTTAATACCAATTAACAATTAAATTAGCATAGTTCATTATGTTTTCAGTGTCGTTAATTTATGTTTTGTTTGAACAGTTAGTATTAGTGTTCGTATTGACATCTTCAATTGACCGTCAACAAAACAAACCATTTCGTATTTGGGAGTATTTCGTGTTTTTATTTAAAAAAATTATATTCGTATGTGTGGTGCTTTAAATTATTTAACAATGCTTATTTAGCAATGCATTTAGTAAATTATTAAAGAAATTATGTTTTGTATATTATTGTAATAGTTTAACTTACAAGTCTGCATAATTCGGAAATCGATAATATATGAACATACTTAAAATCCATTACCATTTCGTGTCATATTAACCGATACAGACACACAAACACATACACCCCCCCCACACACACACACACACACATATATATATATATATATATATATATATATATATATAAATATATTATAAATATTGATTTTGTAAAATGATCATAACTTATATATTTAATACATTCTATATTTATTTAGTTAGATAATAATTACAAAAAGAAATATTTTGCTCAGGTATGTTTATTTCTCAAAATAAATTCTAGTGAATTAAAAATAATAAATTATATTTTTCATTAATTTTAAATATTATTTTAATATTCATACTATAACATCTTCTTGTATATCATTTAGTTTGTATCAATTTATATTAATTTCATTCTCTCTAAATAAAAAAATAATATACTAAAATAAAAGACTCGTTATTATTATTTACAAGAATATGTATATTTATATATTATTTGTAGATATTTTTTCTGATTAAATAATTAACTAAATTTATTATTATATATATATCCAATTACTTTATCTTTTATATATGTGTAACATATAATATATATATATATATATATATATATATATATATATATATAATAGTATATGATATACAGTTATTTAAATGAAATAAATTTAGATTAATCCAAAATTTTTGAAAGAATATTTTATAGCAAAGGTCAATTATATATATATACATATATATTTATATATATATATATATATATATAAATATATATATATATATATATATATATGTGTGTGTGTGTGTGTGTGTGTGTGTGTGTGTGTATGTGTGTGTATTTTTACGAGTTAGTACTTATTTATTCAATACTTATATTTTTATTAATATTATTATTTTAAGTCACATTTACTTTTCTTTTTCGTTTTTTGATTAATTATATCAATTACACCACATTTGTTATATATATTTATATATGCATATATTTATTGAATTTGATTTTCTATTATTAATATAGTAATGATTGGCAATCATTAATTATTACGTATCTATTATTGTATGTACATTGTACAATGTACAATCAACAGATATTTCGTATATTTTATTTATAGCAATAAGTATAACTAACTTCTGTAAATTATCATTATTTCCACATTTCATAACTAATATATTTGTTATAAAATAACAAATATGAATTGGTTTTTCATGGTGATTACAATAGTTGACATTACTACCCAGACTGATATCTGATATCTGATATCTGATATCTGATATCTGATATCTGATATCTGATATCTGATATCTTCAACACCTACAACTTCACTCGCACACAATAACTAATAGCCTACTTCCCATGAAACTGAACAATGCAACTGCAAATTTTCTTGACTCAACATTTAATTCTCCTTACCCTAATTCAAATTATTATACTAACTTTGACTCTACTATCCATAAATAACAACAATATTTCCATGCTTCCACTTTCATTCAATTCATCCATAGCCCATATCTTTTACGAGAACAACTCGACGACTGACTTTACAATCTACTTTATAACAACTAATGAAATAATTGATTTGATCAATACTCTTATCAATCATTCATGCTTTTAAACTAATTCCCTAATATATTTTATATTAAGTGATGCTTTAGATGGCGATCCACATTGAATAACTATACTGAAAATGTCACATTAAATAAATTAATAGAATCAGTAACAGAAGATTATCTACACTGAGTATTAGTTCATCGTAATGGAATATTTAAAGTACATACGGTGCCTGGTTACATCGATAATAGAAACAGTACAGAAGGTAATGCTAATATGTGTATATAACTGAATCAAATCATCAACAACAAAGGATAAGGAAACTCAAACAATATAATTTAAATTTAATTACAATAAGTCAAATGTAGACGATATTAACAAATAGCGTTTAGGAAGCCTCTAGGACATATTAATATTAATTACGATGATACAGATAAATAATTAATACATCATTTCAAAATTAAAATAATCAGAAGTTAAATGATTGTAATATTAATGAATTAATCCACAGGGATGAAATAACAAACTAAAGTAACAAACTCTTCAACTAAATTGACAATTAATGTAATCTATTTCATTTGATATAGATATCATTCATTTATGGCAGTTGTATTTAACTAAGGCATTGGAAACGACGAGCAATGGCCAACTTTCTCATTTGCGAATAACGATTACAGCATACATTAGTTGAAATTCTAATAAACATTTATAAATAAAAATTCAAGATTTAAAGCTTTGGCGAATAGGACATTTTACATTACAGCGTTGTGTATTTAATTTTAATTACAACTTTCTGAGCCCCACACACACGTGCATACACATACACACATACATACACACATACACATACACACACACACATATATATATATATATATATATATATATATATATATATATATATACATAAATACAACTTAAATTAAATATATATCTCATAATTCTAGATTTCAGATGACGAATCTTCCCCACACCGTTCTTCACATAACTCCGTTAATATATATGTAATAAATTAATAATTATATCTATTAATAAGTTATATATATATTAATATGTTTAATATAATTTACACATATAATCATATTACATTGTTAAATTTTCAAGTAAAATGACATTTCCTATTTCGTAATATAATATCCACATTACTAACGGAAATAATAATTTTAATTTGAGAACATAATTTAACTTGATAACTATTATTTTCTAATTAGTTTCTTGAAACAGAAATATCGGTTCTGAAGATATTTATAGTTTATTCTGTAGTTAGTTTCAAAAATGATAATTTACATTATTTTGCATTATAGTTGCATCTTAGTTTCACTTTAAATTATATCCACAATTGAGATCAGTTTTTTTCGATGGGTAAATAATCTAAAAAGATGAGGTAATCTAAATAATAGCAAATATTTATAAATCATAAATAATAGTAATTGAATTATAATCGTTTGAATATAATATTTTAAATTTCGATGAGGAAATCAAGACTTTTCTCCGACATGAATTTCCATTAGCTATTATTTACATATGCTACCCTATAATGGATAACTATCATATAGGTTAATATATTATTCTACAGTAGTAATTAAGTAATTAAGTAGTATTATAAATATTTTAATATTTAACAAATTTATAATAAAAATATTAATTATATTATTTATTAAAAATGTATTATTTATTTATATATTATTTTTCAATTTAGATTAATTCTAAAATATCAAATGAAAATTTTATAATAAAGGTATATATATCCCAATATGCAGAGAATGCATCCATACACACATATATATATACACAAACACAATACACACATACATATATATATATATATATATATATATATATATATATATATATATATATATATACATACACATACGCACATATACACATACCCAAACACACATATGCACATACGCATACATACATATCTAGAAATATTGATCATTATTCGTCATATTAAATAAATTAGATAAATTATATTACATAAATAAACAGAAGAAAACAGTTGCTACATTACTTACTGAAAAGGAAATAAATGGAAGATTTGATAAGGTAATCTTATTTTATAAATTTAACAACTAATATGACAACATTTCTTATCTAGTAATACTAGGTAAGTATAATATATTATTAGTTTCAGTAGATAACTATAAATATAATTCTATTTATATTCATATATTTGAATAATTCATTAATTTATTATATTTATATATGTACGAATGATTCCGATCTAATTCTAAAATAGTTAATAATATATTTAACTATTATTCTTAATATGGTCACTCTACACGTATGACTAAGTAATCATTTTTATAGTTTAGTTTAATATTATAATTTTAAATGCTATATAATTGTTTTAAACAAATTAATATTTACTTTTATCGTTGTAATGTATTCATAATGTTTACATATAAACTATTGGTTATGTTCATATAATATTATAAAGTTATGATGAGTTAATGAATGATCTACTTAACAAGCTATCTACGAGTATATAAATATTTTATTATATTATTATAATATTAATATATAATTTAGAATTGATATTATTATTTTTTTCAGAGTTCATTATCATGGAAAAGAAAAAAAGTTATATATAATTGCATAGATATGTATTGATTTATAGAATAACTAATTAATCTATATAATTTTTTAATACAAAATTAGACATTTTTATCATTAAAAAGAAAATTAACTCCAAAGGTTAATTTTATTATAAAATTTAATTTATTATTAGTTATTTATAAATTTCGAATATTATATCTATTGGATTTATTGTATATAATAGTTTAAATAATATTTATTTAAGCAAATTCTATATTCATACTAACATATATAAATCAATATATAAGCATCAATTAAGACCAATAATTATTAATAATATTGACGCAAATATCGAGTTTCAACTTTAAAAAGAACGCGTTTATATTTTTTATACTAAACCTTATTTTACTAGTATGTTAAATATTTACAATCTAAATTAGAGATTATTTAGAGAATAAAATCACTTTCATAGAGAAGGGTTAATGATACTTATATAATTGATAATACAATTGAAGAAATTAATCTAATTTTCAAGTAAGAACATGAGATAAGTCCAATTTTTATTTATATTTTAAAATAGTAGAACATTGGTTATTAATATTTAATATTTAATATAAATATTAACTATAAAAATTAAACTATTATTTATATTAAATTGCTATTCGTTACTAGCTTATTTAAAATAATTATTTATAATTACTAGATTAAATATGAATATGAATATTTTTTTTTACAAAATAAAGCATCGAATATGAACATTTATTAAATATTCAGTTAGCGTTTATGTTTATTAAAACTAATATTTTAATATAACAAATATTATTTGATTGAAAATAAATAACATAATTATAATAATAAATATTAATGTACATGTCCTATATTGTGTTTAGCATTACGTATTTAATATAAATATAACTATAATTTTATCTTTATAATATGGAATTAATATTTAAGTGGACTGATTATGTTACAATATATATTAAATTTATTTTGAAACTCATAATAAAGCATTAAACTTTTAATTATTCTCTTAATGGAATAATATATTAAATGGGCGTGTTCTAGTCAAATTATTTACTGGTAACAAGTGTATTATTTTTCTATAATTGAAACTTTCATGCGATTCTAATCATCAAAAACATCTAAAATATCTAAAAATATCCGATTTTATTGTTTTGAAAAATTAAAAAAAACGTGTATTGCACATTTAGACAAAAACTGTGTCTGCGTATTACGCCTAAACACTAGTAAATGTTTGTATATGGAAACTTGTATACTATGGATTTTATATACTCTTTATGTTTACTAGAATATATTTATAAATACTAGTATTCGTTTGTATATATTTTAGTGTATAATATATTATAATAGATATATAACATAATATATATACGGAGTGGATTTTAAATTAAAGTAATTTTAATTCCTATTAATCGAATAATTTTTAAGTTGTAAATTATTGATCATTTATTTATATAAATATTATATTTATTTATATACATATTATATTATATATATATATATTTATATATATATTTATATATATATTTATATATATATTTATATATATATATATATATATATATATATATATATATATAATTATATGTTGTTAGATTTCAAATTCTAAAAAAATATATTAGTTATTTGTAAATCATCAATTTTAATTTTAGAAATTTAATCGCTATTGAGTTTTAATATTATATTTTAATAATTAATAACCACAGCTTAGAATTTTGTTAAATGTGTTAAATAATTTTGTTCTTGACAATTAATTTTAAAAATTGTGTATTTAAAATTGTTTTTATCTATATGATAATGATAACCAATTTGCAAATTCAGTACCAATATTCATGGTTAATATTTACATATTATATTAAATTTCTTATAAATTATATTGTTATCCCCTAGCTTAATACTTAGGCCGATATTTAATATATAGAAGTATTTGTACTTGATAAATATGTGCATTTTAGAAGCAGTTATTCAGAAATCGATATAGAATTGACGAGTGATGTCGACGATGAGTAAAAATATATTTCACTGTCGATGTTTATTAAAGTATAAATATTAGGAGACAATGGCATGTTAAAGCTTATACATATTAGTGAATACTTACATGAATCCTCATGTGTATGGAATTACATTTAAATTCACATGATAATTAATTATCAAGTATTTAATAATTGGTATTATTAAAATTTATATTGGACTTTATTAATTGGTATATTTAAAATAATATTATTCTTAATTAATTGATATAATTAAAATTAATATTGATTTTTATTATTTATAATAATATTAATAATATCTTTTATATTGGAAAAATTAAAGTTCATTGCTCTTTATTAAATTATATAATTAAAATTAAAATTATATTTATTAATTGGTATATTTAAAATTAATATATATCTATATTGCATAAGTATAGTAATATATAAGTATAAATTGCGAATAATTCGTACCCACCAAATCTACAGCGATTTTTATCACCATAATTAGCTGAATGAACGGTATTTTTACCAATTTAAAGTGTCAACCATATACAACTTTTAAATATTGCATCAAAATTAGAATTTATCTTGCAAAGTGTATTTTTAATATAGAATGAAAGATTCGTCATATGCTTTTAAATGCCAACTTAAATCTGTAGCAACTATTTATCATATTTTATATAACTATTTGCAATATATTTTATAACTATATATATATAATATTATACTACAATATAGTTTATAGTTATTAGAAAAATATATCAATATATTATATTTATATTAATATATTAGCCACAATGAATATATATAATATCATTACATTATTTAATGATCAAATCATATATGTTATAATTTAGATTATACTAATATAAAGTAATTTTATTATAGTGTTCGTATATTATGTGATATTTTACTTTTCGTTTTATATTTATTTGTATTCATTAGGATTATTTTTCTGCGATTTTAGTAATTTTATTTGATAACTTTTTTCTATTATTTTATGCCTTAGCTATTTAAAAATAACCATTTAATTATTAATTGATAAGGTTGGCTTATATATTGATATATCACATATTAATATTAGCTTAATATCTCATTAGGTTATGTATTTAATATATATATATATATATATATATATATATATATATATATAAACTACTAATAATATAAATAACTTTGATAATTTCAATTACAATTATTAATAACATAGCCACTATATTTAATATAATTATTGATAATAATATAACAAACAAACATTAATCATATAAAGTCTAATTAAGCTAAAAGTATCAATTAATAAACAAATGGTTTTTGTTAAACAGCTAAGGCATAACATAATAGAAAAAAGTTAATTGAAATAATATATATATATATATATATATTAATACATTTAAACTTATGAATTATTTACTAAATTATTACTACTGGTGTGATATATATGTTGATATTGGATTCAATAATATATTTTGGATAATAAATAATGAATAATTATATTTAAAATATTGATATGTACCTGTAAATAGACAAACAATGTAATATAAATTTATATCATCTTTCAATATGATCTAAAAACAAATAAATCTATACATATCATATCAACCTTAACATAGTATACATATATATATATATATATATGTGTGTGTGTGTGTGTGTGTGTGTGTGTGTGTGTATGTGTGTGTGTGTGTGTATTTGTATATATATATATATATATATATATATATATATATATATATATATATATATATGTGTGTGTGTGTGTGTGTGTATGTGTGTGTGTGTGTGCATATTCTACCATGCCAGTAATTATTAAGCGGCATGTTATTAAAATTAAAATATTATATTGCAATATAAATTTTAATAATATTATTTATTTATATTATTTAATTATGAGGCTTTAAAAACTATGTAACATTAAATCATTGCGCTTTTTTAGAATACAAATAAAGAATGAAAGAATATATTATCTTATTCATTACGATGCAAATTATTTGTCAAAAATGTGGTTACTATAGTGAATAAATACTATTCTAAAGTAACTAAGTACTTAATAATTTAATTAGCTAGTTGTTATGTACAAAAGAAAGGTATATGAAAATGTCGATATTGACATCACGAAATTATTACAATCTATAAATAAATAATGATCTATTATTATTTAATTACTTATTTACCTATACATTATATTATAAATAGATAATAACAATTATAAAATAATAATTAAATAGTAAAAAAAAAATTTTATATTTCAAAATATTACAATTACTTTTTTAGATATTTCAAAATAAATTTATAATTATAATTAATAATTTATAATTTATAATTACCTTATAAGAAATATGATTTGATATAATACATCGAATGATATAATAATAAATGTAATAACATGACTGTAATCTTAAAATGAAGTTTTATAAAAACGATCGATGATAATTCATAATCTTTATTTTCGTTAACTTAGGTTGGCCTATTTCAAATCAGCATCATATTTTATAGGATATCAGAATATATTTACCTTTTTCAATGAACTAAACTAAAACACGAACAATGGTCATTAGATGCGCATTCTAACAAACGCATGTTATCTATTGTTTTAGCTATTCTATTTATATCACGACTTTTGCAAACAATTTATTAATTATTCCATCACGCATATTCAATAAACCTAGTTTATTATTCTATCACAGCAAGCATCTATAGTTGAGTCTATACTTTAGATCTGTAATTAATTTTTTTTAACTGGGAGATGATTTATAATCATATTATTAGAATCCTATAAATATAATCGTACAGAATAATAGTAATCCATGTAATCTCACCTTTATATTGATATGAAAAATAAATGTTTTATTCGATTTCAACATGTCATTAAAAGAATAAAATAACCTTTATTTGCATTACTTCATAAACTTATTTATTTTAATATAAAATAAAACTCCCAATATAAGCATAATATAGCTAATGGTTAAACAATAGTAATAAAGTAAATGTATATTTATTACTATAGTAAAGTATAATAAATATTATTACAAATAAACTAATTTAGTTTAAAATGTATTTAACTTTACATATGTATTATCATGGATATTATATAATATTAATAAGTTTATTATATATTAATTATTAATGTTATTTTACAGTATCTTAATAACCTGGTAAGTTAATAATTATAAAAATAAATAAATACAATGTATATATAGATGTATATATATATATATATATATATATATATATATATATATATATATATATATATATATATATATATATCAATATATATCAATATATAATATTACTAATATTCCTTTAAGAGTCCCAAGATATGGGCTGGAATATCAACAGCGGTAAATTCTATTTAAATATAGTTTATAGAATATAATAATATTTTATACAATATTACTATAATAAAGATAATATATTATAATCAACTTTTATTTAGTGCATAGATAACATCCATAGATAACATAGATAACATCTAGATAATTAACAATACAATGTCAACATTATTGATAAAGTAATAAATATACCAAACTAAATAAGATATATAAAATAATTTAACGTCTGTATTTTTGTTTAAGTTTGAATAATAGATGCTTAATTATTCATTAGAATATAACATAATTTTAGTAATTAATATATTATTTATGTATTTTATTTAAATGTTATTCGTGTACTTTATCTAGGCTGCTTTGTCTATCGTTGGACTATCGGTAGGCATATACTTTTTGGGTTAATATGAAGTGAAAATATAAATAATACAATTATTTTAAATAAATAATATATCCATATGATATAAATAAATACAATAACGTGATATAGCGAAAAATGAAGAGGTTTACTAATATAAATATATATATATATATATGAATTAAATATACTTGTTGATAGGATATTACTTTAAGTGAAATTAATCACCTATATCTAAATTAGAATAGACTCTTACGATAATAATAAAAAATAAATGTAATTAGTAATAATATTAATTACTATTTAAAGTACATACATTAATACTCTAATTTGATAACAATTATTATAAGCTACCGTTATATAATATAAAATATATTTCAATTCAAATGGAAAATTATATCAAATGATCTTAATGTTAATTATAATAATTAACATTATTAAAGTTCTTTCATATAACGCATTCTATAATCGAAAACATCTGAATATTATATCTCGAAGACAGTTAAAAAATAGTTATATATAATAAATTATTATACAAAAAAATTCTAGATATAACATGAATTGTAATTGCTTTTTAATTTATTTGGATCTTAAATAATAATAATATATATTCTTTTTTATTAATTAATATTTTTCTGTTATAATACTTATTATTTTAACATTTAAAAAATCTTTATTTTCGTTTTAGCCAATAACTAATATTATAATTGAAAACACGGGTAAATATTTAATTCAATATTTATATATAATATATTATTTATATATATATATATATATATATATATATATTCATATTAACATAAGTAAATATTGATAATTTATTAGTAAAAGCCGATACAAATACTGAAGTCAAATTAGTCATATATGTGGGCATTTGACTGATTTTCACGGCCTAAATTTATTATAATACATTAATTTAATATAATAATTATCAATTTTAAATAATTAAATTAATAAATCTTAAATATATTAATCTATAATATTAAATATTTCTATATATCATTAATTATTTAGTTATTAATATTGATTTTGAAGATGTAATTAGATAATTAATTATTCATTCAAATATGTAATACTCTGTAATAATCATTACATTTTATTTATCTATACATATAATATATATACTAAGCCAATAGCTATATATAGTACTACTCTCTCAATATTTAGGATACAAATGATTTTAGACTCTATTTCTGGATAAATATATATGTTTAGATAGTCAATAGATACACATATAGTCTAATTTAACTATTTTGCCAAATAAATTATACATGTTATAACAATTTTATAACATTCTCTTTATTAGTATATTATTATTTGTAATATGCAGTATAATCATAATCAATTATTCGTATGTCGTAATTAAAAATATAAAATATGGATTATTAATCTAGTAATATAAGTAAGTTTTGCATGTTTTTCAATATATAAAAGAAATGATTGAAAACGAATATATTATTATATAAAAGTATGTTTTATAATATATTGTAATATATACATATATTGTAATATATACTCTAATTAATAGATATCATATAAGTCATATTTGTCAGTAAGTATTAGTTTATTTTTCAAATAATTTTTTTTTAGTTATTTTACCGAGGATTAAAGCTACGATAATATACGGTAGTTAGATAATAGGTGAATTTTAATTTTAAGATTGTTATGGCATGTATACATAATAAAATATTTTAGTAGTTTTATGCATATTTAGATTATTAGTATTTAATTATATGTGTTAGATATATTTATTATCTTTGAAATAACATGATCCTCAGAACATTGTTATTTCCTAAAATATTAAAAAAAAAACAAAATAGCAGATAATGTAGATTAGTAGTATATGGCATATAACTAGAACTTGTATTACTAATTATTAACAAATATTTAGAGTAATTATGATATAATAATAATATTATTATTATATTAATAGATATATCATCTCATGAAAATAAAGGTTATATAGATAGCAAACCTAATGATATCAAACAAATTAATTATAAAACAATTAATAATATTTATGACTTAATATTTAATAATTAATTAAAATATAATGTGAATCAACGTTTGATTTTGGTTATATGATTATAATAGAATTTAAATTTATTTTTTCATTATTTAAAATCTTAACAAATATACTATTATTGTTGACTAAAAAATATAACATTATTGTTGAATATTAGCATTTATAGTTTTAACACTTAAAACTATCAAATTTATGAAAACTGTAAAAAACCGGTAAACAATTATTTATATCTCTAATACTATACTTTTTATAGCTGTATAAGTAATTATTTATTTGAATATCAATTGAGATATATAATATAATATTTATGAAGTTAATTATTATTGTATATTATTTATTATTTATCAGATATAAAATATATAGTGGTTTGTATATATTATATATCATATCGCGTAGAAAATTAAATTATAATTTTTGTATTTGAATGTTTTATAAATTATTTAAAAAAAAAATGTCTTGATATTATGATAGATATTGATTCATCTGATATATAGAGCTTTAATTTAAAATATATTATGCTATTTACAAATCATCATAGTAATATATAATAATATATAATATAATATATTAATATTGTTCTTATATCAATATTTTTTTGCTAGTATATTTACTTTTAACATATTTATTTAATTTTTATATTTTAATTATATATAAACCATGATAATGTTAGCTCTTTAAACTGTAACTTTGATAAACGCATATTCATAAATATGTTGTTGATATTAGAAAACAAAATTGGCTTATTTTAATTCTCTATGCTTCACATAAAATTTAAATTAAAATGTTCATACTAGTATAATACTATTAATATTATACTAAAGAGAATATAGTTATCAAATACATTTTTTGTATTTAAATATAATTATATAATATAAATTAAATTAATTTCAAAATATTACATGTATAATATAATTCTATGAATTAAATTACCATTTATTATTACTAGTTTAATAATATTACTTTATTTATTCATTATTAATTATTTATTATAACAATTTTAAGATGACAACTGCATTTAAAATAGAAGAAGGTAAATAATATTAACTCTATAAAACAAAATATTTAGACATTTTATGATATATTTCAATATTATTTTAATATACATTATAATAAATATATATATATATATATATATATATGTATGTATATATAATATATATAATATATATTATAATACAGGTCTAATTGAAGATGTATGTATATATAATTATCATATTATATATATATATATATATATATATATATATATACATTTATATATATATAGCATATTACATGTTTATATATAATATAAGTAGTCAAGTATATATCGTTTTATTAATAATTAGTAAATAAATTGATAATAATTATTAATTAATATACAAATAGAAATATAATAATTCTGCATTATTTGGTAATATATATTTATATATTTATATATATATATATATATATATATATATATATTATTTGAATGAATACTCAATTATACCATCCAGTGCATATTAATTATAATAAATAACTCAAGTTTGAAATATTTGTATACATCTTAATATAATCATGTTGAGTTTAATACTATTTGATCTAGTGTGTAAAATGATGGTCAAATTTACTTATAAGTATAAAGCATTAATATAAAATAACAAATTCCTTATACATATTATTTGATTCTTTTTTAAGATCATTGTTATCATGTGTGTAGTTATAAATATATATATATATATATATATATATATATATATATATAAATATATATTTATAATATATATATATATATATATATATATATATATATATATATATACGTGTATGGGTGTGTGTGTGTGTGTGTGTTTGTGTCTATATATGCATACAGTATTTACTGATCTCTTCACTTATTTACTTTTTATAACAAATAAATATTTTTAAAGCAGACATGTATAATACAATTTATTATTTTTAACAAGAAAATTAACAATTTGTGAAAATTATTATGAAATTATAATTTTTTTATTTAAAACTTACTGGACTTTCATTAAATTTAATAATATTAATAAACATATTTTTAATATATTTCATTAAACTATATGATGGATTTTGTTTTGAAAATAGAACCATAAAAAATATAAATAAAACTCCCTTGTACAGGCTGAAAATATTGCAAATAAAACAAAAAGTATGATATCTTTTTAATAATTGGAATAATTGAATTTTTAGTAAATTTAAGAAATATTCAAATAATCTCGTAATCATTACATAATTAAAAAAAGAGAATTCTATCGAAATAGTCAATCTTAAATAAACTTGTTCTATCTTAAATTATATTCTACAGAGCATATATTATTATATGAACACTGTTCGTCGAACAGTATTAAACATGTTAATGGAAATAATTTTAGCGTTAATAAATAAATAATAAATGAATAATAATTTAATATAATTTGTCAAAATATTATCTGAAAATATAAAAGATGATAAATAAATAATTTCTGGGTCATTTTATAATAGAAATTCAAACTCTGTAATTTTAAATCCAATATCAAATATAGAATTCCAAGTGTTATCATCTTTTCAGTACAAAAGTTTTTAGAGATTATCAGGTTCATCTTTCAATGCAATTTATTACATTCTTATCATCTTCAAATATTAATATCATACTTAATCATTTCATATATATTTGTAACTGTAATTTTTCCCAGATATTATATTTTTCAAAAATATTTATCATTTTGTATGTAAAAAATATATTATTAAAGATTCTAGATGTGGTTTATGAGAAAAAACAAATACATTACATTCACTAGATAATAATATATCTTATGCAATATATAGTTTAATCAATAATATGCTAGAATCGCTGGATTCTAAGAATTTTGATTCATGACTATTTGTTGAGACCAGGATAGATTATATAAACAAATATGAAAAACATTTAACATCAATCTTAAAGATTTAAAAATATTATTTTAATAAATTAGCTAGAATCAAGGCCAATAATGCAATTTTAATTCTAAAATTTTATTATAAGTTAGCAATAAAACATTCAAACTAGACATCAACAATATAAATATAAAAAAAAAACAAAATAAATATACTATTTTATTTAAGCAGATTATTAACGAATATTTAAACCAATTTTCGGATATACTAAATATAAATAAATACATATAAAATACAATATATTATTTAACATAACTGCTTACAAAATATAATTATAATCACTCAATTTTATATTTTTAATTATATTAATGATGACATTTCCGATACGATTAATATGTACTTATATCTACAACTCCATCTAATTAATATATGAATAATAAGTATATTATACTCGAAATATTAACAACATAGTCAAAATAGTTGACTGTTACAAAAATTATTTTATTTTATAACTTTTATTCTTACCTGAAAACTAATTAATATTTTAAAAAGTCTATTTACTTTATTAGGAATATTATACATTACAACATATATACACACACACATACACACACACACACACACGCACACACGCACACACACACATACACATACACATATATATATATATATATATATATATATATATATATATATATATATATATATATAACATTCAGTAAATACATAATAATATAATAGGAACTACAACATCGGTATGTATAATTTTTGAATTTTAATATTATTAAGCATTGTGAATTAGTTTTGAAATATAATATTTAAATATATATAATTTATGAAATATATATTGTATAATTATTACAATTAATTAACAAAAGATTTAAATTATGTTTGTAATGTAAAATGATAATAGATTACATACAATTCATTTTGTGAGATCATCTCTATATACATTTATATTTATGTTTCACTAACCAATAATATTTATGTGTATCCTAATATATTTTTGAAATAAATTAAAATATTCATAATTCTTGCTTATATAGATAAAAAATAAAATATAGATACAAATATATACAATAAATTTAATTTATTATGACTTAATAAAATATAATGCCATAAAATAAATTAACTTTAATAATAAAATAATTTATATATATTAAATCTTAATATAGATCAGTAAATATCTTAATAATATGATAATTTAAATGAAATACAAAACATTTGGTTTACTACTTTATTACTTTTCAGTAAACATCATAATAATATAAATATATAAATGAAAATATATTTTAATGAAATACAAATATTTGGATTATTATTTTAGTACTTTCATACTATTTATTATAAATTAATTTGATCATAGATGTTTAGTATATTGTAGTTATTGTATACATATTTGCCGAAATAATAATCTTACTAATTAATTATATAATTAAATATTTTAAGATTATAACAAATATTACGACTACAGGTATATTCAATGTATATATAGGTGCGTGTGCAGGTATGGTCGAGCATGTTTATAATGGTTGATGTCGATATGTGTTGGTGTGTGCGATGGCGGAGTGTTCATTATATACGATATTTAATTAAAATCTAACTTATCATTTTAAATAAACAAATTAGTTATATACTATTTTAATTAATATATTAATGTATATATTATAATTATATTAACGCTATGCATATATTTGGAAATAATTATAATTTAAATAATATAATTTATAATAACATATATTATCTATATATTTATATAAATACATCTTATGTTTAAAATAAATCTTATGTTTAAATTAAGTTATTATATCTATAATTATCTAGTTTTAATATAAGTTTTATTAAATAGATTTGTATATTCATATTTTTGAAAACAAATTAATAAATTCTATCTGTACAACAAAATACCTATTAAAATTTATAATTATATAAAATATATTGTATTTATTTATTTATAATATAGAACTGTTAATGTTAAATGATAAATAAATACCTAATATCAATATAATCATTGTGTATCAATATAATCATCATGAAATTATATGTATTTTAATACTTGTTTATTTATTTATATAATTATTTAAACAGATTTAATAAAAAAAGTTATTAATGCTATATTGTTAACACTATTTTAATTAAATCTAACTATATTATTAATTTATTATATTATATGTACGATATTTATGTTAAAGTAAAAACATATATGTATTTATATATATAAAAGATATAAACATAATTAAAACAAATACTATCGATAATCGATTGTATTTGTTTTCGGTATGATTACATTATGAGGGCGAAATAATATATTATATCTGAAATGTTACATATCTAATTATTGTAACTTTTATGAATAATTATATGAGTTATTATTTTAAATTCCAAATAATTATAATATATAAATAAAATGCAAATGATATACATTTTTACTCTTATTATAACAAAAAAATTCTTTAATAAAATGAATTTCTTTAGCATTTTATCTTTTCAAACTTTTATTAATTATCATAATTATCATAAAGAGTGTTTAAATAAATAATACTAATAATACTATTTAGTTTATATTATATAATATATTGATAGTTCATTTTTATTAATATAAAAAATATATTTCCAATATTGATATAAATAATTATCAAATATAATAATATAAATGACATAATTAAGTATCAGAAAAATTGTACTAGAAAATAATTCTAAATATTATATCAAAATCGTATTTTATAATCAATATATATTTTACAAATTAATAAGTGTATGTATTAACTTTTGTATTTAAAAATGTATGTATTAACTTAATAATGTGTTAAATCTATTATATTACAATACTACAATATAACATAGAAACTAAAAAACATACTATTCAATATAATTTAGAAAACATAGAAAATTATCTTTTATTTTGCATAAATAATATAAATATTAAGATCGACATATTAAATTTTCAGAAATTTTTTAAAAAGAAAGTGTTTAATATTGCAGGTGATATATATATATATAAATAAATATATATATATATATATAGATATATATATATATTTATATGCATATCCCTTATCTTCACATTTGTATTTTGACAGTAACAATTTTATTCTATTTTATATATCCTTTTATTTATTAATTATATATTAATAATATATACTTTATTTATATATATAATATATACAAACGTAAGAACCTTAATAATCATAAATAACTAATAATATATTTTTAGAATTATTATATTCATTGTATTATTGATTTTGAGAATACTAGTAATTGTCTGATTACTATTATAATATATAAAATTAATATGATAAACAATTTACACTGACATAATTTAAAATATTTTAGTTCGATATTTATTGGTATAATTTGTTTATTCTTAATGTAATAATTTAATAATAACAAATGTTCTCAAATCTAAAGATATTATCGTAATTAGAAAAATAAATTCATATTCTCTTTCATATTCATATTCCTAAACTCTTTTTTTACCCCACAGCAGGATATTTATTAAATATAATAGAATAAACATTCGTAGACTTTATAGGTTGAGATGTTCTTAAGAAAGGGCGGATTATTATCTTAATACTTCTATATATTATTTTATAATTAATTTTGTTGTATAATTATCACATACTTTTTTTTTATAATTAACAATTATTAATAAACTTAATATTTAAAATTATTATTATTATTATTATTATTATTATTATTATTATTATTATTATTATCATTATTATTATTATTATTATTATTATTATTATTATTAGTATTATTATTATTATTATTATTATTATTATTATTATTATTATTATTAATATTATTATTATTATTATTATTATTATTATATTATTATTATTATTATTATTATTATTATTATTATTATTATTATTATTATTATTATTATTATTATTATTATTATTATTATTATTATTATTATTATTATTATTATTATTATTATTATTATTATTATTATTATTATTATTATTATTATTATTATTATTATTATTATTATTATTATTATTATTATTATTATTATTATTATTATTATTATTATTATTATTATTATTATTATTATTATTATTATTATTATTATTATTATTATTATTATTATTATTATTATTATTATTATTATTATTATTATTATATAATGACAACTATTGATTATGTACCTACAGATTATGCTGATAATATTATAGCTTCTGTAATTGTATTCGCATTGTTGGTTTATTTGTACTTTAGAAAATCAGTAGAGGATATAGGTAATATTGTTAAATATTATATAGTTTATATATACGAATTTAATAATAGTATTAAATAAACAAAAACAATTTAATATTTTAGCAAAAGATAATAATTCATCTTTATACCCAAACACAATAACAAAGGATAGTAAAACAATTATAGAAAATATAGAATATGATTCTTCTATTACCAAATTCAATTCGAGAGATGACGATTCTGTGCTGTAATATATAATATAAAATAAATAATATGTTATTATCTTATATGAAATTATTTAATATTATAATGTATTACTTTATTTATGAAATAGGATAATATTACTTTTATATAATTTATATAAAATTAAAATATGAAATTATATAATATGACTTTTTAAATAAGAGAAATTATATTAAAAATGAATGATAGATATTTTTTAAATAATTAATTAATAAAAATAACTTATTCCTATTCAATTTTATTATTTAATATTATTTTTAAATTGATCAACATTTAGACAACGAATATGTATTAAATATTTTAATACCAACAATATTATTAGTATGATTTTACATGCCGGAATATATATCTAACCTAGCAAGTACTTGAATATAAATAAATAGGTATGGGATGGTATTAAATACGAGTTGTACAATTTAAAAATTAAATTACATTTTAAGAAGAAAGAATAAAATTTCGTTCTATATAATAGGATGTTTTCGCGTTGCTTCTTCATTTAAATATATTAATATATTTAATATATTTAATATACATTAATGTTAAATTAAATTTCTAGAGTTAAAAATAATGTATGTGGTTTAAACAGGATTACATTTATTTTAAATTATATATTCTATTTTGTAAAGAACTTGTTATAAAGATAAATAATATATATTATACTATAAAAATAATATTGAAAACAATATCGAATACTAAAATATATATATTTATTAAATACCTATATATTTGAACTATAACCCTAGCTAATTAGTGTATCTGTTATTTCTATAAAATAGATTTCATCATACAAAACATATAAATAAAATAATAATATAAATAATATACTTTGCTATACGTATAATAAACCTACGTTACGCTCAATACAGTACTACCTAATACTACCTAATTACTCTTACTCCATCAATACAATATCCCTCATTACACTTCCTCACTCAATGTAACACATTGTGTATCCTCTCTAAATACTGTTTGAAACAATTACCCTCTCTCCCTATATAAATTACCTCTAATTAGCCCCTCCGAATGCAAAACTTCCTCATCGCCATCGCTCAATAGAGTATTCTCAATAATATTCCCTATATGGATATATCTCACTACAGTTTCCCAGCATTGTATGATGATTTTTGTATATATTACAAAATACAGTATACATATTACAAAATACTATTGATATCATATATTTATTTCTCAGATAGATATATTGGTAATAATATTGTTTAATATATCGGTGATATTTTGGTTAATATATTTTTAATGTATTATAAAATGATTCCTTTATTAAAAACGTTTCCGCTTATTGTTGGGTTTTTGTTTAATGTGCGGTTAAATGGCTCAATATTCTCACATAAATTATAATTAATTTCCAATTAAAATTTACGCTCTTGATCGGAGTTATTCTGGATGGTATGGCGTATTGAATTACCAATATTGACTTAGCTCCTTCGCTAAAGTTACCACTTTTTTATTACGGGTCGGCTGATTGCTAACGCATAATTTGTAAAAAATATTAGTTAAGACGAGAATATTTTCAATCCTGGAAGTGCACTTATCTGCAATAGTTAAATCATCGCGAGGATTTCCAAAGAATTTTATATGGCACATCATTCATATATTGTACTATATATAGTACAATATATAGTACAATATATTGTACTATATATAGTACAATATATAGTACTATATATAGTACAATATATAGTACAATATATAGTACTATATATAGTACAATATATAGTACAATATATAGTACTATATATAGTACTATATATAGTACAATATATAGTACAATATATAGTACAATATATTGTACTATATATAGTACAATATATAGTACTATATATAGTACAATATATAGTACAATATATAGTACTATATATAGTACAATATATAGTACAATATATAGTACTATATATAGTACTATATATAGTACAATATATAGTACAATATATAGTACAATATATAATACTATATATAGTACAATATATAGTACAATATATAGTACTATATATAGTACAATATATAGTACAATATATTGTATTATATATAGTACAATATATAGTACTATATATTGTACTATATATAGTACAATATATAGTACAATATATAGTACAATATATAGTACTATATATAGTACAATATATAGTACAATATATAGTACTATATATAGTACAATATATAGTACAATATATTGTATTATATATAGTACAATATATAGTACAATATATTGTATTATATATAGTACAATATATAGTACTATATATTGTATTATATATAGTACAATATATAGTACAATATATTGTATTATATATAGTACAATATATAGTACTATATATTGTATTATATATAGTACAATATATAGTACAATATATAGTACAATATATAGTACTATATATAGTACAATATATAGTACAATATATAGTACAATATATAGTACTATATATAGTACAATATATAGTACAATATATTGTATTATATATAGTACAATATATAGTACAATATATTGTATTATATATAGTACAATATATAGTACTATATATTGTATTATATATAGTACAATATATAGTACAATATATTGTATTATATATAGTACAATATATAGTACAATATATAGTACAATATATAGTACTATATATAGTACAATATATAGTACAATATATTTTATTATATATAGTACAATATATAGTACAATATATTGTATTATATATAGTACAATATATAGTACTATATATTGTACTAAATATAGTACAATATATAGTACAATATATAGTACAATATATAGTACTATATATAGTACAATATATAGTACAATATATAGTACTATATATAGTACAATATATAGTACAATATATTGTATTATATATAGTACAATATATAGTACAATATATTGTATTATATATAGTACAATATATAGTACTATATATTGTATTATATATAGTACAATATATAGTACAATATATTGTATTATATATAGTACAATATATAGTACTATATATTGTATTATATATAGTACAATATATAGTACAATATATAGTACAATATATAGTACAATATATAGTACAATATATAGTACAATATATAGTACAATATATAGTACAATATACAATATTCTTCCAGAAGATATAATACGAAACGCAGCTTGCGGCTGATGGCTTAAGTTTTTGAAGTTTAGGATAAACTAACTTACATAATTTCTTTAATACATCTTCGTGTCACTTCTCGATATGGGATGCCGCTCACTACTGCTAACATACTCCAGTATCTTAATAGTGTACGTATTTCAGCTGATTCGTTGGAGGTATTGCGGGGGTGTTCACCTTTTTAACTCAATCGATCGCACAACCGAGATAATGGGATCTATAAATATAGATATATTTTGAAATATAACCAGTTCAGCAATTCTTTGATTACTAGTGTCTGGTACACTGATCATAGGACCATCTGTCAGATATATTACCAGACTCGAATAATGTGTGGGATTTAGATTAGCAGAAGATAATTGGAAGATAATAGGAAGATAATAGGAAGATAATAGGAAGATAAAAGGAAGATAATAGGAATATAATAGGAAGATAATAGTGAGATAATAGGAAGATAATAGGAATATAATAGGAAGATAATAGGAAGATAATAGGAAGATAATAGGAAGATAATAGGAAGATAATAGGAAGATAATAGGAAGATAATAGGAAGATAATAGGAAGATAATAGGAAGATAATAGTGAGATAATAGGAAGATAATAGGAAGATAATAGGAATATAATAGGAAGATAATAGTGAGATAATAGGAAGATAATAGGAATATAATAGGAATATAATAGGAAGATAATAGGAATATAATAGGAAGATAATAGTGAGATAATAGGAAGATAATAGGAATATAATAGGAATATAATAGGAAGATAATAGTGAGATAATAGGAAGATAATAGGAAGATAATAGGAAGATAATAGGAAGATAATAGGTAGATAAAAGGAAGATAATAGTGAGATAATAGGAAGATAATAGGAAGATAATAGGAAGATAATAGGAATATAATAGGAAGATAATAGTAAGATAATAGGAAGATAATAGGAAGATAATAGGAAGATAATAGGAAGATAATAGGAAGATAATAGGAAGATAATAGGAAGATAAAAGGAAGATAATAGGAAGATAATAGGAAGATAATAGGAAGATAATAGGAATATAATAGGAAGATAATAGTGAGATAATAGGAAGATAATAGGAAGATAATAGGAAGATAATAGGAAGATAATAGGAATATAATAGGAAGGTAATAGGAAGATAATAGTGAGATAATAGTGAGATAATAGGAAGATAATAGGAAGATAATAGGAAGATAATAGGAAGATAATAGGAAGATAATAGGAAGATAATAGGAATATAATAGGAAGATAATAGGAAGATAATATGAAGATAATAGGAAGATAATAGGAAGATAATAGGAAAATAATAGGAAGATAATAAGAAGATAATATGAAGATAATAGGAAGATAATAGGAAGATAATAGTGAGATAATAGGAAGGTAATTGGAAGATAATAGGAAGATAATAGGAAGATAATAGGAAGATAATAGGAAGATAATAGTGAGATAATAGGAATATAATAGGAAGATAATAGGAAGATAATAGGAAGATAATAGGAAGATAATAGGAATATAATAGGAAGATAATAGGAAGATAATAGTGAGATAATAGTGAGATAATAGGAAGATAATAGGAAAATAATAGGAAGATAATAGGAAGATAATAGGAAGATAATAGGAATATAATAGGAAGATAATAGGAAGATAATATGAAGATAATAGGAAGATAATAGGAAGATAATAGGAAAATAATAGGAAGATAATAGTGAGATATTATTAGGTACAATATATATAAATAACAACTATATATAGATCATCATCGATGATGAACAAACCTATGATTAAATTACATTATCTAATTATGTCTCTAATTTTATATAGTATTGCCATAAATATGTATTAACATTATCATATATATAAATGCTATATTATTATTTTTAATATCTTATGTAATCACACATATTAATTAAAATATATAAATATAAATATTAAATATACTCTAGTATGTTATATACCTGATATATGTTATTAGCCAAATAACCATAAGATATAATAATTAGTATCCAGATAATTTTAATAAATAAGAAATTAAATGTAGTACTCTATAATTAGTTTGAAAGTGAATGCAATTTAAAATATACTACGAATACTAAACATATGTTTCTTTGTCTTATTATATGTATAATATTACAAAATTTCGATTTCAATTTCAATTTATCTTATTATATATTTATATGGCGGTTTATATAATTAATATAATTAATACTTGTTTAATACCCGCAAATATTGTTATCACATATACAATTATGCTAATATCAGCAAAATATATTCCAATTATAGCATTTAACAATTGAAACTCATTTGAAAATATATTTTTTAATGAATTCCTCAAATTCCAGAAAAATATACGATATACGCAATATATATAGAAAATACATATAAAAAATATATATAATATAAAATACATATATATATATGCATATAAAATACATATATAGAACATGTATCACCATATAAATCAATAACTACGTGATGTCTTCATATTTTCTCATTGTTAACAAAACTACTGGGGGTTTAAACAACGAGTGATAACAAACTTCTAGTCAATATATATATCGTATTAAAGATTTCTCTACATCATTATATGAAAATAAAATAAATTAAGGATGAATCAAGATAAATTATATTTTCAAGTTCCAATATATTTAGAGGATATACCAAAAGCAGTAGCCTTTTTCTAATAATAACTTATATAATGCATGGATATATATTATCTTTATTTATCTTTATGATATTCTATAGCAATTAATAAAGAACACCATCACCTATATTAACATATTCACAGCCGACCTCTATAGAAGTTATCCTGATATTTATTTCAACATCTCATTTTTTTATAAACGTTTCCATTAAAATATTACGTCAATATTCACTTTACGTGAGTTATTAAAGTATTGAACAACAATTCGTATTGACAACCAAAGTAGAATTTATATCATAAACAAAATAAAAGCAATGCTATCGAAAAGAATTATATTATATAATCCTAAAATAAAAAGCCTATAGAAGATACTATATTCAGGTATATTTGAGCAGCGTTAGAATTATAATCCATTGTTATAGTTAATATTAGCATTGTTAGCACTTATCGTTTATTTTAAAAATTGTATAAAAGTAAAATTATTATAAATTTAAACAGTAGAAAAACAATTGATGACTGCAACTATAGAATTAATAAAATAAGCAACGATACAATCAATTATTTGAGATATTAGTTTATGCATCTTATTGACATATATAATATTCAGACTATCTAATTATAAATATTAGATTAAGAAGATTTTTTAATATGCAAAAATACTTTTAACAAATTAATTGTTTCAGTAACATATCTTCTTTGATTTATTATATAATTCAATAATTAAATATAAACATTTATAATCAAATTATTTACTTGGATATATTTGAATAAATACACCTAATCGGTACAAATATATAACTCCTATCATAACTACAATGTCAAAACAAAAAGTACATACGAATATATCATTAAATACTTTAAATACCAATATGAAGATTACATAATATTCAATATCATTGGGTCATTGCCCCAAATCACAATCAAAGTAATATTTATATTTTAATTTTACTATTATTAACTGATTTGCTAGTTGTTATGATACTATTATAATGAAATGTATTAACGCAAACTCCTGATTTACTATTAAGTAAACTATAATAACTACTAATATAACTTCCGAACTAGGTAAATAAATTCTTGGTTATGGAGTAAACTTTCAAAGAATATTTGCATATAATCAAAGATTCAAAATACATCAATTGATAATGAAATTAAATTTTTACAAAGATTTCGCCGATAGTTAATATTATCATTGAAAGCTAAACTAATGAACTATCACTGGTGAGAATAATTACCATTGCATGGGATTCTAAGACTAGTTAAATAAGATATGCTCGAGTTTCTTTGGTATCCAGATATACACTTGCTACCAACAATTGCTAACAATACTCGCTAATAACACTAGCTACAAACACTTTATATTAACTCTTGCTACCAATAATTGTCTCCAATACTTTCTATAACACTTGCTAATAACATATGATAACAACACTTACTTCCAATCTTCACTAATATTTCTAGTTTCATAATTTATGATATAGCCATTGTAATCTTATTATATTTCCTATTTCGTTATATAAAGCTATAATGAGTAAACTTTCAGATAGTATAATGGAATTCACTATGAGAACAATATTACAATTCTTATTTTACGAGTAATAATATATGTCACGCAAATGTAACGTAAGTATTTTTTTGCTATGTATGTTGTGTTACTTCGGAGATATATTACTAAGGATATTTGTAAACTGATTCATCTTAATACATAATACTCATATTACAGATTTATTTTATTATTATACTTTTATAGTATTATTGTTGCATAGATTTATAATATTATAGTATTAGTATTATTGATATAGTATAAATGCTGTTATTTCTTTCTTTGCAATGAATTAATTTCTTTGTTGTTGATGTTATTAGTTATTAGTATCCCCTGTTCGTGATACTTCTTTTGATTCACTGCATATTAGCTCCACAAATTATAATATTGTATGGTTTACATTAGTTCTATTGCACATTTCATTGTTCATATTTTTTATTCTCGTGAAATTATGCTTTAAGCAAATTTACCATATCGTACAATATTTCATTAACATACATTATATAATTACAGTTAAACCAATATTCATATCACACACACACACACACACACACACACACACACACACACACACACACAGATATATATATATATATATATATATATATATATATATATATATATATATATATATAAATATATATTAATATCTTCAAATATCTTTAATATGCAAATGTACATGATTTCATTAATGAATTCATATCTGAATCGCACCTTTTTAAATTTACAAAAGCTCCTCCTTAATTTATCGAAATAATTATTAATTATTTACATTACGTGATTCTAATAAATAATTTTATTCTTTAAATATAATGTTTTCAGTTAAATAAAATTAAATAATTAAATTAAAATAAATTTATTGATTATAAATTAATTTAAAATATTTCAACTCACGATAATAATAAATATTGATTTGTGCAATTTACTTTTATCATTTAAGATTAATAATGCTGTTCATTTTTATATTTTTATTTTGTTATCCATTGAATAAAAGCAAAGCATGGTAATGGAACAACAATATGTTAAAATATCAGTTGATAAAATACAAACAATACTACAATCTACTTTAAAATAATATTAATTAACTTTTTCATTAAGTATTTCTTAAGCTTAGCCTTTAAAATATGAGATATTCATATTTATATTTATATTAATATCATATAAGCTTATATATTTTTTATCTCAATCTATTAATATTACATAATTTACAATGTATAATATATATAAGTTGTTTTAGAGTAGAATTAGTTAAATTATTTCAGATTAAATGATTATACATTATAAAATGAGTTGATTACATATTTTTTATTAAATATATTGATTTTAATATACTATTCATTTTTTTATTACGTTTTATTATGTTGATATTTATATAAATTGTAGTAAAAAACAAGCCATTTAATAAAATAAATAATTTAAACGATATACAATTTGTTCATTAATTTTTATTAAATTATTTATTTTTAATTTATATTAAAAATCATTTTAGTTCTACTATTGGATTAAATACTTGAACATTTAATTTAATTATTAAATAAATATATATTTTTATTAATAATGTAATTCATCTATATACAATACTTAGTATATTCATATAGTTAATATCATAAAATGAAATTACCATTGTATTAATTGTATTAATGATTGTTTAATATATTTTATTATACATATTTTATATACTAAAGTTGCTTGGATTGTATTTAAATCTTTTTAAAATAAAATAAAAAAATAATCAGAAATGTGGATATTTTTAGATAATAAAAAGATAATTGATTATATAGAACTATGGTACAATCACTATTCTGGGTATTACGTATACTATTAATGTATAATGGAATACTAAATATTTTAATAAGATATATCGATATTATCACAAATTACATCATCATTAAAAATAGTAATAATATTACTTTAAATTATTTACATTGTAATACATAATTGGTTAAGAATTTAATTAGAAACTTTCTATAATAGATTGAATAGACATATATATATTTTTGTTTAAATAATTTCAATCCAAAATAATATTATGTTGCTTATAAAACAATAAATATCCAACTATCGCATGTTTAACTGATTTCACTGATAATGTGGCAATATGATTTGTTTATATAATGAAATAATACATTAGTTGTTTTTAGTGTATTAATCTTCTTATGTTCTGTAATAGTGTATATATTGGTCTGATTAGTGTCCTAAATATGTATACTATTGTTCATCTTCTTGTGTATTTATTTATGTTATATTTTTCAGTATTATCATTGTTATAATACTAGATTACTTGCTACCTCCTCATCGTATTCTAATAGTATTATAATTAATTAGTTTAAATTATTACGGTTTATTAGTTTCACGTCATATCTGCATATTTCTTCACTATTTTTATATTAATTTAGTTCCAGTCTGATACAATACATCATCAGATGATATCAGGTTTTATAATACTTGGTTAATTAGTGTATTAATCTATATTAGATTATAGTTAATAATTGATAATATTATACATATCTTTTATACATTTATTTAATATAGTCTTTTATGATAATGTGTTTAATTCTATGTTATACTTATTCATGTTACTATTGTTCGAACGAATATTCTTCTTTTTGAAATAATAATCTATTAAGGGTAATTTCGTGTTCATTAGCATGTTTTATAATATTTTTAATATTGCCTAATATAGATAATAATCTTTTTCAGTTTAGACTTTTACATGGAGTGTTATTTTGGAAATATTGAGGATGCTTTAAATAATGCTGTCTAAATAAAAATCATAGACATTTATATATTCTTATATTGATATGAAATACGATTAGAATACTAGAATATAGATCAATTCCATCTGTCAATATCTGTATTCTAAATCATCCTTCGAAAATATTAAATCTCATATTTATTATAAAAATCTATATTTGTTAAGTTATTATGATTAATTTATATGTATCAAAATATATTCTAATATTTCCAGTGTCTATCCTACTGGAATTCTAAGGCATATACATTAAATTCGTTTTGCAATATTATTTATAATATGCATGTCATCCAGTATCTTAAATTCTTTATTTATATTTCTTTCAATGAGAATGGAATATTTGATTGATTACCAAAAACAATTCCTATTGTTATAATATTTTTCAATTTTATTATTTACTATAAATATATGATGTTTCTGGTATTCTTATTTACTTATGATTGGTATAATAACTTACTCATAATATTCATGTTACCTCATATTTGTGGTGTCCTCATTGAATAGTTTGGTCTACGTTTTCGCTTTTATTTTGATTTCATCTTCTAATTGTTGTCTATTATATATTTATTTGGAAGTATATTATAGTATTACCTTATCTTATTTGTAAGTGTAATTTTCTAATTATTGACTAACATTAGATTTTCATCTTTTTTTAACTAAATTAGTTTCTGATGTTCTTGATATATGTTCTTGAATTTTAATTCTTTGTTTACAAAATTGTATTTTTATTTTTGTTCTTCTATTTTAAAAACTTTATTATATCGTTTTTTCTAGGTTTTTTATTTATATATATATATTCATTTTCATATAAAACTTACTAAAATAAATACAACATTATATGCTGGGTAATTAAACTTATTTATTATAATTAAACTTTTATAGTATAACGTTTCTTGTTTTCCATATAATTCTCAGTTAGAATATTATCTTATTTATTTATTATTCATTATTTTACTACAAAAGTGTAGGCGCAGGTTACAACTAATTATCTTTGTAGTTCTGTATAATTTATATAAATATTATTTTTGTTGTCGTTAATACATAAATAAATATCATTTAAATTATACTTATTGAATCAATATTTTAATGTAAAAATAGTTTCTAATTTTTAATATATTTACATTTTATAAATTTGTATATAATAATTATTTATATAAAATAATATAGGCTTAATATATTTCAAATAGATGTATTTTAAAATCCTATATAATTTGTTGATAAAACATAAATATTATATATATATATATATGTCATTTTGTATTTATGGATTATTAAATATATTATACTAAATATAATATCATATCAAACAATATGAGTATTTATTTATTTACTAAAAAATATATAAATTATCCATAATATTTGTATTAATTTAGTTCAATATTATAAATAACAATTATTTTTTATATATATACTTTATAATATATGTATAGTTTATAATATATAAATAATTATAGCATTGTTATACATATCTCATTCTACGCTATATCCAAATAAATCATATTACATAATTATCATTATACTATTTAAAAAATATATCTCGTATATTTTATTTCACTTAATTGTATTGTAAATAACTAAAATAATTTCTAGTAACAATATATTTTATATTAAAGTATATATTAAATAAGTTTATTTTAATTACATATCATGTATTGATTAGTTATCACTAAGTAAAATAATGATAAATCAATAATTATATATTATATTTAAATCACTTCTATTTATTACAGAAATTTAAAAAATTACAAATTAAGTTATAATTATTACACTTTTGAAATATAATCTGCATATATCATTATATTACATTTGATATCAATGATTATTAAATTTTAATAATTATTAATTCAATATTCATGTTAAATTTAGCTAATATAAATCAAACTATGCGTAAATAATTAATTAGCATGTAAATAGAGCAAATAGAATAATATCGTGAACAAATAATATTCATTATTTTCCAAATACATACAAATAATTTAAAATAAAAATAATATTTAATAACAAAATATATTTATCCAATGCAAAATCATAATGAAGATAGAATAACAACTTCTAAATAATGTTCAAAATATAATAATGATACGTTATTATTAATTACTATAGAACCAATAATTAAATGTATAAAATTAATAGTATACATATTAAATTAAAATATTAATATAAGTATCTTATTTTAGCTATTTATACTGCTTAAAATGCACAAAAGAAATTACGGATCCACGAATTCTTTTATATGAATCGGATTTTTTGAATCATGGGTGTATTAGCGATATGCATTTAATAGAATACATTAAATGTTCAGCATGTTTTACTAAGCTTGTTATTAAATATCCGATTGAAAGTAAACATATACACGGTGATGTTATCGCGGATAAGGTTATTAATATTTTTTTATATTCGAATTGTAATATTTAATATATAATAATTATATATAACAATTGAAATATATATATAATATAACATTATTTATATTCAAAGATTTCTTTTATTCGAGGATGTATAATATACAAAGATTACATTAATTTGAAGAACTCTTATACAATTAAAGGTGTATGTAAATATATATGAATATAAATATATATATATTTATATATATATATATATATATATATATATGTGTGTGTGTGTGTGTGTGTGTATGTGTGTGTGTGTATGTGTGTGTGTATGTGTGTGCGTGTGCGTGTGTGTGTGTTTGTGTAAATGATTATATGTATTGCTTTAGGAGATATACTATAATATTTAATTTATTACATTACTTTAAAAAACAAGTATTTTTATATTACAAATATATAACCATAAAACTATGTATGCATGGGTTTGTAAAAATTACATTTTATCAAATATAAAAAGTTTTCATCTATCCATTATAATTAAATATCATTTCAAGTGCTTCTAATGAACCTAATACTGTTTATCTTATTATAGATATATTCATTTAAAACATGAAATTAAAAACATGAAATAAAGTTGCAACAAATTTATATAAAATATTTATTTTTTAAATTGAATAATGTTATACCAATAGTTTACTTCCTAGCAAATAAAGTGATTTAATTATTATATAAAATTTAAAATATAAGTTAAGCATGTTTTTTAATATAAAGTGATTTAATTATTACATATATGAAATGTGTTGTTAAAATATAGAGTGATAAAGAATATAATTATATTCTTTATCACTCTCTATTTTAAATTTTTTTTTTTATTTTTAAATAATTTTACTTTTTATAACCCAATGACCTCTAATATCCATTATTATCCCAATAAATATAACAAATAACTTAACTAATTAATACATCACATATAAAATACATTTAAATAAAAAATAGAATATAAGGAGTATATATTTATTTTAAATAGCAATTAAATTTATATTTTTTTAATTTATAATTAATCAGCTTCGATAAATTATAATAATGTTATTAACATGAATGCATTTACAAATCTTATTAAATATTAAATATTAATAGTATATATATAAGATTATTCAATTAAATCTGTTATTCAAATTGGAAATTATTATTTGTATTACAAATATTATTTACTTTATATCAATATAGCTAATAATAATTATTATATGCGTATTAAATATAATATTATATATGTTTTACAGATCATTTCTATATTTCTGAATGTATATTGACTTGTTTTTTAAATAAATGCAATACTCATGAAATACAGAAAGATTTTCTTTTCAAGAAAAGTTTGTAATTTGTATAAATTTAATAATAAATTCTGTATTATAACACTAAGGAATCAGTAATTTTATTTTTAAAAGTTTTAAATATCTATTCAATTTATAATGAATAAATAGAAATTTATAATTTTATAAATAAAGAAATCTATCAAATATATATAATAATATATTAAACATTATTATATATATTACATATATAAAATTGTAATTATAATATAAATCATTATTTAATTATAAGCTATTTCAGCTATTATTAATAATATATAATAATATAGTATAATATTATAGTAATATTTATTATATAATGATTAATATCTTTTAAACTTACAAAAAATTGTAAACTATAAATTGTATATTATATTAGCATATAATATTCATTTATAAATATATATAAAATAATACATACATAATGTATTTCTTATATATTTAACAATACTCTGTGCATTTTAATATAATACACATATTTTATTATAGTACACAATTTCATACCAACATGTGTAAAATGTAAAATCCTTATGAATAAAAATATAATAAAATATAACTCCTGTAATAATTATGGTTAGTTATATAATCTTTACTATATTCCTCAAACTATTTATTAAACTTACTTTACTTAAACTATAATCCTTATAATTCTTATATTAAACTGTTTATTTATTCAATACGTTCACAAATACATTCTATATTATAAACATATACATTGTATCCAATTAATTTATCGAGTACTATTTGAAGATTATTTAGATTAATAAATTATATTTTTAATACTATTATGCAGTTATAAAAATATAAATTTATCTTAACATATGTTTGAAATCAATAGATAATATTTACAGTATGAGTGGTTTATGTTTTGGATATTGTTATGAAAGTATTTATTTTGGAATACCAAACGAGGTTAATCAGCAAATGAATTTTAACTTTTAATATATCAAAAAATCAATCTACCTAAAATGCACAAATATGTCAATTATATAATTCGATAAATTGATATTTATACTTCTATATTTATTATAATTGTATAATATATCCATATAGATATTAATAATAAAAGGGTGTGCTAATGATATAAATGCATACAAATTTTCTGGAAAAAACGGTATTATGAATAATCAAGGTTTTAAAAATAATTTATAAAATCGATTACGTTAATCGATTACAAATTATATCAAAATAAGTAAATAATTAAAATAATATATCATATAAATATAAAATTACTATATTATCATTTTGTTGTTAAATTACTTTTAATTGTAGCATTAATGATTATGGTAATATTCATATTATTAATTTAAAAAATATTATATATGATTTATTTACTAAAAGCAAAGTAATAAAATAATTTATTTATAATCTTACTTATTTTTGGTACCATATTTGTATCTATATTACATTGATCTATTTACTCTATTGTTATTTTTTAAATGTAAAATGTTTCCTGTTTAATAATTTGGGTACGTATTATTTCTGTATCTTTACAAATAAATTATATTTTAAACAGTAATATAATAAAATTAAATAATTATACCCAATTTCATTAATCTTTTATTTATTTATCATAACTATTAATAGAATATTTAGAATTAAAATTTTCTTATTTTAATTATTTGTATATAGAAATTGCTAATTATATAGTATACATAATGATAGATAATTTAAAATAATCATGTATTTTAAACTATCAATATATATATATATATATATAACTTTCGAATTCATTTTATATTTTAATTTAGTGGTATCATGAATAATTTAAAATATTGTCCAATCTAATTAAAATACAATAAGAATAATAAATGTCAAAGAATTAATTATTTAGGATCCCCTATATTTGATGATATTTGTATAGAAAATACTAATAATAATTTATAGTCCATATTATATATATTTTAACTTCTTTTTTTAACTTTTTTTTAACAGCATTATATCCATTGTTTTAGTATCGTAACTAATTCGATATTTTCTTATAAAATATATAATTAAAATAGTTCTGTAATATTTTCTTAAAAATCTCTAATATGTAAAGAATTTTCATTAGTAAAAATTATTTCATACTCATTAGATATGTTTTTTATACCCTTTCTTATAAATATGAGTTATTTTATGATATATATCAGAAAGTTAGACATGTCTTTGCTATTTTTAATAAACCATATATAAAAATGTTTCTACCAATAAATTAATAACAATTAATTATAATTTAATTATGTTTCATATTTTTTATTAATTATTGAAAAGATACATTGACTCAATTAATTATACTTTTTGATTTTATATTACCTTTTTTAATTTTATTTTGACATATTTTATATTATCAAGTTTTATTTCTATTCTATATACTTAATATATTCTATTACATTTTATCATATATTACATTTATTTGAACCTTCTGAACGATTGGCAGAACTATATATGTATATATATAATATACAGTTTACTGTTACTTTAGATTTGAATGTCTGTTAAATTATTAGTTAATTGTTTCTATATTTATAATAATATCATAAATAAATAATATATATAATTGATATATATTTTAACATACTTAATGACTACAATTTTTGATAAATACTTAATGATTTCTTAAATTTCTGATTACCATTATATTTATACATAAGAAAACGATACATAATATTGCATTGTTTAATATATACGGTTATTTTCTATATTTTAAATCAAATAGATTTTATATAAAAACCATTTATCATTTATTTTATAGGAATTTTTGTATATGAATTATGCAATGCAGATTTATATATCATATGCAATAAATTAATATTTTCAAATCTGAATATTTTAAATAACGGTAATATATTATTAAATATATTTATTATACAAAACCAAACCAAATTTACTTCAGAATAATATGCTAAATCATAGCTAGCATTTATAATTATTATTGTTTATAAATTTATATTTATCGTTTATTAATTATATAATTTAAATAATCTATATATTATAATGTTGGTGATTTAGATCAATTACAGCGAATTCAATTTAAAAATAAAGAAAATAGGTTTAAAATAAATACCACATATATATAATTATATTTATTTATATATACATATATATATATATATATATATATATATATGTATATATATATATATATATATATAAATAAATAAATACATTTACATATACCATTAAGTATATAAATTTATGTATTCAGATATGAATAAAATTAACTATTTTATTTCCTTCAAAATTAATTTACTTTTTATAAATAATCCTTGCAGGCAATCCATTTGTATTTCTTGTAAATCAATAAGGAGTTATTTGGCTCGGGAAACAAATTGTGATATAGGTCGAGTGAATTTATTTATTGATATTTTTACTTTATAAATAATTATCGCATAGATTACTTATAAATATCTATATTTGTAGATTTCTTTGAAATAACATAATATCCATTTTTTTAAATTATACTAATTATCAATTTAATACTTTTAATTATATTTATACGAATATAGTTTAATTTAACCATATAATTATAATTATATGTTTAATTTAGTTTTGGGTATAATATTTATAATACAAGTATTACAAATAAATTCTATATTAATAATATTTAAAATGAAATAGGTATTGCTTCTAGTCAATTTAATATTGTATATTGTTCGACAAAATGTATTTCTGAATTTTATTTTAAAAAAGAAAAAGTTATATATATTATTAAAAATATATATACATTATAATTTTATAAATTAAATAGGTAATAGTATTTAATATTTAAAAAAATATTAATTTATATATTAAATTCTCATTTGCTGTCAACAGATATATGCAGAAAGAGGGTGTGAAAATTTAATGATAAATAAAAAAGAAAAACATAAAATAAGTAAACTTCCTGTTAAAAGTGGAAATTTATTTTATTGCAACGGTTAATTAAAAATCCTTTTTGGGTCAATAATTTTAGTATCACATGTTGATAGTAATTACTTAATTTTACGTGTTTTTTCATTTAAATAATATGGTCAATAAAATAGCCCATAAATCGGAAAATATTAATATAATGAATATATAAGTATCAAGAATATTAAATAAAATATAAATATAGATATAAAATATATTTTATAATTAAAATTAATAAATTTCAAATATAGCAATAGTATGTAAAAAAATTAAATTTTAATTATCTCGTTAAATTTACATAATATTATTTTACTAATATTTATATTTAATTAAAGTACTATCTCAAAAAATAATAGATAATGTAATAATTTTTACAATAGTTTTAAAATTAAATTAAAATAATAAATATAGCAAAATTATATTAGGTCCGATTTACGATTCAATTTTTAAAAATATTAATTTCTAAATTTATTATCGTATGGCTTATTTAATTTCTCATAATCTAAAATATTTCTTATATAAAACTAAAACTTATATTAAAGATATCTAACTACTACACAATAGTTTATTATCTATTTAGTGTCAAAAAATACCAATTTAGTATATTCATGTAAACTATTTTTTAAATAATTTGTTTAGTTAAAATTATACGGTAAATTAAAAAAGATTTATTATTTTTTACTTACTAAACATAAGAATATATTATAAGAATATAAGGACTATTTTTTATTAATCCATCAATATATTAAATAACTTGTGTATGTAAATAAAAAATATAAAATTAATGTATTATATATTTATACTAAATAGTTAAATATAACAATACATAAATACATAAACAAATAAAAATAGTATAGATAATTATAATTTTTTTTATAATATTAATTATATAAATAATATGGTATAAAACTTTATAATATGAAAAAATAAAATTATATTTTAAATTTCAATAAAGATATTTTAAAAATAGATTTTAAGTCATTATTTTTGCATTAATTTGCTAGACGATCCATGACGTTGATTCTTTAGCCAGTGAGACTATCCGAGACGTTGACGCAAGAAGTATTATAAAGCATAAAATGCATTAAATATTATAAATTATTATGATTACAAGTTATTATAATAGTTTGTTAACTAATAATTATTTATATTATTTTATTTTGTTATTTTTGAATGAGAACAGATTGTTTTACGACTTGCACTCCTAGAAATGGAACAATATGCAATAACTACCATTTCAAGCTTTTGCGAGGTTATTATTACATATTAGTCTAAAGAGTAAGTCATGACATTCGGTTAATTATAAAATATAATTACATATATAAATATATATATATATATATATATATATATATATATATATGTATATATATACATATATAATATATAAATTATAATTGATTATCTAGTTGAACAGATCAACCCATTGGTATGATTATATAATTATATGTTGGTTTCTAAATTAATTATATTATAATGACAAATAAATAATTGTATAACTTAATACTAGTTAGATTATAATGAAAAAGAATATTACGGAGTGAAAATATACCCTCGGATTAAATCTAAGCAACTTAAATTCATGAAAACTTATAATAATATTTTTACATTTCAAAAATTTAAAAATACCAACAATACAAGAAAATTGGTTTTGTAATTATATTAATAATATAATTTGATAATTATATTATTAAATATTTTAATGACATTTGAATATAAAGTTAAATATTCTATATTTACATATATTCTATTAATATATATGATTACTAACTAAATGTAGGTAGAACACGACATAATAGAAAATAAGGTAATGATTTATATTTTTAATATATTTATATTATATATAATATTAATTATCCTATTTTTAAATAACTATACATATATAAATTTAGTTAATTAAAAAATATATATAATTTATAAATATAAGTATCTTAAAGATTTTAAAATATTTAAAAAATTATTTATCATTCTTTAATATAATTTGTAAATGTGAATTAAGTATATGATTATTAAGTTATATATTTAAGATTTTATTTACTTTGTCCATAATGAATAATTGTATTATATTATATTTAATATGTATATTAATATATATATTTAAAAAATGATATTATAAAAACATAAAATTGATGCTTTTTTATTAAATTTATAATTTAATATATAATATATTAATAGATATATGTCATAGTATTTTCATATACAATACATGTATTCATTACTTTATAATATATGTAATGTTACTTCTAAGATATAGTTAATATTATTAGTAACGTATTATTATTAATGTATTATATTAATCACAACATAGTTAATATTAAAATATAAAGTGACAACAAGTATATTTATTACTTAGTTATCCATTATTTTTAATTGTTATATATACTTACTAAATATATGATATATAATATAAAATAATTATATATGAAATTAATCTGAACTAGTTGTATTGTTAAAAATTCATGTAAATATATACAATCGAATTATGTATAAAAAAGTATACCTAAATACTACTTATTGAATTATAGTAATAATAATTATTTTTCATTAATATTAAATTAATTAAAATGTGAGATTGTTTATATAATTATAAAGATGGATTTTCTATTATTTTCAGTCGAATATATTCAATATTAACATAATATAAAGTATAAAATATTAAGATTCATATTTTAAAATTTATTTAGGTTTATTTATTTTGTATAGTTCAATACATCTTATTTATTTACATTATGTTCTAGAATTATATATACTACAACTATCTAGATAATTGTATTTGTATGTGTTATTTTATAATAAATATATAAGCATGTTAAATTAAATATTAAATGATAATGAGTAATTATATATAATAAATAAAATCTTAATAAATATTATTTAAAATTACAGATATTTAAATCATCAATTAACCAGGTTCTAATTTATTATATAAATACATGTTATGATATTCTATATATATTACCCACAATTCTAAGTTATTATATATTTTATTAGTATGAAAATATGATTCATATAAATATATTAAATATATGATAATATTCAATATTAATATTTAGTTTGTAAATAAAGAAAATTTAACTCGAGTTTGTATTACGTATATATATATATATATATATATATATATATATATATATATATATATGTGTGTGTTTAATATTACTATTTTTAAAATATTATATTTGAAATCTATAGGCTACTGGAAATATATTTAAAAGAACAAATAGGTTTAAATAATAAATTTAATTAAATAATTTTACAAATGTAACTAAGATTATTAATATTATCTATTCAATGTTATAATTTTATAATAAATAAATGAAGATATTTAAATGGTCAAATCGAAATACCTAATAGGTATGTATAATAATATAAATAATTTAACAATAATATATACTCAATCGTATATCCTTCTCATTTTAATATCTTATTTTCTATATCTAATATTTTAAAATAATAATATCTATATATAATAATGTATTGTATATTATATGTGTGTTACTTTATTAAATTATTTATTGAAAGTTTTAATATAAATCTTAAATAATCATTTCATGATTATATCATATTAAAAAAGTGACATTAAAATATTATAAATAATATATTGGAAGTCGTTTTATATATTATTATGTACCTCAAAAAATATTAAAATAATTAATATATAGAATAAATAATGAATTGTTTATTTTTTTCATTTTATATTACATTTTTTTTTTCATTTTAGCTCATATTTTTATTTATTTATGTTTGTATTTAAAATCGTGTTATATTTAATTATTATCAATTAAGAGATACAGAAACTTAATATATTTGGTTTTTAAATTAACATTATTTATTTTAAATTGTAATATGAATATAATTAAATAACATATAGTTAAATTTACAAATATATAAAAATAATTTATATTTTTGTAATTCAAAATAATTTTGTCTAATCTTTAAATATGATAAATTTACATAACGTATGCCTTAATAATGTTATTAAAATATGCCACAAAAAAAATCGAGCCCAGAATGGTAACTTATGAAATTTTTTAAAACAATATATCAGAAATGAAAATGTTAATTGGTTTTTTAATTACTTGGAATCTTTCTAATAGATTTTTTTCTATTAGATCCAATCAAATATTATTCCACACATTATAATTTTATTTAATTTGCGATTACAATATTATATCATTGAATAAAATATTATATTTTGATAACAAATTAATACAAATTGTTTTCTACATTTTTTGTGTAAGTAATTTAAATTTCCCAGTCGATATTATTAAATGCATAGCCCCAGTTCTATATAAAGGTATGATATTAGATATTTTTAACTTTGAGAACAATAACAGATTGAAACGGTCATTGTATTGATATGTCAATAATTAAATAATTAGAGGGACACATTTTCTATTATGACATAGATATTCCTAAGTGTTCAACAGATATTTAAATTGTTTAACAAATATTCAATTGATCTTTAATATAGAGAAATAAAAAATTATACGAATTTAAATTTGAAAAAATATTTTAAAATAATTTTGTGTGTGTACCGTGTAAAATTGAGTATAAGATTTTATATTAGAATAGAATATAATATATTCCAAATTTGTTTTGGATTTTAAGTATTAGATTATATTTTTAAGTAATGTTCATATTTATTTTTCATGATTATTTAAGAAGTTAATTTATTTTTAAATTGTTTATAGATAATTAAATCTATTTCTGAATTAATATATTTATACCTTTTATATAATTGTATATTCGTTTTAAATATTTTATTATAGAGTACAACGTTCTTTATAGATATTATAAGGTGCTCAATAAATATATGATTATCTAATGATAATTTAAAATTATATGTAATAATTAGATGGCAATTATTTTCCTTTTAATCTAGATTGATATAGCATTGTTTCTAATGTATCGAATTGTGTTTTATTTTATTAAATGACAAACTTTACTTTATTACTTTATTACAACATATATATTGTAACTTTATTGATAATAGTATCGAAAAATGCTCTGATCAATCAAAAATAATAATAGCTATATTAATATTATGTAATTTGTGAGTTATTATAATTGTGAATTAGAGTGAACGGAACTTTCGGAACTTTCGGAATAATTTGATATAGTTTATTTAGAACTTCTTGAGATTAAAGTATTTTATTTCTAATAAAATTTACAATAATATTCCATTTACGTATTGATTATAAATGTATAAAATGTTTAGATAATAAAATTTATTGAATTAGAAATGAACCAATTGTCATCAAATGTTATTTTTAAATGTGGGATGAATCCTATTTTATTTTGTATTATTAATTTACAGTAATAATTTAAAATATAATAAACATGTTTAGTTTTTATATGAACTTTGATATATATTATAATACAAAATTAGAACATTATAATATATTGTAATTCACTATTATTATTTTTTAATTCTTCATATAAAATTTCATATAGTAATGATTATTTTTAAGTAATTTTGAGAGAACACTAAATAAAAGTTTAAATATTTAAAATTATTTTGAAAAGAATATTATCTGGAAAGAATAGCATAATAAGAAATATACATTTTAGAATAGTCAATCAATGTGTTTAACCAAACCGCAGTAATATAATCGAGTACATGTTAACTTTAAATATATATATTAGTATATTACACTATTTATATTTATATTTACTATCCCAGTAAACAATTTGCAAAAAATTCTTGGGTTAAGACATGTATTTTCTGTGTAACTAACACAATTTTGTATTAGGGTGTGTTTTTTACACTAGTGTAATTTACACAAAAAATACACGTGTTAACACATGTATTTTTTCAAAATTATATAATGGAAAATACAACCCTGGGGTATATCAAAATTAAATATTTATAAATTCTTCTATTTTTTATAATCTTTTATTTTTCAATTATTTATTATATTAGACATTTCACGAATATAATATTTTTCTAAATATAAAAAATTAAAATGTATTAGTAATATCGGTTTAAATACAAAAAAGTTAATTTAAGTTAACTTATATATATATATATATATATATATATATATATATGTGTGTGTGTATACTATATAAGTTAGTATAATTTATATAATGATGTTTGACGTACGTATATCCGTATATAATATATGCACATGTAAATTTATTAGTAGCATAACACATTTTTAAATCATATATACGATTACCATATAATACAAGGTTAACTTATTATGACCATTAATTAATTATTAATTATTATGACCTTTCTTTAAATAATATATCTTATGATATATATCATATATACATATATATATATATATATATATATATATATATATATATATATGTTTGTATTTAGATATTATCTACAATATGAATGTAAGAAAAAACTCATTTAAAATAATCGATATATATAAATACAATAGTAATATTATATTATAACATATGTTTATATAATATGTTTTAATAATTAATAATGAATATTCATATGTATTTAATATTAAATAATTCAGTTAATTTAATTAATCTATTATTTATTTTATAATATACATATACATAAAACAAATATGATGTATATTTTATATAATTAATCTAGATTAATATCTATAATTTACATATAATATTATTAGTACATTATAATTTTAATTAATACAACATATAAAAAACACTGAAGTAAACTATAATTATATAATATCATATTTAAATAGCTTTAATTAATTATTTTCAAATTTAAAATTCAAATAATTAATATCCTTTAAAAATAGTAAATTTAAAATAATACAAGTGTCCCCTATAAGTGAATTATTAACTGTAGCATTAAAATAAAATGTTATTGTGCTATTTTTATCTGATTTATATATTTTATATATATATTCATTATATAAAGCTATTTTACATCATATAATAATAAGGTAATATATATTATATATAAAAAAACTTACACTACTATACGCTGCGTAATTATGTTAAGTGTTAACGTGGTTATTATTTATAAACGATATAATATAATATAAATAATTTAATTTTTTAAATAATATTCATTAAATTATTATTTATTATATAAATCTTACTTTATTTGTAATATTATATTATTTATAAATTAAATAAATATAGAACATAATTATGCCTAAGCTATTAAAATTAATCTTAAAAAATAACAAATATACAAATTAATAACAAATTGTATAATCGAACTAAATTAGAAGTAAATAACATGAATTTTAGTAGCACCGATTCTAAATCGTATTCTAAGGATGGCTAGCCATTAGCTGATGAGTTTGAATAAAAAACAAATTTGAATAACAATTTCATATTCCAGAGAAAATTCACATATATGTAGCTCTACTTATAATAATATGAGTAATAGTGATAATGTCAATTCTAATAATACTAATATTAATAATGTAATAAATAATTATTTATTTAATTTTACTTGAATTAATATGAATACTTTAATAAATATACTATATAGTATAAAATATATATCTCATATATTCATAAATATATACATATATATTAAACAGAATCATCTACAACTCATATTTGAATATTTTAACAATGACGACATTGTACGAGTTTGAGATTCTGCAAATTAATCTTGTGAAATTAATTTTTTGATAAAATGGTTACAAAATACTATTTAATAAATAGTGAAGAGTATTATTGTAAAAATAAATTCCTTCATGTTTTATTTTCTTATTATATTAATTTATATAAATTTTAAAATAATAAACTAGAATTATATATATCATAATAGTCCGTACTATAGGTAATATATGTTTTTGATCAAATAATATGTTTACCATAGTATATTAACATATAATTATAATTTCATAGATAAATGCACTCCCATTGCAATAAAGATGTACGGTGTTCTTTCAATCGTGCAGGGAAGGGAGAACGAAGTTCCTTTATAAAAAACATGATGAGCGCAGACTATATTTCTTTATTATAATGATAACATTATATATCGAATTATCGTATACTAAATATATTATATTTATGACTATACCATGAAGTACATTATTTTAAATAATACATAATTTAAGTATTTCTATCTTTAAATTCTATATTCATATAAATACATAAATTGAATATATATGTATATATATATATATATATATATACTATACCACAGTATAGTATTTATATGTATATATATGTATATATATATCACTTGTTATTGCAGATACAATAAAGAAATCTTCACTAAAGGATATCAACCCTTTACGAAATGTTTACGAAAGAATTTTATAAATAAATAAATAAATTGAATAAATATATTTTTTTCTTATTTTGAAATACTACTTTATTAATTGTATTTTTTATGCGTGTTAACCCAAGTTTTTTTTAATACATTTTAACTATAGCCAAATATCCGTGCAAATACGCAAATTTTACACAATATTTTGTAAAAAATACTTGTTTTAACCCAAGTATTTATTCACGAGAGTTTGCTGGGATATATTATATTTTAAAAATAATTACTGAACTCTCATTTCATTAAGACCTCGAATTTATTAAAATTGTCATGAATATATAATTATAGAATATATATTTATATATATATTCTATAGAATTATATTCAGAAATGTATTAAGATATTAAGATATATAATTATTGTCATGAATTTAATAGATATTTAGGAATTGTTCATGATATTATAAGATGTTCAGTTGATTGTGCAGTAACGTTTGTAAATATTGTATTTCTTATTTTATATAAATATTTTATATATCAATTCGATTATTGTTCCTTATATTGTTTGTATGTATTTCAACCTTTGAAAAATATACATATTAACGATATCCATCATAGCTTTTTGTATAATTTTATATTAAATTGTAATAGTATCTAAGGATTGCCATTTATAATATCGCATTCTATGGGTATTCATTTAGAATAATGATGTTCGCAATATCATATTCAATATGCCGTAATATATTACCATAACTATGAATATATATATATATATATATATATATATATATATGTATATATATATATATATATATATATATATGAGTAAGAATTCTTAACTTATTGATTACATTCTTTATATTTTAATTGATATTATTATTTTTATATTTTTAATTTTCTAACATTTGTTATAAGTTAACTTTATTTGTAGTTCATAATTAATATATTCACTCTTATCTTTCTTTAATGCTAATTAATATGTATTATATATATAAAATGTACAGTTTGTATTTATTTATATATATATAAATGATTATAAATTCAATTTGATTCTGGATTATTAATATTATAAATACTATCCCATATCATGTATAATATGTATACCAAATATATATTTCATTTCACTTCATTGCATTATTGACTTTAGTTACGACTAGATTCACTTTAATTATTGTGCAACCAATCAATCTATATTTTATATATTTACATTCCAACAATATACATAACTAACTTCCGTAACTTCGCTATTTCCAATTACACATACATTTCTATATTATTCATTACATTATGCATTATTATCTTTCAAATAAGATATTAATGGATTTCTCATGGTTATCCCTATAGTAAAAATTAAATTTGTATACAATTACTTTCTTTTTACTTGTATCAGAATCTTGATGTTATTTTGATAGATTTATTTTTATTATTTTACAGGCATTCAACAAAAAAAGACTCATTTCTTCAAAAAACTCTACTAACGATTACTATATATTGTATATATGTAGCTAACGTAACCCTATTAAGCGGTCATAAAGAAAGTTCCAGAATGTGAACTAACAAACTCCTTATAAAATGATTAATTAATTGCTCAACCTTACTCATTAGTTAGGTTACTGTTATGGTCCCAAACAACAAAAATCGTGACCCAAACTCGAGTAACCACCTATTTGACAATACACACACTGTCTCGTCAAAGATGCCACTGAATAATACAAATATTAACCTAACTGGTGAAACTGGTATAGACCGTAATATCCAGACTTATAACGAGTAGATTGCTTCTACACTAACATATTCACCTCCTCTCCCAATCTGATATCGCAATGAAAAATAACATACCTTCCCTGTACGCGAATATTATTATTAAAGATTTCTTAAATGTTACTACTACTGACCTTAAGTTGATAGATGGCAACTATTATATAATATGACATCAACTATTATATTCAAAGAAGAAGCATCACTCACTGCTCCTACTTACTTCGAATTCCTTTCGTAATAGATAACATAATATTAACATTCACAGACCATTTAATCCATCGCGTCTATATCAAAATATAAGGAAGATTATCAAATATAAACAAAAGAATGCTATGTTTATTATGTATACAATATTGATTAGGTAACATATGTGACATGTTTAATTACACAGTAACAACTGAATAACTAAATACCTTCATGTTGAACGTCGACTTATCATTAGATAAAGGATATTATGAATAACTTTACTAGGAATCTCTTTCGGATATATAAATATAACTTACACTATTGCCAAGTCTTTTAAAACATCCCCTAATATGAATAATCTCGAGTATTTTCTCCTAGTGAAATTGATAAACAAATAAATTACGTAACTTTATAATTAATACAATAACTAGAATAGGAACTCCTTAACAATGGACAATAATAAACTATACATATATATAATAGAAGTTATGAATAGTCATACACACTTTCAATCGATTTCTCTCCTTTCTCAAATATATAACATATATTCAGGTTTATTGGATAACAGATTAATATTATTATTTATGATTTGTGTTAATATTCAGGAAATTTAGTTAGTTCTCTCCGATTTATTAAAAAGAAATGAAATTCTAATTAGATGATTTATCTACAAAAACGTAGAAATTTCGTAAAATCTAATGTATAAAATAAAATCGTTTTCAAGACATATACGAACTCATTTCTCTGAATCTAGAAGTTCATCTAAATAGAATATATTAATGATATCTAAACGATATCATTAAATAACATATAGAAATTTTGTATCGATCGTTTAGTTTGTGTCGATCTATCTTTTAGTAATACTATCAATTAGTTTAACTATTTTAACGGCTTTAATTTGTTACTTTTTACATTTTAATTTATATTTAACTCATATTGAATGATGTTGATGATAAATCATTAATTTGGACAGTAATATCACTTTTACATTATTTATTCTCTCTCTATATGGATACTAGAATTACCATAATTATATTATAAAACAAAAAAAAACGATTACGAATTTATGACTTATTTTCAATTTTAAATATGACATCGTGAAATTATAACATGAAAAAGCCCACAAAAATAATTTTTAGTTCTAAACCATTATAAAAACCATGTAATTTTTAATGTGTATTCATAAAAATAGTTCTATGTAAAATTCATAGGTAAAATTCATTTCAATAATGATATACTACATTTGCATATTTAAATATAGTTACCGCTAACTATGGTCTATCTTTATTATCTACAATCTGATAGACGAACTCATAGCGTATTAGTATACATATTAGCATTGTATATTATACAATGATAATATGATATAGACTCCCTGTCAGATATATATTATATATACCATATTCAAATGAATGCATCTGAAAATATAGTTTCATATAATAAGGAATTGCTTAACATTATTATTGAATCTAGTAACACGAGGAAATAGTTTTTAGTCTATTTATAGATGAATATATGAAAATATTACTACGATCATGATATTTAACCATAGATTATTGAATTGTGAATTATTAAGCATACATTATCAAGCATGCAACGATTAAATAATAAAAAACATAAAATATGTATTCAGTAAAACTTGTGTATACTGATTAAATATAATATCATATTAATATATTTTCATAGTCTATTAATTTATATACTATATTCATTGTTTATTAATTGTTTAATTTTAATTTTAGTACTGTTCATAAAAAGACAAATAGAGTTAATATACTATTTATTGTATTATGAATTATGAATTATTATAACAACTAAATCTCGCATAATACTGTACAAACTATTATTGGTTTACTCAAGTATATTATTATTTTAAGAATCAATTCTAAATTATGATTATTATTGTTTGTGCTGCTAATATATTTACTTTAACTATATAAAAAATAATATTACCAGATGTAGATAATATAAGGATTTTTTAAAAATATTTCTTTAATGTTCGTAATTTTTATTATAATATGAATTATATGTGAAATATGCATATTAAGAACAAGTAGGGTAATACTATTAAAATATATAAGTGTCGTATTTAATATTTAGAAAATATACAAATAGTGAAACTATGATAATAGAATGCAATAGTGTATTATTAATATATAATATGTACTATAATATATAATATATACTATAATATATATATATATATATATATATATATATATATATATATATAAAGAGCTTATTATTTAAATACAGATAAAATTGTCTTATTTAATTAATTTTTATAAATACTCTTCATATTACAATTATTTTCAGCTATTGGAAATACAAAATAATTTCGTATGCAATTATAACATGATATAATATAGAATATATTATTATTATATATTGTTAAAATGGTGTATACAAATTAATATTATAATGTATATGATTATTATTATTAAATTATAAATATAAATATATATAATTCATTATACTTAGAATCTATTAAAAAATCAAATTAAAGTTAATATATTAATAATACATTAAAATATATTTATGATATATTATTATGTATGATATTTACTAAAAGCATTATTAAATTACGTTTATTATATTAAGTTTATTTATGTTTATATTTTATTTATAAAAACTATATAATCAATATTTGTAAATTAAAACAATATAATAACTAACATATATATATATATATATATATATATTAGTTGTTTGTATTTATAAATAACTAGCCAATAAATAAATAAAATCATAATTAAAAGAAAACATATTTATTTTGCTTTTTTTATAATATTTATTGTTGGGCTTTTACATTTTTTTGAATTTATTTTTATATTATAAAATATATTAATTACATTTTAAAATTTATATATTTTATCTATTATTTTATCTAAATTCATATATAGGACAAAATTGCTTTTTTATATGAAGAAAAGGTAAATATTTTATAAATATATAGTATAAATTCGTCATTTCTAAAATAAATAATGAGTTAATATATTCTCATAATTAAGAAAATATAATTTAATACAATTTAATAATTTTTAATTATCAAATATATATATTAAAAATTAAATAAATAATAAATTAGTATTATTATTATTATTATAGACTAGAAATGTTTAGGTATTTTATTAACGTTATCTATAAGAATGATTTCATATAAGAATTTAATTATTTTGTAGAATTAAATTCAACATTGAAAAGCCCAAATTATATAATATTTATTATGATTTGATATTTTTATTTGTTTTAATGATTATTTGATAACATATTTTTGAAAATTTAAATATTAATTTTGCAATTTATATTTTATAAATATGATGTCAATTTATTTTAATATAATCCAATAAATCAACAGAGATATAAAATAACAATATATTTATACGTAAACGTGCAATTATTATAAGCAAAATACATATTTATAATATATATATATATAATATATGTAGAATTACTATCATTTGCATTGGCAATTTAGTATCTGGCTTTATTTAGATGCGTTATTAGTATTCTGCCTATATCTGTTTCAGATGACGATAATAGACTATGAGAAGGTTCAAATATCAACCTCCATATCGACCTATATCCATCCTGCGTATGTCTCTGTTAATATGTAGAAAGAGAGTTTTTGCATTGAATGCGTACGTTGTCATTAATTTATATACTAATTGCAAAATTACAATACTCTTTTATATTACATCCAAATGGAATGATTAATCTAACTTATCTAAAGAGAATATATTCAAATAGTTATTTAATTAGTTTTTACGTTTAAGTAGTTCCTTTCTTAGAATAGGCTCAGAAACTAGCATAACAATTTTCTTTTACAAACCATCCCCTCGACTAACTTCTACAAGTGAATAAATTAAAAGGATTCATGTAAATATCTCGCATATGAATACATAATTTACAAAATAATTTAAGATTACTACAAATGAGGATGCAATCTAATTGTTGAAATAATTTTTAATGTGTAATTCAACTAAATACTAAGGTCTAGATTTTTTTGGAAATGTGTATGACTACTTCCAGTGCAAACTAATATTCCTATATTATACAAAACATCATAAACCCGGAAGAATATAATTTTACTACAAAGATTGATACCCATTTATTTCACTTGGTGATATATTTAAATTAAACTCATATAAATTCTAAACATTTGTTCCACAATGTTGCAAAAAATGATTTTGAGACAAAATTTTAATTTATATATACTCAGATATATATACATATATATATATATATATATATATATATATATATATGTATATATATTTATATTATATATTTATATTTATATTATATATTTATATTATATATTTATATTATATATTTATATATATATTAATATATAATATGAAAGTGTATATAATATGTAAGTATGTATTATTTTATATTATGTAGATAAATTTAAATAAGAACATTGATATGCTGGTAATATATTATATTATTTATGATTATTTTTAGATTTGTTAATTGGATCATAAAGTAATTTATTTTATATAAATATTTAGGCAAAATTAGAAGAAAGTAAAAAACCTATTGTTGGTATTATATTATAATTTTTGATATATCTTCAATAAACTATTTGTCTATTTTATTATAATGATTTTGTTTTTAATTAAATAATGATGTCAGATGTAGCTTATTTTGTAACTATAATACTAGATTTATTATTAGTATAGTAACTTTTCCCATTATAAGACACTTATACAAATTTGAAAGATAATATTATTATAATTTAGCAATCATTTTAATCTTATTTATTTTATATAATGAGAAACGTTATCATTTATTCTAGATAAAAATATTCAAACTATATTTAAATACATATTTTGTATATTATTGATTATAATTAATTGCACTTTTTACTATAACTTACAAGATGAAAAAGTACGTATTTATTTTTTTAATTAAATTCTAATTTATCAGGATGTAATATAAAAAGTAATGATCATATTCCTTCTGAAGATGATATAATAAGAAAGTACTGCCGATCCGATAATCTCTATTATAAAGTAGCTTGTTTTCAGAAAATGTAACTGTCGGGAATAAAGATAAACTTTTAAACTTTAAATAGGGTTTAATGATCCCTGAAAATAAATAATAAACAATTGAATTAATTCATTGGAAAAATTAATGTTAATAAAATAATGAAAAAATATAAAATTATAAATCCATTTATTGATTTAACTCAAATAAATAATGATACAATTGAAACCAATAGTATGCTTATATAATTTTTTAATTAATTTTAAAGAAAACAATCAAAAAAAATTTATTTATTTAATGTGGAACATTCTAACGATAATACCCATTCAATAAGACAACATAAAGAAATTAATTAGTTAAGTTTATTCTCAAAAATAATATAATAAGAAATCCGAAATTTAAATTAATAATAGCAAATAAAATTACAAAATCAATGACATGCAATACAAAACATTCCATTATGAATTAGAAAATAATAATATCTTATTAAAATTGAATATAAATTATAATATTTTAATTCTTGAATAAAGGTTTATAAAATTATCTAGTTTAGCAATATATAATAAAATATCTAGAAACTCAAATAAAATCTAATAAAATCTAAATTTGTAATCGGTTAATATAATCAGAATAATTCACAAATTATTAATTAAATAATTTACATAACATATTAATTAAATTGCTCTTTCGTAATAATTGCTCAAATAATAGTATTGCTAACTTTGGCTTATAAAATAAAATTTAAATTCGTTATTATAAAATTGAACTATAATAAAATAACTTAGTTTACATGACAGAAATCATCCTAATGACACAACATCATTTTACTTAATTACATTATCTATTCACTTGATGAAAACCTATCTTAACACTCTTGTAATATTATCTGATTTTTATACTAAATATATTTTTTGCTGTTGTCATTGTCATTGTTTAGTATTTATAACCCATATATTTAAATAAATATTATATTTTATAACCATACAATAATTTTATAAAACTTTCCTATTTTCGTTATAGTATTTAATTAATACCTATGCAGAATATTCTCAATATGATCGTGCCAATGTACTACTTATAATAACAATAATAACAAAGTATATTTCTTTTATTGTAAACTTAGTAAATAAACTATTATCCCATGAAAATGCAATTTCTAAATATCGTCAATTATTTACAATTAATAATATCATATGCAATGAATATAATGAATGTAGATATTTTCAGATATAGGAAATATAATTATATCTAAATTTAAATATTGTTACATCATTCTGACAAATAAAAAGAATTCAGCAAAGAAAACAGTTGCTAAAATAGAAACCCGAAATAATCTTAAATGCTATTTAATGTTTAAACCAGAATTATAGATATATCTTGAAATAGCATATCCAGGTCGTAATATATACAAAAGAATATATATATATATATATATATCAGCGGTAGTATCTCTATAGTATAGATACTAGTCAATAACGCAATTGTTAGATTATATGGCCAACCTAAATAATTAGTATTATATAATATGCATTATATTTTGTTGGTAGTTTTAAGTTTTATTTCACCAAATTACATGGTATGGTTTCAAATTACTAACCTGGATTAACACAATACAATATAATACGACACAATATACACACTATATATATATATATATATATATATATATATATATATAACTATTTATATATTTTCTATTTATGTGTATTCGTGTATGCTGATATATAAAGTAATGCTAAATATATTTAATCTTATAAATTACTTATTATTTTACATTATTATAGAACATAATAAATGAAATATCTAATATAGCAGTTTAGTACATTATTATATAAGTTATAACATATTTAAATAATAATGATAAATTTAAAATTTCATAAATAATTATAATTATAATAATATCTTTATGGATCAAGAATTTGAAACTATTTTCTTTCCTAGGAAATAAATATTAACTATGATAAATTAAATGTAACTAAATATAACTAAATATATATTAACTATAATAATTAATATATGATAACCAGGATTTGATAGGAGATACTGACAACAGAAGGATGATTTATATAGTTTACATAAATAAATCTATTATAAATTAGAATATAACTATTCACAATTATATGTAATATTAATATGCAATAGAAATATATAAACTTCTAATAATTACAGGAGCAGTTAGAAATATTATATGAAATTAGCATAGATGATGTGAATAAAGCATTCATGGTATATTAATAATACTATATTAAATATAAACCTAAATATATATGTAAATATATAAATATATATATATATATATATATATATATATATATATATATATATTCATAAGCCAATATCATTAATTGTATCTAGAAATACATTTCCTATAGAAATATTACATCAAAATTAATAATATTATAAATACAAATTATAGTTATAATGCATTTCTCTCTGGAATCTAGTCGTATATAAATGAATCATAATTTTATATAATTAAATAAGAATAATTATTTAATATGTAATATAGATTTTAATTAATCGTTATAAAGAGTATACGTATTTCTATCAAACAATAATTATAATAATTGTGTACTCATGTATATGTCTCTCACTATATATGTATATACCAACATATTTATAATTCTTTATAAATTAATAGGAAATATTTTAATATACTAAATAATTTTTTAATTTTCTTTAAAAATGGTACACCGACTGAATAAATTCCGTTAACCAATTTAAATGATCTAATAATGATTATATAATATAGTATATATGATTAATAGAAAAATATAATGTCAGTTCAAGTATAATATGTTAAAAGTTTAACAAATATTAAAACGATAATTACAATAACAAATGCTAAAAGTGTATAGCTTAAAAAGGTATCTCTATAAAAAAAACTATTATAATATGCAATAATTTGTTTAATTATATTTAATCATCCATGTTGGTGGTCAATACTTATTTAGATTAGTAGATTATTCATATGACAATTAAGAAATATCAATATTATTAATTTTATTAATCTACTTATATCATACAATTATTATGTTTATAATTTTATAATTTTTCACTTTTTAATTCTTACAGTTGGTTTTAAAATTTACGCTCTATTGTATTAATGTAAGTAATAAAACCATCTGTAAAAATAAAAGTATAAATTTATGAAAATAGTTTAATAATTATATTTAAATGCAAAAATTTTACTATCTCACTTTGGGAGGGCATTTTAATTGTCTTTTTATTGTCTATTAATTGTCTATTAAATTCTACTTTAACTGGTGCATTTGATATTTGACAAATGTCGTGATTGTTTAGTAAAATAATACAGTTTTTTCTTCCTTTACCTATCAGATTAAAGCATATGGTATACATATATAGTTAAAGGGTTAGGTATGCCATGTATACTTAGTTGCTAAGTATGTAAAGTTTTGGTATGAGGCAATATAGAAGTATCTAGTTAATAAATTTCCCTTTTAGAGAACAATAATCTTGAATCAATGAATTCAAAAAATTCATAATTATATTTCAATACTGTTAAAATACGAATTTTGTCATCATCAAATATATATATGTAAGCAAACTAGAAAGTTGTTTAAGAAAGTTATTTTTATACAAATGATTTGTGTATTTCTTCTATATATTCATTTATTTAATATATGTTATATGTTTAATACAGGAATATAATACCATTGTAAGTATTTAATACATTTAATATATATATATATATATATGTGTGTGTGTATGTGTTTGTGTGTATATCTCAATATCGTTATATTCGTAATACATTAAAGGTCTAATGTTTAACATTTTAACTCATTGAAAAAAAAATTAAGTATAAAATAGTATAAAATATAATATATATAAAGAACAATAAATATGTGTAAATTGATTTAATATATAACTGCCAAAAAGTTATAGAAGTTGCAATATCAAGATAATTTCACAATTGAGGTTTCACAATTGAATTTCAACCAATTTACCAATTAATTTATATTGACATTAATTTATATTTTCGAGTTTTATAATTATAAATAATTAAAATTACAATGAACCATAATTGGATATCGTATCATCAGAAATGTTTACTATCAAGTATCATATGATTCCAAGAACACACATCATATCTAGATGTATATATTAAAAGCGAACTTGATTATAACTGATATGTTTATTATTTGTCTAGACCTCATCAAAACTTTTTACGCAATTTCAAATCACTATTGATCCAAAATAAATTAATACAAATATATATATACACTGATTTTTTCATTTAGGAATATGTATAGATCAAAACCAATTTAAATGTGAACTTAAAGAAGGAGATAGTTTATATTATCTTAGCGTTAAGTCTTTACTACGTGTTTAAGTTTTATTATATGATGTTAATTTTAAACGATGTGGAATTAATATAAAATATTATTCCTAAGATTTCTTATAACATCGAGTTCATTTTCAAGTTTTTTATGTTTAGTTTAATTGTTTCACAGCGTAATTAATAATGATCAATTCGGGTTACTAGCATATATTAAATAAATAAGTAGTAATTTGTAATTTCATATTTCCTATATACTAATTATTAATTTAATTATTTATATATATATATATATATATTTATAAATTCAATTCTATATTTGCTCTATAATTATATTGAATTAATACTATTTGCTATAATATTAATGAGTGTTTATATATTATCAATTAAATAAATACATAATTATTAAAATAATTAGAGATTGCAAATTATACATATTTTAATTAAAATGCTTATTTATTAGATCGAAAATATAAAGGTTAACTAGAATATCATATATATATATATATATATATATATTGTTTAAAACTAATACTACTTTATATACTCTTAATAATAATACTACTACTAATAGTACTACTACTACTACTACTACTACTACTACTACTACTACTACTACTACTACTACTACTACTACTACTACTACTACTACTACTACTACTACTACTACTACTACTACTACTACTACTACTACTACTACTACTACTACTACTACTACTACTACTACTACTACTACTACTACTACTACTACTACTACTACTACTACTACTACTACTACTACTACTACTACTACTACTACTACTACTACTACTACTACTACTACTACTACTACTACTACTACTACTACTACTACTACTACTACTACTACTACTACTACTACTACTACTACTACTACTACTACTACTACTACTACTACTACTACTACTACTACTACTACTACTACTACTACTACTACTACTACTACTACTACTACTACTACTACTACTACTACTACTACTACTACTACTACTACTACTACTACTACTACTACTACTACTACTACTACTACTACTACTACTACTACTACTACTACTACTACTACTACTACTACTACTACTACTACTACTACTACTACTACTACTACTACTACTACTACTACTACTACTACTACTACTACTACTACTACTACTACTACTACTACTACTACTACTACTACTACTACTACTACTACTACTACTACTACTACTACTACTACTACTACTACTACTACTACTACTACTACTACTACTACTACTACTACTACTACTACTACTACTACTACTACTACTACTACTACTACTACTACTACTACTACTACTACTACTACTACTACTACTACTACTACTACTACTACTACTACTACTACTACTACTACTACTACTACTACTACTACTACTACTACTACTACTACTACTACTACTACTACTACTACTACTACTACTACTACTACTACTACTACTACTACTACTACTACTACTACTACTACTACTACTACTACTACTACTACTACTACTACTACTACTACTACTACTACTACTACTTCTTCTTCTACTACTACTACTACTACTACTACTACTACTACTACTACTACTACTACTACTACTACTACTACTACTACTACTACTACTACTACTACTACTACTACTACTACTACTACTACTACTACTACTACTACTACTACTACTACTACTACTACTACTACTACTACTACTACTACTACTAATATTACCACTACTATATATAATAATATACTTATAAATTGTATCACTATTATTATAATTATTTAATTATATATTTTTTAAATCATATTTATTTTCTGAAAAATAAGAAAGAAGAAATAGATTATATTAAAGATGAAAATGTTTGTAATATTTTACTGTAATTTTATATTTATAAATGTATTTATATCTGTAGTACATACATCTTTTCTTTCAAAGAATTTCCTTAATTAATTAAAAAAATTTCTTCAAATGCAATACTAAATATGGAATATATCTAAGTTAGTCTTCCTTACAATACAATACTGCCAGGAATTACATAGATATATCACAAACTAAATCAATAATAATTATTATTAATATTCTTAAATTGAACTTAATAATTATAAATGATATACAAATATTAAAATACATTCTTACTTGCCAACGATACTGTGTTATACTAATAGTATACTATTATAATCAACTTTTTAAATTTTATACAAACAAACATTTATGCTGATGTTATAATAATATTATTATTTTACAAATTATTAACACAATACCTATACAATAAGTATTAACAATTATTTACAAATATGTATATAATTGAAAGAAACTCAATTTTAAAAAGTATTAAAAAAGTATCAACATATTTCTTATACATAACTATATATTAACTATATCGACTTCAAAAAGAAATATAAATAACTTTAAACATCTCTCTAAATATCTGAGTTAAATACAGTTAACAAAAATGACACTTTCTATAAATAATTTAATTTTTCAAGTCTAAACAGCTATTTTAAACAGATTATGAATTATACACAAATTTCACACTAGATACTATCAACTATATTATACGAAGTTTTGAACAAATACACATTTTAAACAAATACATTTTCATAGTTTAACTGAACCTATCATCTTAATTATTTGAAAACTAAAATTTTATTAACAAAATAATTATATATTCAGCAACGGTACATAAATAATCTTAATTATTCTACCCTACAATCAAATATCATTATGCAGAAATATCACAAATATGTTTAACTCCTAGGATTTTCTTTACCGTTAAACGACAGGATAAGGAATATTTCTGTAAAGTTACATTTATAATAAGTCATTTACCTTACAAACAGTGTTTATTACTCAATTTAATATCGATTGATTTCATATATTAATGTATTACTGCAATTTGTATAGTGTGAGATAACGTATAGATTTGAATAACAATAACAAGTCAATTCTTCATAATTATAATCATTATTTGTATTTATCAATTTTGTATACTTATTTATAAATGTACAGGCTAATTAT
>OZ038315.1:4883612-4993272 GCA_964035775.1 Osedax frankpressi | reverse complement strand
ATCTAGCTTATAAACTATAATATAATATTATATATAATATAATAGCTCCAAATAAATAATAATATAATATAGTATATAACATAATAAGAATTTGCATTACACATTTTTAAATGTATTATTTAATACACTTACATATCCAATTATGTATCAATTTTACAAATGTACGATATTAATTGATTTATAATTGATTTTATATGCCTAAAATATATATTCATAATATATTATTATGATTTTATATAGTAAATAACTAATAAACCAATAGACTAACAACATTGATCGTTATCAAAATTCTTTGAGCACAATATTGAATTTTTAATTTCTTTTAGCTACCTATTTATTATTTAGTAACCACTTATTACTTCTTTTTTCATCTAGTTGAATTAAATATATAAAAGTAGAATTTCCTTCACAAGGACACCTTAATTCTTCACATTTCATATTTTATTAATAATAATTTTGATAATTTAAAATAAATAATTAAATATACTATAAAATTCAATATTAAATCACTTCCGGCGAAAAATTCAATTTTTTTCCAAACTTGCTTGTATTTATGTTTATGTGAATAACTTTATGTTTTTAATAAAAACTATTTACACCATTCATATTTATTAGTTTTGTTTATTGAAATGGTGTCACTTGTGCTTGCGAAATTTCAAATGTATTGATTCAAGGTGATAGATGATAAGTAATATAGAGATACATATACGAGCTTTTTCAGTGTAGTTTGACACGGCATACGCATGGATTTGTTTTAGAGTAATACAAATATAAATCTATGAATATTCGCCATTTGTGAAAATTATAAATCTATGGAATGCAGCCAATAGCTAAAATGTTATGATTTAGAAGTTCAGCGATAGGAAATTTGCCAAGAAATCTAAAGAATATATGGAAACTCTTTTATTTATAGATTAATATTCTATAATATATAATTGAGATATTAAATTGTAAATAAAACAAAAGATAATAAATATAATAATAGGTATTCTATAATAAAAAAATAAATATTTAATATTAAAATAAAGGTAAACATAATTATTCATATATTATAAAATAAATACTAAAATAGATAATATTGATATGAGTAATTTAATTTGATTTAGTTTGATAATAAGTAATACTTAAAACTGAATATTATTATTAAAATATATTATTATTATATAGTTTATATTTATTATATATATTGAGATTTATGTAAGTTGAAACAATTCATGTATTCATTCTAATATATTAAATTAAATTTTATATATATGATATTAATCATATATGATAATCTTTTAAATTTTATAATATACATAATGAATTACATAAATAATCAGTTCATTTTATTCTTAAAACTCTAATATTCAAGCAATACAATTTAATTAATCTTAAATTTAAGTAATTAATTATTTAGTTATATAGATAACTATAGTTTAATTAATAAGAAATATATTATATTGTTATGCAAATCTATATATTTTTTATTATACTCAATTAGAGTCAATAACTCAAAATATTGTGAATTTTTTTATAATTAGACTGTATGTGAATTTTTTTATAATTAGACTGTAAAGATGCCTATTCAATAATGTACCTTTTGTTAAAAAATAGATAAGTTTAAGACAACAAAAAATATAAAATAAAAATGATTTTATTATCTTTGTCCGGAGTTTCAAATTAGTAACGGAAATGTATTTAAAATTGAGGTATTTTACAGATAGTAGAAATCTTCAAAAATTAGACCTAGAGGATATATTCGAATATTCCATTAGCAATGCAGATATATTAAAAACGGAATCCATGTAGTGGAAGATAGCTAGCTGCCTAATATCATCTTTTAAACAATTTAAAACGTATATTTTTATACAACGGTACATTAAAAAAAATTATATTAAGGTAATAATTGTAGTATATTTACACTTATGAAAAAAACAATACTTATAAGAACATTTAGTGCTTATGATATTTTGAAAAATGAAGTTAATGATTAAAAATAATAATTTACATATAAAATTCGTATTGTTTATTTATTATACAGGGTAACTTTAAAGAGACCACGTATTCGAAACTGACCAATCACAATAAAGTAGCCTTTTTAAAAACTATTTATATATAACTTTATGAAATTTTTTTAAATACTCACTCCTACCTTATTCTACAGTATATTTAGTTTATCAATTAATATTTTAACATATATACTCTATAGCCATAGATACTATTTTCAATAGAAAACTAAAAAAGGTAAATAGAAATTTATGATTATATTGTCATGTGCAATTTTTTCATATATGCAATTTTGTCATATTACACCGCTATAGATACCCCGGATTACACCTACATATTGGATATTACAATGACTGTCGGTATTTTTCGAACTACCTATAAATGTAATGAAATATAAATATTCAATATAGGTCAATAAATTGATTTATATATGAAATACAGTCGTATATGAATTATACTAATAAGTATTTAGATGTTTCATTATTACTTACTTTCAATAAATAAAATTATAATTTCATATATTCTATTTATCAATCATCGCTAAAGTAAATATATTCCACATATCAATCTAATATTTATAAATATTTTGATTCAATTTTTTTTAAATTGGTTTATATTATTTATTATACATTTTAAAATTATATTAGTTAACTAGGAATTTAGGATTGTTATTGATTATAAGTTTAAATTAAGCAATTATATATATACAAATTATTATTAATAATACCAGATTTTTATTATAACATATACATATATAATTAATTATTTGTAAACGAGATATAATAAGAATGTATATAACATAGTTATGTATAATAAGTTATTATAAGATACAACTAATACTCATTTATATTATGTATTATAATTATAGTTTAATGTATATTTAGTAACTGTGTATACACATTATTATTGCATTATAAGTTTATTTATATCTATACAATTAATTTTAAGAACTTTGATAATAAGATTCATTAGAATATGATTACGCATTTTTTAATACCATTTTTTAATAGCCTATTAATTTTCAATATATCGTTATTTTCTAGTCCCTTTTAACCCTTATTGCGTCAAAGGACCGGTGAGGATCGTTAGTGAAAAAACCGAAGGATCTGAATAGATCGAAAATCAATTAAATACTTAAAATATATTAATACAATTAAAAAATATACATTTTATAAATAACAATCTAAGGTATCATATTATATTAAAATAACAAACAGTTTATATGTTACTTTATTTAAATATTTAACAATATATTTAAAAAAATATTAATAAAATAAGCTATAATTTTATTCAATTAGGGTTTAATAAAACATATATTTTATAATGTATACAATATATATATATTTAAAATTTTCGATCTGTGTTTGTTTATTAGCATAAGATTGTTGTTCAACATTAATTTAAAGAAAAATAGTCTCTAGTGTTAATAAATGATTTAACCCCAAAAAAATATGAAAATACTTTTTTAAAATGGTGGGAAAATGTTATCGATAAAATTACTTATATTGAACAAAAAATAATTACATATAACATTATAAAACTTATTTAATATATTGAAATAGTGAAGTATTATGAATAAAATTAATACCTGTGAAAATAGTGCTTGAATTTTATATAAAGACTATATACAAGCATAGAGAGAGTCATTACTATTTAATCGAAAATCAGACGTAATATACGGTGCCGTTTATTTAACATAACTTTTTATATATTTATTATTTTAATTAAATTTTAAAACTATTATAAAGATTATTATATTATCTATTACTTTTACTATATATGTACATACTTTAATTGAATATAAATATTATTAAAATAATATTATATAAATTTAACCAAATAATTTTTTAAAATATTTACATACTCTTGATATATTCTAAATGTATTGATTTTAATTATAAATATACTATGGCATGTATATTTATGTTTTATTTAATATTCGTATTAGTTTTATATTCATATTAGTATTTTCCGAGTTATGAGCTATTTTATTGAGCATAGTAAAAAAATGAAAAACACGTAATATCTAGTGATTCCGATCAGCATGTAACGCAAAAATTATTGGCGCTAAAAGGGTCTATATATAATAGTATATAGGGGTATAAATAATAGTATATATTGTGTGTCAGTTTAAAAAACTCATGAATAAAAAAAAATTATATATTTTAAATTTATTAAAAAACACATGTTAAACTTAATGTTAGACACGCCTATCTTTATTATAGAGTTCACGTCTATTTTTCCTTTTTCACGCCCAAGAAACTTTATAACAATTAAATATTACAAAAAAATATAATAAAATTACATCCGATTTATATCATTATTTATAAAACTTTATCTAATATAATTTTAATACGTGTTTTCGTTATATTTACAAAGAAACTAAAAGAAGTTAGGTAGATACAATGTTAGGTAGATCCAATGTTATCTAGTCAAAATTTAGATACAATTTGTACCCTTAAAAAAGAAATTAGAAAGTCACGAAAATTATTAATATTGAAACATATGTAAATAAATATTATATACAATACATATTTTAAATTAATATATATCTTAGAGGTAGATAACATAGATTTCAATTAAAATAAAAATCTATGAGTCATAATGACCAAATTGCATAGATGACAAAATTAAACACGACCATAGATTTCTATTTACTAAATAGAAATCTATGCCAACGACAATAGCAATGAAAAATGGTATTCTATATTATCGTATTCTGCTAAATAAATTTAAAATAATCATATTAGTAAAATATATTGCTTTATAAGTGTCATGTAAGGCTGAGGTTTTTAGATCAAAATAAAATTTAAAAAACTTGATTGTTTAAAAAAAATCTTATCCGATAAATATCTGATTCTTTGTTTTATCTGATCTATAATATTAAAGTACCCAGTATACTCGAGTATATATAGGTATTTTGATAATATATAATATAGAATACTTTAATATTGTTTGAAATAAATCTGCAATCTAATTTTAATGTTTTATCTAAATATGAATGAAAATAATTGAGTTCATTTTCGTAATCTCGACAATACTCGGCAAAACTACCGTCCCTAAATGTAAAATATTGTTACTTTTTACACATTATAATTTATAATCATTTACTGGAGTACTGCTATGGTGTAGAGATTGAATTATTTAAGAAAATAGTAAATCTCATTTAATGTATTATTCATGGTAATTCTTCATGGTGAAGTTTGAAATATTTTAATCTAAATATTTGAATTTCATGTTATATACGCCCATTGGCATTCCCACTTTTCATTTGTTAATATCATAATATTATTAATATTTTTTATTTACACTTCGTGTTCAAATAAAATATGAGTTTTTGTATATAAATAACTTAATTTGATAATTCAATAAGGATATATATTCAATAAAGTTATACGAATAACTTTAATATCATAGATAAATAATATTTTAAAATGCATATTTATTAAATATGCATTTTTCCCATATTAATTTCTAAAATTAAAAAATAAAATTAATATGGGGAATAATGTTAATAATATTAATATTAATATACAATATTAAAATATGGCATACTATCTATATGGTATATATTTAGAAATATGAGCGTGTAATAAATGAATCTAAATTGAGATCAATTCAACATTTAGATCAACAATATATTTAGTAATATCTGCGTATAACAAATACTAGGTATTTCGAGATCAATTTAATATATATATATAATTTAAATCAACCAGATATGAAAAGAAATAAAAAGAGCACAAATTCCTAAATATATTACATATAAACAAATTGGCACAGTTCACAGCCTATCTAGCCAATACCAATATTCTCAACATACGATATTACTTCTGTAATTCTTAATTTCGCATTAGCAGAAAAAAAGTATGTTTTATATTGATTAATGTTTTAATTACATAAGTAATGATATTTTTATAAAAAGGAAATAATAATACAAACTTAAAAAAATTCAGATAATATATTTATTAATGTTTATTTCGGGAATTTATTATTTTTAGTTTCAGCACGATAAATATCTTCAATTTAATATTGAATATAAATTAATTTTACAGCTCGTGAGCTTAGGATTATGTTTGTAAGAATACTCCGGATAAACTAATTTATTAACATATTATTGTGGTTTGGTAATGATAATGATTAACTAGATAATGTGCTGGGTGTGGAATTACAGATTTTTATTATTAATTTATATGATATATCATATGAAATTTATTTATAATATATACATATTATGTACATTCTTAATTTATTAAACTAATGTATTACATTAAACTCACAATATCAAAATCTAGATAGGAACAATATTGACCATAAATATATGAAAACTGCACAAATTATTAATAATATTATTTGTAAATAAATCAGAACAGTTCAGAGCATAGATTTAAAATGTAATCCATTTATCAATATAAATTCATAGTATGAGTATAGCCAATCATAAAACCCTGTGTTAGCCAACATATTAGGTCATGTTATAAGATGAAATGTGTCCATAGATAGCATCGATTAATATTTTCATATTTTTCAAAAATTGTAAATCTATGTTTATATTTAACAAAGATATTGTAATACATTTTTCTATTATTATTGATAAATATTGAAAAATATTTACTTAATTATGGAAGCCATTTTATTTGATATTTTTGGTATTTATATAAATATTATTATACATATTTAATTATTGTATATTTCGACGATAGTATTAATTGTTTACTAATATATATTTTTTAATAACATATTTATTATTATAATAATATACATGGATCGTTTACAAATTGTTTTAGGAAGAGCATACGGAAAATCACATGGAGGTTTTTTCAAATTATAATTTAATTTATATATAATTTACATGTTTTATATCTTTGAAATCAATTTTAATACACGTTAATACAATTATTTTATACTTGACCGATATTGACTGGCAAAAAATATGCGTGTTATGCCGTGTATGAGTTGTTAATGTTAGTGGTCGGAGCTATGTCCGTTAAGGGTGATCTTATATGACTTTTTGCATGCAATTTATTTGAGACATGTAATATATAAAATAATACCTTTATAAACATGGTGTTAATATATTTTTTAATTTGGACAATTTTTGGGATCAAGTACGTTTGACGGCGAGTTCAAATTATGCAGCGTATTTTCAAGATTATCTCTAAATCTAATTCAGTGAAATAAACCACACCCATTTTATGAATCAAGTGAATACATATACCCATTTAAGTCATGCATTTAGTTATATTTAATTATTTGCATTAACTGCTGTGGGTAACTTTATATTAACTTTATATTGTGTATTATATTAAATGTATAAAGTGCCGTTCAGACTACGAGCGTAATGTAGCTGAGCGGAGCGTACACTAGATAAAGGGGTGTAACTGATGAGATATTTTTCACTGGGAGAATGGCCCGTGAAAAATGCAGTGTATTCTATGTATACCCGTGTATCTTGAAAATTCAACATGTTCTATTTTTCTATGATTCACAGTCGATTCACAGGAAATGAATATAAATATTTAAATAATTACTAATTTTATACTGGAATTAACCATGGAATCTTACAAATTGCTATCGTCCGATAAAAAGGATGACATCAATATGTATATAATTAATCATTATCCAAAATATCAATTTCTATATGATTGTAGAAACTCTGATTATATCAATAGCGATTTATGGGAGCACACACCAAGACAATTTGCCGATAATTTAAAATGTGATGGTTATGCTGATAGACAGCATACTAGTAATAGTACGGAACTTCTTATGCAATCTTGGGCAAAAGATATTTCAGCAATCGGAACTAATTTGCAGAGAATAATTTTGTTAAAAAATTAATGTTTCAGTTTATGATTATAAAATGAAATGTTATGAATTAGAATAATTCATAAAAATAAATAAATACTATTCATATTTACTTTATCACGAATATTTTCTAAGCGACATCATTTGCATTATCGTCGTACAGCATTTCTATCACTGTTGCTACTTGTAATTATACCCAAATCAAGTAACAATGAGGATATAATTACAGCGAGGGGAATATCAGGAATAGAATAACCTTCAGCCATTTACATCGTATTTTCATAAGGATGCGAATACCTACATTAATAGATATCATATATGAGAACACATATCCCCTAATTCAATACTAATAATATATTTTGATTTAATAATAAAAAATGATTTTGAATAATACAAGGAAGCTTTTAAAAAGATGTAATAATGCAAAACAAAGTATTATATTTAAAAAAATATATTAATTTTAAAATTTGGATACGCTATATCAGAAATATAAATGTTATTGAAAAATGTTCTAAATATCATTAAATAAATTGATCATCAATTTGAAAAATATGAATAAAAACGTTTGTAAAATTCCTTTACTTTGTCATTTCTTTCAGAACACTAGATAATATTATTTTATATCAAAAATTATATTTTTATAACAACCTTACGAATATATTTTCATTATTGATAATATATGTTAATTATATTTATTCGCTCTTTAACAAACATAAATTTCATGTTGAATATGAATTATGTAGGATATTAATATGTAGGATATTATATGGTAGGATATTTATTTATAATGCAAACACATTATTTTAATTATTAATTTATTAAGGTGAATATTGTCATATTAAAATATATTCATTTAACTACTTTCTATATTTAACTACTTTCTATATGGCTACCATGTATTATGAATTTAATTAAATGTAAAATGCATTCAAAATGATAACAATGTTATTTTTTCTACATTTCACTGCAATACTACTATTCTATTCTATATTATTCGATATTATAATAAATGTAATGTTATTGTAGTTATTATAAAGCTAGCTTCGACACTTGCTTCTAGAGTTAAACCTATTGTTAATACTTGTGTTTATTTTAATATTAACCCTACTGTTAATTCTATTGTTAATTCTAGTGTTAATTCTAGTGTTATAATTAGTTTTATTACTAGTGTTAATCTTATTTTAAACTCATTAGGTCGAAAATACAACAATCGTAACCAGACCCAAAATTCAAATTATGACAATCGTTATAAGATAGACAGAACTCATGGTAATAAAGATGAATATTCAAATGGTTAGACCTTATTGTTTATTTTTCTTTTGCTGCTCTGCTGTATTTTCACTTTTATTCATATTTCTAGCTTTTTCAGACTTGGATGGGCACGATGATAGAGGGAGTAATGCAGAACCTAATTACGATACGGGATACCACCAGGACAGAGGATATTACAAGCGACAGGAATACAAGCACTACAATAAGCCAAACAATCGATTGTTAGTGCATACTAGCCTCTACTTCCGTGGCATGCCTAACTCCTGTCTTCAATTCACACAGTAAGACGAGGTACAATAAACGTGGAAACAGCAACTTGAAGTTTGCCGTGGAGCAATCTCAACGCAATAACTATAATGACGATGTGGCAAGCTCTTCTAGATATTCCTCGGGGTGTATACCAACCTTTAAAATCACAGTTAGTTATAAACACAACAGGGTGTATACCAACCTTTATAATCACAGTTAGTTATAAACACAACAGGGTGTATACCAACCTTTAAAATTAATTTCTATCCATTTTAAATTAATATCTTTATATATATTTTAAATAATATAAATTTTAATGTTAAAATCTTAAATCATAATTAAAATTGATTATTGCAGTAAACTATTATTTTGCATTTCTTTATAGCTTTGTCAAAGCAAGGGTGAACCAAGGGATGAATTATTGTCTAAACTATTTGAAGAAGTAGGTCACCAATTTAACACCGGAGATGTTAGTCTGTCTTTATGCTATCTACATATCGCAAGTTAGTTACTTAGCTATTGTGTGCTGATTATTATTCATATCGCAATATCGCAGATGAAGGAAGAGAAGAACAATACTGTGTTTTACGTCGACGATAGTGAAGTAGCTGCTAAAATTGGAGCCTGCTCAAGGAAGATTCTAAAAGCAGACTCTTATAGAATGGTGATTCTAGTTGCAAAGTGTACCAAGCCTATTTCTGAAATGACTAAAGAGACAATAGATAAAATCACTGTTGGTCAATAAGAAATTATTGAGAAATTATTAACTAAATAATATCAGGCTTTTAACTGAATATTACCTGTCAATTAGGTCAATATTATATGGATATTATCTAACTATTATCTGTATATTAGCCAACTATTATCTGTCTGTTAACTAATTATTACTCAATCTCGAAAATTAAACTATTATTACCTAACCATTAACTAACTATTAGGAAACTGATTACTTGAACCAATTACAGGCTATCATGAGTTCGAGGTACAATAAGGATATCAAGGTACTCAACTTGTGCGACTTTGCTAGCGACGCCCAGTTGAAATCCGACGGCATCATCTTATCTCTCTCGCGCGTTAACATCGTTGACATTATCCTCGGCGTCATCTTGAAGCATATTCCCGAAGTCGTTGGAATAGATCTCAGCCACAACCGAATGTTCACCTTGAACCCTTGGAGGAATCTCTTGAGCAACGCCCCGCAACTGTGTGCCATCAACCTCTCTCACAACCTGGTACGTAATACTCGATTCCTCGTCTTCGCCCTCCTCCTCCTCCAACAACTATCTCTAACTCCGTCTACGTTTCCTCGCGTGATCTCGCATCCCATATTACGACTACAGTTACGTTCAGTCGATGGATTATCTCCACTGAAAAAGCTCAACATCGTCGAAATTAAACTCGTCGGCAACTTATTCTGCAATTCTTATAAAAGTTCCGTTTCAAAGTATACAAGGTTACGTAAGTAAATACTAGACTTGCAATATTTGTTTGCAATATTTGAACTGATCATTAAGGCAGAATATAGATCAGCTGATCCTTGAATTCTCCTTGAGCTCTCCTTCGTCTGTTCTTCAGCTCTCCTTCATTTTCCTCGAGTCCTACATTTCATCTTAAGTTCATTATCTGTAGTAGTATGTTGCACTAAAATAGGAATTTTTTTTATTTATTACATTGTCAGAGAAAATATAAATACAAGTTATCCTTCAATAGCGATACTAAATATCTTTCAGTTACAGGGGATTATATTTATATTGAATTAATTAAAATTAGTGCAATTTTTTTATTATTACTGATCAATCATAGATTTATATAAATTTGTTAAGATCTTTAGATAAATACACGTTTTAAATTAATGGATTAGAACTGACTTCGTATTACCTGCCGTCGTATAACAATTGAACTTTTGCCCGAAACCGTCTACTGCCCCGTGTTTGGTTGTAAAAGGGGTATGCGTAAACACGAGTGACCTCCACCTCTACTCTGCCCTGTTTCCTCAGTACATTGCGTTTACAATTATTAATATAGGAGCTTTTATAAGGAATGCTATTTCAATAGAAAAATACCAACGGTACCTTTGATCTACTCACGTTTCACTTAGCAAAAGACAAATTGGTCACGAGAAAATAAACATTTGTTGCAGTATTCCTCTTAACAAATCAAACTTAATGCGACCTATCAACATACTACATCGAAACTACGCTCAAACTACGCCCTAGCTAGGGCTGAACACCTCTCACCTAAATGTACGGTACCATTGCCCGCATGGTAGAGGCGACCCCTGACCTTTTGGATGGAGAACCGATGACGGGTAAGACGTGCAACGTCAACCTATGCCAGGTATCCGAAGGTGAAGGTTGCCGCGGGGTCGAATAAAGGCTGGCAGGTCATCTCCTGCTGCGCGGCCTCGTAACTTCCTGTCTCGTTGCCATTAGACCGTCGAGGGCGAAGGTGAAATTGTAAACGTAGTGGCGAGGTGTGACGAATGTTGCGACTGATTCTAAATAGTGTAGTTTGGTTTGGCTTTTGTAGTGGTTCGGCTCTTGTAGTGGTTCGGCTTTTGTAGCCTGTAACTTCATTAGCGATGTCTTACATCGTTATTGTATTATATCACAGAATTAGAAGTTTATAAAAAAAAATTAAGTAATTCTTTTAAAATTAAAATGATATTTCTTTCTGACACATGTTTTTCTAAACTCTTCACAATAACTTACGTAATTCTCATATGTTCATCTATTATCATTAATCGAGTCTTCACTATTGCTTAATCACTGTGCCTAACCTAAGCTTAACCCTTCCCCTAATCGGGCCCTAATTTGACCTCTAATCCATCGGAATATCCATTGATCAACATGCAGCGATGTTCAGGACATATTCCCCAAGCTCATGAAACTTGTAAGTACCAATTAATATTAAGCTCAATAGAATTTAATTGATCACATTTACTTTCACTAAAATTGTTTAATTGTTTAATCTAAAATCCTCTTAATGTTTGTGTATTTTATAGTATATTTGTTATTGCACTAATGATTGCTAATGACAAATGAATTTCATTGTTATGATTAATGTTCTCCTGCAATCTAGGACGATGTGACAGTTTGTCCAACCACGACCTTTGACACCGGAGAAGTTATAGAATTGCCCCCGAAGTTACCGAGTTACTTGCCAAACACTGCGGCTAGTCACATGCTGTTGACCTTTGTAAATCAATTCCTGAAGTTTTATGATTCCAAGGAAAGAGACAGACTTTTCGATGCCTATCATAATGAAGTGAGTATTTAGTTTAACTAAACCATATTATAGAACTATAGCGGTTTATTAAATATATACAAAGCATATAGAAATATTAGAAAAATTAACGAGGTACTTTTAATAAAAACATAAATTATCATTCTATAAAAAATGAGTGTGTATCTCATAAATGGAACATTAATACATTTATAATGTGATTATTATTTATTTATTCTATTAATTTGTACCTAAGTATAATTTTAATTAATAGAGAAATTCATATTTGTCTCAATTTATTTAATTGTTTTCGCAAAAAAGTAATCATATTCCAATAATAATTCCATAAGTATGGAAACCAAGAAATAACTAATATAAACAGCACATAATATTGTAATATATTAAATATATTTATTAAAACAAAATTCATATATTTTCAATTTAATATTCTAATTTAATTTTTCATTTTAAATATTATTTCACCCATGAATTTTTTAATAACATTTATCTCCACCCATGAATAAATTTATAATTGTAATAATTTGTAATCATATTTTCATGGAAATCCTTTCTTTTTGCTCAAAAATATATCTTAGTACATAATGATTTTTAATTTTCGCAACCTAATTTTCTTTAATTTTAAGTATATTTATAACAACTAGTTATATTTATACATATTATTGTTTCTAGGAACAAATAGGATTTAATATATATTCTGTTATTTATAATATTCACTTTTTTATAATATTAATATTGTAATACCATATCAATTTTTATTTCCATTAACAGATCAAATTCTCTTTATCTGTCTGTATTCCAAACTCCACTCCTAGAATGTTAGTTATTATTAATTAAGATCAATATTAATCATTAATTGTTCATTATTTCATTTTATTCTCTATTTCAGGAAAAATGATTTCCTACGCTATATGAATTATTCGAGAAATTTAAAACATAATTTAGATGATAGTTAGTTTGAGATATATTTATTATTAATAGATTAGTTTAGTATGAGATAATAATTAATTAATATATTAATTTACTATGTGATATAATTAGTTAATAAATTAGTATTATTTTATTGATATAGATATGTTCAATTGAATTTGTGTATATATTTGAATATTTTCTTTAGATCGGCGCCATAATTGTCTTAAAACAACTCGCTCCGGTATCATGAAAATCTTACAAGCGTTGCCTAGGACAGATCATGATTTTGGATCTCTCATCATTGACGTGGGACAAGTCTCGGTAACTTTTTAACTTATTTACATTTTGCCATTTGTTATTATTTTATATAATATTCTAAAAATATTTCTTCTGCAACAGGATAAAATAGTGAATTTTCAGTTGTCAGGCATTTTTAAGGAAGGTTAATATTGGAAATTATTCGTTTTAAATGGTATATAATAGTAAAATAAACTTTTCATATTTTTTACATATTGATTTAATTTTCATCCTAAATTTTACAGTTGGACTAAATACTTCCAACAATTACCGATTCTTCAGTAGGCTATTTGTTCTTATGCCAAGAGGAGGAGGGTAAGTTATTCATTACCGTAAATAATACAGTACCGATTGCTTTATAATAAATTAATCACTATTCAATTTGTCAAACAGTCTTGTCATTATCAATGATGCCCTGACCGTGACATCCATTCCTCAATCAATGAAGAAAGTTAGTTGTTCCATCTTATATTTGTATTATTAATACATAGATTAATTCTTAATGTATACTATTTCTCCTTCCACTTATAATACATGTTCTCTCCTCACAGGATGCGTTCACTAAACGACCAACTATATTTGATTCAATTGTGGCAGCAGAATCAGTTCCCACAACACCTAAAGCTGATGAACAAGCATTAAATACAATTTTACAACGATTTATAGAATCTTCTGGCATGAATGCTGATTGGTCGACAATGTTTGTATAATTTCAACTTTTACTGTTGATATTGATTAGTTTATAATATTAATACTTTTTTATGCCACTGTATATTTCGTAACATATTTATCGTAATCACTAGATTTCACGTGTTTTCCATTGTTGTAATATGGTCGATAGCTTATACATTGATAAATATTAATATAATGAATATAAATTATAATATTTAAATTTAATATTTATAATATTAAACAAAACATAAATATGCATTTCATGTTTTATAATTAAAAACAATAAAATTTGAATTGATTTTTTGTATCGGTCTCTTGATTAAATTATTTCCATATTTTAATAAACAAACAGATAGAAATTTTCAAATACATTTATTATATTCTATAAATATTGTGGATCCTTTTTTATATTTTTTTTATATAATGTTAATTATATAAATAATATTGCATATAAACATATTTGTTTTAATATATGAAAAATTAAAATTATTTTTATAAAATGGAAATTTAAAATAGTTTTCTAGTAATTATTTATTCCATTCAATTGTGAGATGATTTGTGACATTGATACAAAAAGTTTCACATAATTTATCTCCATTCTATTCCAGGTGTCTAAAACAAAACGATTGGAATTTTGAAAAAGCAGGAGAGGTGTTTTTGGAAATGAAGGTAATCTTATTATTCTACGACATTGAGTACATTATTGAGAATTATAAAGATTACATTTCCAAATATATATATATTATATTATATCTTATCTTATTAATAATATGTCCTATACTTATTAATAATATGTCCTTACTCTTTCAGAATAAAGGAAAAATTCCAGAATCTGCCTATGTTAAATAGTTAATGAAATACTGTTTTCACATTTTATATTTATATTCACATTAACTTATTTATTTTGATATTTCATATTTTTATCTGTACATACTATAATAATAATACATTTAATATAATAATAAATTTTTTAATAACTATTTATATTAATTATACAGATAAAATAAATAAATAACCATTTATTAATGTAGTTGTATTTAATTTATTCAATTCCTTTTACATTATATATTCATATAGACCAATTTTAAATACCAGATGATATTTGTTAGGGTTTGACTTATAATGTAGTGTAGGTTATAATAATCATTAAATCTTAATCAAAAATAAAATAATTATTTATACAAATATATTGATATGTTAAATATTGTAGGCATTATATTATTGTTAATATAACTGTTTGAATATATTATTATTTGTTCAGTTAATTCTGCAGTGCAGTAGATCGTAAATATCTAAACTTATATGCCTGCAGAAATTGTATAATAATCATTTTTAATTATTGCAAATTGTTCATTAATTAAAAAAACAAGAATACTCATGATATCTGCAAATCTTATAAATAGATCATCTTAAGTCTAGATTTAATAATAGAAAACAACTCTGATCTTTTTTGTACAGAATAAGTTGCAATTATATTGTCATTATTCTCGTTATTTGATTTATTGGATTTATTTTTGTATATATATTATAATAAATATTCATAAAATACTGGTTATATAAGATCTCATATCATTATTATGATCTATAATCTCTGGTTCAATACCAATTTCATTCATTATGAAATCGTTATTCCAGGTAGGTAGGTTATTATCGTTATTATTAATACAAATATTATGTAAAATAAAACATGCAGTAATTAAGCAATGGAGGTGGTGGAATTCTGTATCCTGCCTTTTCATTAAAATTCTCCACCTACTTTTTAGTAGGCCAAAAGCCTGCTCAATAGACATCCTGGCACTGGAGTGTCTATTGTTGAATATAGTTTTCTCCGGGGATAAATTAATACCTGGCCAAGGTTTTACTAGCCAAGGTAATGACGGATAGGCAGCATCTCCAATTAAAACCAATCTTTCAGTATTCTGATACAATATATACTATTAATTAATATTTAAAAGGAAGATTATAATCAGATTAATTATTTTATCAAAATGTTATGGTATATAAGGATAAAAGTAGTTTTATATATAAAATATTTCATAAAATTTATTTTTTGCGGAAATATCAATCATTAATATATTAAATACAACTAACTTGATTAAATTGGGAAAATACTGCGGGATAAATGTTATTACATAAATCTGAATTTCTGAATACTTTGGCATCATGTGCCTTACCGGGATAACCAATGGAAATATCGATAAATCTGTATGTATTAAATGTTTATATTAACTACTAATATCGGTATCAGTTTTTAGAATAGATCTTCAGAAATTATATTTCATTTTATATAAATTGTAATTACAAATTTTTGATAGTAAATACCGTTTTTTTCCATCACAGACTGCCATTGCATTTATTGAATAGAATCCTTTTCTATTAAAAAAATCTTCTTTGTTTATCAATGGCGCCAATATTGGTATGTGGGTACCATCTATAGCCCCTACACAATTTGGGAATTTTCTGTTCAAAAATAGGTTTTTAGCTATTTCTAGATCTTGAGGGTTTGTTGGAAAAACTATATGTTTCTTTAATAATTTTTCAGATATTATTCTCACAACCTAATGTATAAATATATAGATTAAATATATTTTTTTATATTATTAAGCACTAATACATTTTATATTTTGAAACCCATGAATATGTTAAGCTGATAATAACTTTATTTGTCCATCTTATAGCTGATGATTTAGAAACTCTAAACTTGTCAGCAATAGTTCTGTAGTTGCAGTTTGTTGCTAATCTATTCATAAATTACATAATAGAAATCATGATCATTTGGCATCATTGTATTACTTAATTAAATAATAATATATAATTTAAAATTAACATGATTTTTGTGATTTATAGTTAAATATAGAAATAAATTAAGTAGGTATTACTACCTCCATATAGTAATGGCAATCTTTATCTGTGGCGTTGGTTTATTTCGGGTTGCATTTGATATTATATACGGCCCAATTTCATCGCATAAATAATCAAATGTATTGCGATTTATTCTATAAGTAAAAATACATTATATAAATATGATTATTATTAATATTATTTATATAAACTATAACCTGAAGTGCGCTTTAAATTCATCGTCAGAATAATGTCCTATTACAGAATTCCAGTAATTTATTGCTGTATGCTCATACATATCTTCTTCGAGTTCTTCGATCATATCATCTATAATTTCGTTCTCAATCTCAATATACCTCCTAAATAAAAAATTACATTAATAACATTATTAAAGTAACAATGCTAATGATATACAAATATATTTATAAATGTCTAGATAAAAATGAAATTAAATCAGATTATTTAAATTAAAATTATTTTTTGATAACCGATAGTTATCAATATAATTTCTCATGAGATATATGAATACATTTACTTAAACTTATATTTAAATAGAATATTAAAAATGTGTTGATAAAATATAAACAATTAGGTTATTAAAAAGTTTTTATCTAACTATATTTACCATTATAAATATGCATTTTCTTAACTATCTTATATATAAAGAATCAATTTTTATTGTAAAATTAATATTATTACTAACATTATTTTTTAAATAATTTTAAAATCTATATTACATTTATGAAATAAAACAAATTATAAATATGCAACTTTTATGATAATACATATAATAAAATGCATTACAAAGATATTTTTTAATTTGCACTATTTTACAACGTGGGCATAGGAGACCCTTTATATTAGATTATAAAATATTAATGATAACTTGAATTTAAAATATATACAACATTTAAAAATATATAAATATTACTAACTGATAATTCATGATGTGTATACCGAATATATCAAATTATAATAATAAAACGAAATTATTTTTAAATAATAAAATATGCAATACTTATTGTTTATTATTTACTAAAGCAGCCAATCAGAATGATTTTTAAAATTTATCCGATAAACTTTGTAGACTTTGTAGCACCTCTGTGGATAATTGTCACGTGACAATTATCCGATAAAGTTTGTAGCACCGCACTCTAAGTAGTTACTATTTAAGATTATACTCTCTAAATTTCTAAATAATATTTCGATTTATAACCACCCACCTATAACCATCTAAAATTGGTTACTAAAAAGTATGTTTATATTTTCCACTTCAAGTTTCATTTTTCAAAATTTAATATTTATATATATTTTAATTCGATTTATAACTACCCACCTATAACCATCTAAAATTGGTTACTAAAAAGTATGTTTATATATTCCACTTCAAGTTTCATTTTTCAAAATTTAATATTTATATATATTTTAATTTTAGTTGAAATTTAAAATGTCAAATAAATAAATAATATAAATTTTTCTAAAACTTATTAATTTTAAATTCTGGATATTCTATTTTTTTCAATAAATATTCGTTAGTAAAATAATAGGTATTTTATAATAATAGTAACTACAAGTAACTATAAGAGTGTTTTGAATATATTTAAAATTATAATATAATGTTACCAAGTGTAATTCAATTTTCTATACAAATGTTAATACTTAAATTATAAATTTGTAAATTGAATTAAAACTATTAAAGTTTTAATAATATATTGTATGTAGAGTTATTTCATCTAACAATTGGTTATAGTAAGCGCAAAACTACCTATTATAACTATACTAATCATATATAAGTTATAGTGTATACTGTATATACAGCTATCACTGCATATATAGTTCGTATCAATCACTATATCACACCACATTCAAACTTGTTTGGGTATTGTTAAAATGTAATATCGTATATCTGATTATGTATACGTGTTCTGTTTAATTGACTCAATGAACCCGATGCATTAAGTTGCAATTGTCAAAATCATTTCCGTTTATAATATTATTTAAATATTCTATAAATATGTTGTCTTAATAAATAACAATACATCAATATATATGTATTAATTTTTACCTATAGAGAAGCTAATACAAGTTTGGTTGGTTATTTGAAATATTTGTAAGGTCTAATTTTGCAAGTTGCAATGGAAACTCCCAAGCTGAATATTCCGATAGATTCTGGAATCTTGCGTATCGCTGATATCTTGTTCGGACGTCTGTCAAAAATACAATCGGATAGGTGTTTACACTACAGATACTTCACCATACGACTACTAGCTTTCTTGGGACTAGTTTTATTGGGTGCCGGCATGATGGTTACCCGGAGCGCAAGACACGCCGTCCACAGGCTGCTAGACAATCTCACCGGCGCCAACGGTAAAGGACGCACCGAAGGTCGCAGTTCTGGCGTACCCGGTTTCGAACTCCACCGGAAACAGGAGCTATTGCGCTACAACTTCGTAGAACGCCGACGACTGGAAACAGCAATTAACGGAGGCATCAGTAAAGTGGCGACTGCACGACGAATTCGAAGGCGGTTCGCATCCGGCACCGCCGAGGTCGACGACGAATGCGATGTCGCTGCGTTACGCGAACGGTTGGCGGCGATTCGAGCGGAACGTCAACAACTGAAACGACGATACGGCGAACACCTCGACGAACTAACGACGAACAAACGCAGACTGGCCGCGATTAAACGTAATGTAGATAACACGAGAACAGTCGTAAGCGTTATCAGTGAGGCTAAGTTAGATAAGTACTCGGTTGACGCTGGTACGTCGCTATGCGGCGACTGACTGAGAGTAGTGTAAGCTAGAGATTAATTATAGTTCGTATATCGATTACATTATTCAATAAATATTATTAAAAATAGTTTTTTAAGACGATAGTTTAGGAATATGTCCAATGCTACGTATTCAGTACTCTAGGGAATTGTTTATATAATAACGAAGAGGTATAATACAGCGTATTTAATGTATACTATTTATTAAGAACGCTTATAATCCATTAAGTGTGTAATAAGCCTTATAGATTTGTATTAATATTTGACTATAGTAAAACTAATTTTGAAAGTAAATTAAAAATAGATGTGATTATGTTAACAGATAAAAACTTTAGTAAATTGAAATATAATAATTATTATTTACTAAATAATACTCAATTAAACTAAGTCAAATACATTTAAATTAAGTAAAAGAAAATTATTAAAATGATCCAGCTTATACAACAGCGGAAAATTAAATAAAAATAACGATAATATTGTTCATAAAGCAAGAACATTTAATACATGTATATGGTTCTACTTACATAAAATATAACATTGATACAAACAATAATATTCTAGCTCTAAATCAATTAGACATTCCTATATAATATAGTTTCATTTATATTGTATATATAATCTACTTTATTTATAATTTATATTTGATTACATAGATCATTTAAACAATATATTTACATTTAACAAGGCAATACTACTAATATATTTAATGAATGCATTACTCCCTTAAAAATAAATTGCAAATATATAAATATTGATTCAATAAAAAAGAATATAATCAAAGATTACCAATTTTTCATTTTACTGTAATTTAGTTTCTCATTTTTAATAAAAATTACAAATATATGTATACATGAATAATTATATATATATATATATATATATACAAACATATATTTATGTATAAATATACATATATATATTTATTATATATATGTAATGTATAGGATATAATGCGTGCATGTAATAAATGATAACTTATATGATAGATAAATAAATCATGGATAATATCGTGAAGTTGTTTATGATATTATGAAGTAAAGTAGTAAGCCATAAGTAGTAAGTAGTAAGGGTAGTAAGTATGAAGTATATACCATAGATAGTTGAGTGGGTCGATGTCCTACTCGCGGGATTTATTGAAATTGATTGATTAAAGCGCCACCTATAATTTGGTTAGTTGATGCGCGAAATTTCCAAAAAATATTAACAATGGGAATTCAAAATTGTTCACCACTAAATTGTAATAATAATTATATTAATTCACCAAATATATATTTATTTAGATTTCCTAAAGATAAATTAAAGTTTATCAAATAAATAATTAATTAATTATATTTATATATATAGTTAATTTATTAATTTATTTAAATAATATTTTATTTTATCTCTTATGGAAAATTAATGATAATATAATCATTCGATTATATTATATATAAAATAAAATTATCATATATAATTACATCTAGTTTTAATCTTATTAATTTTAATATATACATTAAAAAATTGAAATGTATAAATTATATCAATATAATTTATAAATGTTAGTGTATAAATTATAGATAGATAGCTTATCATAAGTAATGATGTTATAAAATTGCCAGTACATATATAGTTTAATGAATGTAAGTGTTATTATATAAGTATTACATCTAGTTTTAATCCTATTATTTTTATAATTTTATATAAACATTAAAAAATTGAAATGTATAAATAGTATAAATTTAATTTATAAATTGTATGTATAAATTATAGATAGATAGATTATCATAATAATATTAAATTGCTAGTAAATATATAGGTTAATGATTGTAAGTGTTTTTAGTAATTTATTTAGTAACAAAATTAGAAATAGTTAAAATGATAATTATAATTATAAATTTATATTTTCTCAAAAAAGTAGAATGTCTGTAAAAATGAATTGTTATTACATAATTATAATATAGTATAATCAGATATAAATATATAAAATTTAGATGTAAATAGTGGATTATTAATATTAAAAGAGGGGGAAGTTTCGAGAAATTATCGGCTGATGTTCTATATAATCAATATCACCTATGCTCTGATCATTTTGATCGAGCACAATTCATGAATGATAGAAAAGAAAGATTGGTTCATGATGCTACACCAAGGTATTAATAATATTTAAAGATTATACTATACATATAAATCATCAATTATAAATCATATAGTCTTTTATAATAGTAATATTCTATATAGAATATTTAATTTTGGCGAAATATTGTGTAAAAAAGAAACTTTGAAAAGGATGCCTCCGAAGGAAAGATTTTCGATTATTGCCAAGAAGAATATTCACCGGTGGTAAATATTAAATAGTTACATTTCACTTTTACTATACTATTATGTACCTAACTATAAATTAGTAGTATATAATTAAATATAATCTAAATAGAAATCATTGTAGTTTTAAAAGATGTTCCGGAAGCAAGAATTATGATTAACCCAGATATACCTCCAAATTCAATACATATGGAAAATACGTGTTAAGAATCATGTATTAAAAATATTTATAAAATAGATTAATTAACAGTGACTAATGAAATAATTGTCAAATGTATAGCAAAATTTACGTACGCAAGTTTTAAAACAAATAGAAATATTATTATCAAGAGATACTGCTAGGTTTATCAATCAGCAAATTAAATTACATAATCGTCGAGGGGCAAAAAGGTTATCGATGGACAATAAAGGATACATTATTCTTCCTCTCTATATTTTATCAGTCGAAAAGCATACAAATTATTAAGAAATATATTTATGTTACCATCACGACCAACATTACTATTACTATTATCAAATTGCTCAATTTTCCCAGATTTTCATGAGAATATATTTCACTAAAGATAAAAATGGATCAAATTCCAATTATATAATTCGTTTTGGTGCTCGATGAGATGAAATTGAGACGAGGACTTTCATATAATAGAAAAAGAGATGTTGTAGAAGGTTTTGAAGATATAGGTGAATATGGAAAAATAATCAAGCCTGCAGACTATGCACTATGTTTTATGGTTAAAGGACTTAAACAAAAATAGAAACTAAATATAGGTTTTTTTTGACGTCTTCAACTATTAAGGCGGAATTATTACACAAATTAATTTTAAGTTATATTAGAAGATTATTAAAAATAGGATTAATAGTGAAGGCTGTCATTTGTGATCAAGGAACAAATAACCAAAAGTGTATGTCAAAATTTGCCAATATATTAATAGAAAAACCATTCTTCACTATAGATACATACAAAATATATGTCATATTTGATCCACCATATTTACTAAAGAATATACGAAATAATTTTAAAAAATAAAATTTATTTTGAATGAAGATATAATTTCATGGAAATATATTAATGATTTTTACGATTTTGATATCAAAAACGAAGTTAGGTTTGCACCAAAATTGACAGATGATCATATTTATCTTCCATTTAATAAAAAAATGAAAGTTAATCTTGCCGCACAAGTTTTAAGTCATACAGTAGCTGCTGGAATATGTTAGTAAAAAAACTATTTTAATGAAAAAGCTATGCTAACAGCACTATTTATTAAAAAGATGGATGAAATTTTTAATACAATGAATAGTTCATTAAGATTTTCATCAAGGCCCATTGGAAATGCAATAACTTCTGAAAATATATGCAACCTGAAAGATGCAATAGAAATATTAAAAAATATTAAACCTGTAAATGGTAGAAAATTACCATGCATTAATGGATGGATAAATACATTATCTAGCACAATACAATTATGGAATGATATTAACGAAACATATTATTATTTATTAACTATTAGGTTGAACCAAGATTCAATTGAAAATTTATTTTCGTAATTCGTTCAAAAGGCCCGTGACAACCCTACACCAAATCAATTCAGGTCTGCATACAGATAATTGGTGTTTGATAATATTTTAATCCCTTCGGATGGAAGCAACTGCCTTCCAGATGCTGATAGATTAATTGTATCAATTACTAATATTTTAGCTTGTGAATCTAGAATACCAAATATATCACACCATTCATATTCCAAAATCGCACCGATCTCTCAATTACCAGATATGAATATTATACAGCAAACAGATATATTTGCTTATATGGCTGGATATTTATTAAAAAAGAATAACATAAATTGTAATGAATGTAGAAAACAATTATATTATGCCGATGGAAGTTTAGATTATTTACAATTTATTCAAGAAAAAGAATACAGGGAAAATGCAGCATTGTTCTATCCAGCTATTGAATTTACAAATATAATAAAATATATTGAATCAATTTTCCTTGAAAAAATTTAGTTACACTTACCAAATGATGGTATAATAAAAAATATGTGTAAATTGATATTTTCTTGCGATACAGTTAACTTGTTTATACAATGTAAAAATAAATTATGTATTCAAAATTACAAGAATATGGTACATTTGTATATAAAGATTAGAATTTTGAGCACAATTAAACACAAGAATGAAGATATAGTAAGAGACAGAAGAGATAAATTAAGAAAACTAAGAAATTAATTTTACATATTGTTTTTATTTTTTATATAGTCCTAATATATAATATTTAAAATTTATATTTAATTATAAATTGTATTGAAATGTAATAAATTGGTTTACATTTATCACAGTATATTTATTTAACAACATAATTGTAAAAATTATAATATTGATATAAGGTATGACAATTTTAAATTAGAATAACTATTATATTATACATTTGATTCACTATTATAGTGCATATTGAAATTTAGGCTATAATAATTGAAATGCATTATCAATAGACTTATGATTGCATAAGGTATAATGATGTTAATATAAAGTCACAATCAAAATGAATTCAAATATCTCATTATTTTTCAAATGATATTCAATATATTTTTAATCGCAAATTATTTAAATTATTACTCTGATGTAATGTTTGACTAATTATAAGTCACTAACTTTTAAATATAAATTATAATGTATATAAAACATGTTAGAATAAAAAAAATTAAGTAATGCATATTAGTAATTAAATAATTATTAAATTGTAAAAAAAATATTTAACATAAAATGTATATATTTTACATTTTTGAACTCTCCTACCGCTTGGTGGCGATATGTAATTTTCTTGTAAATTTCATTACAATTGAAAAATAGGGAGTAGGATATCTACCCATTCAACTATCTATGTATATACTACATAATTAATAATTGACTATCAAATAATATATTATATCATTATTGCTAGCATACGGGTAAACAATTCAAAAATTTAATAATCTTTATTTTATAAAAATGCCAGAAGTAGCATTCAATAAATATTATTCACAATTAGGACGTTGTACAATAACTTAAGTCTGTATTCAGAATAACAATAACTGGTAAGATCACAAATAAATAAAAGAATGAATGCAGTGAATTGTGTTTTAGTTTTTGCTAATACTCGTGTAGAAGAGATAGAAGTGATCATCTAAAATGGATATTTCTCACACATATCAAGAGAGAGATATATAGAATTCATCGGAGGACAGCTAGCTATAACGAGTAGGGCTAGTTCAGGGATTAAAGGTACATTTCATGAGCGGGATGATATAGACGTTGGTAGAAGGATTTGGGAGAATTATTTAGGAAGAGCTATTTAGGAAGTGGATAAAGAATGGTCGAGCAGATATTACGGGAATAACTAGAGGAATATATACTAGAAATAAGAGTAGAGCTGAGATAAAGGGGAGTAGTGTACCCCTAGGTGTAGGGGTAGTGGGGCATGGGGTAGTACTAGTAGTGGATCTAGAGATGAGAATTGAGTTAGGACACCGCTATAGTTGCTATCATCTTTGCAATTCTCTCATTATTGCGAATAATGTTTGATTTCACGGCGGCAATGACTTCGTGTTCATCTGCGATGCTCGTTTCCAATTGAAGCAGTTGTATTTGTAGAGGTTCAATTGAGGATTCAGTAACGCTAGGAATAAATGGTACCGATTAAAAGTGAGTACATTTTTGCTAAAGTAGATCTTAAGGCAATATGTTATTTTGATATATTTCATTAGATTGATAATAATTACGATATAGATACAGACTTGTCTTCGAGTTTCAACTTAGATGCATTTGTTCTGTTTTCAGTTTTCCAGACTTCCAGTTCTTTTCTCATCGCATCTAAATCCTGAAGAATTATAAATGATTAACAATTTAGACGGAAATATACTTTAAAAGACTAACCTAACTTTCTATAAAGTAAAAATTCTATAATTATTATGAAATATGAACCCAAAATTAAATTAATACTTTAAAAATTAAAATTAGAAATAATATTTAGATTCATAAAAAGATTATTAAAATTATCTTAATTCAAATTTTAAAAGAAATAAGTCCAAGTTCACTTGGACGGTAATTAACCTCTTGAACAAAGTCCATTATCTTGCCCAAGGGATTTACTCCGCGGGTTAGTGATTGGATACTGGCTCGCAACGAATTGATTTGCTTTTCGATGACCTGGCGATCTTTATTACGAGCTGCATCGTTAATGCTCAGATTGCGGTCCTGTAACGAGGACCCAAAACTTATAAGAAATACTCATGTATTCCATCAGGCAGAGTCTAACTACTTATTCCATTACATATTAGTGTCGATGTTATTTATTAGCAAATTATAAGAGATTTTTGGGATATATAGTGAGAGAATTACAGATTAAATTAATAAAATGGTTTATATATATAGCTAGTTATCATATATTCAAATAGAATAAACGATTTGTGTTCTATGATCTTTGCTTATTGAACTTCCTTGTTCCAGAGTATTCTTTTGCTCTAGAATTCCTTTTACCAAACCACCTAATAATTCAATTTTTATATTTGACATCAAAATTATTTAAACATAGATATTTATTATTTATTATGAAAAAATTGAGAAATGATAGATTTTATAAATATTATAAAGATAATGTTGAATACATTTTATGTTGAATACATTTAATGTTGAATACATATAATGTTGAATACATTTAATGTTGAATACATTTAATGTTGAATACATTTAATGTTGAATGCAATTAATGTTGAATACATCTAATGTTGAATACATCTAATGTTGAATACATTTAATGTTGAATACATCTAATGTTGAATGCAATTAATGTTGAATACATCTAATGTTGAATACATCTAATGTTGAATACATCTAATGTTGAATACATTTAATGTTGAATACATTTAATGTTGAATACATCTAATGTTGAATACATCTAATGTTGAATGCAATTAATGTTGAATACATCTAATGTTGAATACATTTAATGTTGAATACATTTAATGTTGAATACATTTAATGTTGAATACATTTAATGTTGAATACATTTAATGTTGAATACATTTAATGTTGAATACATTTAATGTTGAATACATCTAATGTTGAATACATTTAATGTCGAATACATTTAATGTTGAATACATCTAATGTTGAATACATCTAATGTTGAATGCAATTAATGTTGAATACATCTAATGTTGAATACATTTAATGTTGAATACATTTAATGTTGAATACATTTAATGTTGAATACATTTAATGTTGAATACATTTAATGTTGAATACATTTAATGTTGAATACATTTAATGTTGAATACATTTAATGTTGAATACATTTAATGTTGAATACATTTAATGTTGAATACATTTAATGTTGAATACATTTAATGTTGAATACATTTAATGTTGAATACATTTAATGTTGAATACATTTAATGTTGAATGCAATTAATGTTGATTGGATCTAGTATACAGGGAGCTTGATATGTTGGTAATGCTAAAAACCATGATCTCCTTCATTTAAATCATTATTGATTTGATCTTTGGTATGCAAGGAAGCTTCGAAATCCACATCTTGGTCACTAATGTCATTATCGGAGTCAGTGTCAGTGTCGAGTTGCTTGTCAACAATTAGATTTGTTGACTGCCGTCTAAACACAAATTGATATATAGAGACAAGAAATATAATATATATAAAATATAATAAATATGATACGAAAATAAGAATTATGAGAATTATTATTATTAAAAATATGGTTTATTATAAAATGATTATTAAATATAAAGAGTCGATAACAGTTTCTGAATGAAAAGAGTATTTACTTTTGATATCCTGTATTGATATAAGACTACGATATAAGACTACGGTATGCGTATAACCATACATTCTTTAACTATATATTCCTAACACGTCTTGTGGTACAGGCTTATTTTGAGATCTATTCAGGTCGTCTTGTTTATTCTTTGGGGGTGCTGGACGTGCGCTCGAAGGTCGTGCCAGACGACCTCTATCAGAAGATAAAATACTTTGTAAAAACTTGTTGATAATGAAAGAGATATATATTTAAATGAACCTGGATGACATTAGTTATAAATATTATTAATATGTAAGATATATTTTAAAAAATGTGGTATAATTCATTTTTATTATAATTAAGAAATTTCTTAATTAAATTAAATATATTAATTCACTATATATAGAAAATGACATAACATATGATATTTAATACGTATGATATTTTAGATTATCAAAAGTAAATAGTATATGAAAGATAAAAAAATTAATAATAATACTGATGTATATTTATTATTAAAAGTGTTTTTATAGATATTTTATTTATATGTAATTATATACATGTAAATAATTAACAAATATATACAGATAAATATTGATATTTATAGGTAAATACAAATAAACTAACAAAGACATGCAGATAAACATTGAAACAAACCTTGTTTCATCCACTTCCGCGAGTTTATCGTTATTCTGCTGTTGACGATGAAGTTCCTCTTCTGAGATGTGAAAAGGGGAAATGGGTTAGTGGCCGGCTTCTAGAGCATTGGCTACGACTCGCTACTAATTCTAGCCGGTAGAGAAATCGCCTGTAATCCACAAGAATAGCGAATGCGAGGACAGCTAGATGAAGTTAGAGAAAACTGTAAGGGATAATATAGCAACTATAGGCCAAACAAGAAAAGCTAGACACACACTTTGCAAAGGCACCTATATGAAAACAGAGATGGAGTGAGAGAAAAGTTGAGAGAGATGAGAGTATAAATATGAAGGGTAGGGAGAAGGTCAATGAGGATGAAGGTGAGAGAGAGGATGATGGAGAGTGAGAGAAAGGGAGAGTGTAGTGTAAATGGGGTGAGGGTGAGGATGAGGGAGAGAGAGGGTGACGGGAGAGGTTATGGATTATGTAACATACCGTCGTTGAGAGATGGTTTTCGTGCTGATAAAAAAGTGAATTATTATTTAACACTGTATAATTAATCAACCAAACAGAAATCAGATATTTCAAAATATTATAAATAAAGATTTCTATTGAATTTAATATTTATAAGATATTAAATAAATATTAGATTCAATAGCTTAATATAATAAATAATATTACTATAGTATTGTGTGCAAAGTTGTATTGTTATTCATGCTTAAATATCTTTTGTAACAAATTAGTAAGGAAATCATGGTTTCAAAGAATTATAAAAACCCTTAAATAAATTGAAAACAGAAAATAATTCAACCTGAATGAATTTTAATAAAAAATAAAGTGAAATTAATAGAATAAAGTTGATAAATTAATAAAATAAAGTTAATCATTTATAAATTTAGTAAAAGTAAAAATAAGTGCATGGAAACAAAATGGTGTAAAATATAAATATATTTATGTAAATCCACTATATAAAATTATACATTATAGGGCAATTTATTTATGATTACTATAATATAAATGAAATCCATTGTTGTATTCAGGTGTATTACATTCATAATCAAAGAGCAGGTTTATAATGTTTTTATGAAACAATGATGTTATTTTAATTGAGAAATTGAAACAATAAAAAGTATATGTATTGGTTTACATATTAATATTATCAAGTCAGTAATAAATCTATAAATTAATAACTATTTATTTCTGCAGATTTTGTGTGAAGAGAGTTTTTATTCCTAAATAGATTGTTCATAAGTCGTTTATTATGAATAGAATACAAAATAAATATAGAGATTAAGGGTTAATGGGGGTGTAATCAGAAATTGTTTATAGTGTATGGAATTATAGAGGTTAGGGGTTAATGGGGTGTATTAGGAAGTAGTTTATAGAGCAAGGAATTACAGAGGTTAAGGGTAAATGGGGATGTATTAGGAAGTAGTTTATAGAACAAGGAATTATAGAGGTTAAGGGTTAATGGGGGTGTATTAGGAAGTAGTTTATAGAGCAAGAAATTATAGGGGTTAATGGGGGTGTATTAGGAAGTAGTTTATAGAGCAAGGAATTATAGAGGTTAAGGGTTAATGGGGGTGTATTATGATGTAGTTTATAGAGCAAGGAATTATAGGGGTTAATTGAGGTGTATTAGGAAGTAGTTTATAGAGCAAGGAATTATAGAGGTTAAGGGTTAATGGGGGTGTATTAGGAAGTAGTTTATAGAGTTAAAGGGTTAATGGGGGTGTATTAGGAAGTAGTTTATAGAGAAAGGAATTATAGAGGTTAAGGGTTAATGGGGGTGTATTCAGATATAGTGCATAGTGTGTGTGATCGCGTGGGTGTGATTTAGTCAGTCAGGGTTTGGAAATGTATGTGAGAGTGTGGAGCTGTACAAATGAAATAGTTATATGTGTGTGTATGTGTGTATTTGTGTATGTGTGTGTGTGTGAATGTGTGAGTGTATGAGATGGAGAACTTGTTAGTATGAGTAGATGTTCTGATTATCTGAATTCTAACTTACCGTAACCATGGTGACGTCTGGATCCTTTAGCAGATGAAGGCCGAGGTATCCTTGTTGTCTGATTTACTTCCTGGACGATATAGAGTGTATGGAGGTGTAGTGAGGGTGTAATGAGGTTGCATTGAGGGTGTAGTGAGTATAGTGAGAGTTTAGTGAGAGTGTATTGAGTATATGGAGGTAAGGTGAGGGTGTAGAGAGGGTGTAGTGAGGGTGTAGTGAGCTAGTGGTGATAGTGTAGTGAGGGTGTAGTAAGGTTGTAGTGAGGGTTTAGTGAGGGTGTAGTGAAAGTGTATTGAGACTATATTGAGAGTGTATGGAGGTGTAGTGAGGGTGTAGTGAGGTTACATTGAGGGTGTAGTGAAGGTGTATTGAGGGTGTAGTGAGTATAGTGAGGGTGTAGTGAGGGTTTAGTGAGAGTGTATTGAGAGTGTATTGAGTATATGGAGGTATAGTGAGAGTGTAGTGAGGGTTTAGTGAGGGTATAGTGAGTGTGTAGTGAGGTTGTAGAGAGTGTGTAGTGAGAGTGTAGTGAGGGTGTAGTGAGAGTGTAGTGAGTGTGTAGTGAGAGTGTAGTGAGGGTGTAATTTAGAGTGTAGTAAGTGTCTAGTGATATTGTAGTGAGTGTGTAGTGAGAGTGTAGTGAGGGTGTAGTGAGGGTGTAGTAAGGTTGTAGTGAGGGTTTAGTGAGGGTGTAGTGAGAGTGTGGTGAGGGTGTGGTGAGGGTGTAGTGAGGGTATTGTGAGGGTGTAGTGAGGGTGTAGTGAGTGTGTAGTGAGAGTGTAGTAAGGGTGTAATGAGGGTGTAGTAAGGTTGTAGTGAGAGTGTAGTGAGAGTGTAGTGAGAGTGTAGTGAGTGTGTAGTGAGAGTGTAGTGAGGGTGTAGTGTGGGTGTGGTGATGATGTGGTGAGGGTGTATTGAGGGTGTAGTGAGGGTGTAGTGAGGGTGTAGTGAGGGTGTAGTGAGGGTGAAGTGAGGTTGTAGTGAGGGTGTAGTGAGGGTGAAATGAGGTTGTAGTGAGGGATTATTGAGAGTATAGTGAGGGTGTAATAAGGGTTTAATGAGAGTGTATTGAGGGTATGGAGGTGTGGTGGGGTGTAGTGATGGTGTAGTGAAGGTGTAGTGAGGGTGTATTGGGACTATATTGAGAGTGTATGAAGGTGTAGTGAGGGTGTAGTGAGGTTGTAGTGAGAGTGTAGTGAGGTTGTAGAGAGTGTGTAGTGAGAGTGTAGTGAGTGTATAGTGAGAGTGTAGTGAGTGTGTAGTGAGGGTGTAGTGAGGGTGTAGTGAGGGTGTAGTGAGTGTATAGTGAGGGTGTAGTGAGGGTGTAGTGAGGATGTGGTGAGGGTGTAGTGAGGGTATTGTGAGAATGTAGTGAGTGTGTAGTGAGGGTATTGTGAGAATGTAGTGAGTGTGTAGTGAGAGTGTAGTAAGGGTGTAGTGAGGGTGTGGTGAGGGTGTGTGTGGGTGTAGTGAGTGTGGTGAGGGTGTGTGTGCATGTAGTGAGTATGCAGTGAGGGTGTAGTTAGAGTGTAGTAAGTGTGTGATGACGATGTGTGTGGGTGTAGTGAGAGTATAGTGAGGTTGTAGTGAGAGTAAAGTGAGGGTATAGTGAGGGATTATTGAAAGTGTAGTGAGGATGTAGTGAGAGTGTAGTGAGGGTGTAGTGAGGTTATAGAGAGTGTGTAGTGAGGGTGCAGTGAGAGTGTATTGAGACTATATTGAGAGTGTATGGAGGTGTAGTGAGGGTGTAATGAGGGTGTAGTGAGGTTGTAGTGAGAGTGTAGTGAGGGTGTAGTGAGGTTGTAGAGAGTGTGTAGTGAGAGTGTAGTGAGGGTGTAGTGAGTGTGTAGTGAGTGTGTAGTGAGAGTGTAGTGAGGGTGTAATTTAGAGTGTAGTGAGTGTCTAGTGATATTGTAGTGAGGGTGTAGTGAGGGTGTAGTGAGGGTGTAGTGAGTGTGTAGTGAGTGTGTAGTGAGAGTGTAGTGAGGGTGTAATTTAGAGTGTAGTGAGTGTCTAGTGATATTGTAGTGAGGGTGTAGTGAGGGTGTAGTGAGGGTGTAGTGAGGGTGTGGTGAGGGTGTGTGTGGGTGTAGTGAGTGTTGTGAGGGTGTGTGTGCATGTAGTGAATGTGCAGTGAGGGTGTAGTTAGAGTGTAGTAAGTGTGTGATGACGATGTGTGTAAGTGTAGTAAGGTTGTAGTGAGAGTAAAGTGAGGGTATAGTGAGGGATTATTGAAAGTGTAGTGAGGTTGAAGTGAGAGTGTAGTGAGAGTGTAGTGAGATTGTAGTGAGATTGTAGTGAGATTGTATGGAGATGTAGCGAGGTTGTAATGAGATTGTAGTGAGAGTGTAGTGAGGGTGTAGTGAGGGTCTAGTGAGGATGTAGTGAGTGTGTAGTGTGGGTGTAGAAAGGTTGTAGTGAGAGTGTAGTGAGGGTGTAGTTAGGGTGTTATAATGATGTGTGAGTGTGTAGTGAGCGTGTGGTGATGGTATGCGTGGGTGTAGTGAGAGTGTAGTAAGTGTGTAGTGAGAGTGTAGTGAATGTGTAGTGAGGGTGTGGTTAGGATGTGTGAGTGTGTAGTTATAGTATAGTGAAATTGTATTGAGAGTATAGTGCAAGCGTAGTTAGAATGTAGTGAGAGTGTAGATAGGGTGTAGTGAGGGTGTAGTGAGTGTGTGGTGAGGATGTGTGAGGGTGTAGTGAGGGTGTGGTGAGGATGTGTGAGTGTGTAGTGATGGTAGGCAGTTAGAGTTTTAGATATATAATGGGTATACAAGTGTATGGCGGTATAGGGTGTAGGAATAGCTTAGTATGTATTATGAATGGAACACACCAACACTATAGTAATGAAGGTGTAGGTTAATTACGTAGTAGTTTATGGGTGTAGGGAGGTAGAAGGATTAATGAGGTGTGTATATAGTATAGAAAGCTATGGAGTGTGTAGTGTATTTGGTGTGTGTGTATTTTGTATGCGTGGTATATGTTAGTGTGTATTGCGTGTGTAGTGTGTGTAGTGTATATGGTATGTGTTGTGTATGAAGTGTGGTATATATGGTGTGTGTGTAAATGGCTATGTGGTGTGTGTGTTGTGTGTGTTGTGTGTAGTATATGTGCGTGAGTTAAGATAAGTATTAAGGTACCTTTTACCTGTTACCCATTTTTTAGGCACAATCATCAACTTCTATTATTCTAATGTGTGTGTGGACGGGTGTCTTAGACTTGAAGGTGGCAATGTATTGAATAGCTTGCGTAAGTGGTTGCAGATGTTTGGAGCATGAGTTGGAAAATGAGTTGCATTGTGGCGAGGTTATGTGAATGGAGACTCGGGGTTTAGTTGTTATATTAAGATGGAGGAGAGACATAGGGTAATCCTGTTTGTTAAGAGAGTGCGGGACCCGCACTGTGGGTGATAAAGTAGATTTTGTATAACATTATTTACTAGATTGGTAACTAGTGTAGGATTAGTTTGAGGGGATAATTGCGTTCTGGGATATTTATGTTCTGGGATATTTGTGTTCTGGGATATTTGTGTTCTGGGATATTTGTGTTCTGGGATATTTGGATAGGTTGTATATAAATATAATTGCAGAGTTTTGAATATGTTGGAGTTTGGAGATGGCATAGCGTGATGATACATAGAAGGAAGAGTTTCAGTAGTTAAGGTGAGGTCGATTAGAGAAGTGACTAGTTGTCTGGCTATTTAGAAGTGTGTGGTATAAGGTTTGTGGGTGTGTGGGTGTGTGTGTATGATATGTATAGTGAGTGTGGTGTGTGTGGGTGTGTGTGTATGATATGTATAGTGAGCGTGGTGTGTGGGTGTGTGTGTGTATGATATGTATAGTGAGTGTGGTATGTGCTATGTATAGTGTTTATATATGTGTTGTGCGTGTGTGTGATGTAAGTGTTGTGTGAGGTGCGTGGAGTATGTATGGTATGGTGTGTGTGGTGTATGATATGTGTTTGTGGTATGTGTATATATAGTGTGTGGTGTGTGTGTGTGTGTGGTGAGGTGAGTATAATTGAATATATTTCTCAGATTTATTTGGAAGATTTATAAGTAAAGAGCATATCTTAATAAACAAAGTTTAATTCTTTTTTTTTAATTTTACAAAAAATTCACCAATTGAATTTGATTTAAAATGTTCATTATAATAATTTATATCTAAAAATATTATAAATTACTTTCAACTTAAAATTAGAGTTAGTACAAAATTTAAATTGATAGTTAATTCTATAAAATCTAAATATAGAATATTATATATACAAAGTGTATAAATGAAGAACACAATAGTATATCTTTAATTATTGGACAATTTAACATTATCATAAAAACATCTTTTATCAACATTATAAAGTAGATTTTTGTTAACTATTTAATGTTAAAAGCTAAACCTGTATTTATTCACATTAAAAAAACTTCCGAAAAAGTTTTTGGTTAAGATATGATTTTTCAAGAGTCTAAAATAATTCAACTTTCTGTACAGCAAATATATAAAAGAAAATATTTGTGACATAAAAAGTATCGTGTATTTATATTTGTATTGTATATCTGTATATTTGTATTGTATATCTGTATAACAAATACTTTTAAATTCCTTTTTAGGTTGTATAATTATTATATAATAAACTTATAAAATATACATGCCTGGATAAGATTGTGAATACCATTACCATATTGTATAGGAGATTAGGAAGTGAGTAGAAAGAGTGTAGAATGTATTGAAGTAGCAATGAAGTTGTATAGATTATGGATGCAGAGGAATTGAATCAGTGAATAGTTTGTAGAATTGCATAGCTTGAACGGGGAGAACTTGGCAATTGAGAAGAATGTAGAGGTGAGAATTGAATACAATGATATCATTTATAACAATATAAGATGATGTGTAATTAATATATATTAAATTGAGAATTGGTAGAGATCATATCAAGAGTAAGATGAGGTGTACTAGGGAAGGTAGAGATTATAATATTTGTAAGTAATATTATCCAGTTGTTCATAATCATCTGTATAGCTGCAAGTCTTAAAAAGTAAAGAGAAGGTCAATAGAGGATAGAAACATTATTTGGAAAAATTGATAGGAAAAAGGGAGAGAAAGGAAGAGAGAATGAGAGAGAGAGAGAGAGAGAGAGAGAGAGAGAGAGAGAGAGAGAATTTGGGTTGTGTTCGACTCATGTGATTTGATTGCATAAAATAATCTTTGAATTATAAATTATTTTTAATGTAAATTAAATTTTGATCGGCCAATCGGATCACTGCAAATAAGGCTAATTATTACTTCGACCAATAGGATGTCTCGAACACAACCTCGGCAGAAACTTTGAGAAAGAAAACCACGCCACTGATAGTGCATGCATTGCAACCCGTCCGACACTACCAAGTGTCACACTTACTGCTCTGCGGGAGTCTTTCATTGTTGTTGGAATCGCCGGCCGCCGCCGGAGCAAGAGGCAACGGAGGCTTCTTCGCGAGCTGCGATTACCATGCGTTTAATGTTGGCGCCAGGGATTACGCTAGGCCTTACGCGCATGAGGTCATCTAGGTTTTACGAAGTACGGGTAAGAAGGGCTAATTACGTTAATGCATATCAAACCTCGTCGTCGGCGCTTCCTCTTTCGCAATCCAATCCTCTCTGCAAACAATGAGTAATTGAAACACCGAGCAACGTACTCGTTCGGAGAGATAGCGTATGTCGCAAGTAAATAATTGTTATAGTCATAAGGTCTCTTAAAGTATTATAAAAACCTTTTTTTCTTTCGTAATATCTTCATCTGTGATGCTGCAAACGTTTATTAATATTAAAGTTCTAAGCAATTCTTTATATTTAATCAATCATTTCTCAAGAATCATTTTTTAATAGTAATATTTTTGGGATAAATTCAGAAGAACATGTAAATGGTAATTTATTTATAACCACAATAAACAATGAACATAGCAAGAATAAGCTATTCTGATATTATATTAAACGATAGACTAGAAACTTTTTGTCGTCGGAATAAGAAGTTTTGGGTCTTGCAGATTTCCTGGAGTCGTGTTCTCTACTGGATCTTTTCTCCGAATCATTCCTGTTAGATCTGGATTAGGATTTGGAATCATGGAATTAACTTGTAGTTATTATAGAAATATTTGTAGTTATAGTAAAAATAAAGTTATATTAAAATTTTTTGTTATAGTAAAATTTGTAGTTATATTAATATTTGTAGTTATAATAATATGTGTAGTTAGAGTAAAAATTTTAATTATAGTAAAATGTGTAGTTATATTAATATTTGTAGTTATACTAATATTTGTAGTTATAGTAAAACTTGTAGTTTGTAAAAATTGTATTTAAAAATGTTTTCATAATATAAATTATAGTTGTTTATGAAATCTGTATTTATGTATCAATGAAATCATTTAAAATCATTACAAATTTTTAATTTTAATCTAGTTATTATTTCCATGAATACAAAACCTACGATCTTTGCTAGACTTTCTATCACCGCGATCTTTAGAAGCATTGCGGTCGTCACTAGATTTATTTTCTCGCTCGTCGCCCCTCCTACTGCTTCTGTCTTTTCTGTTACGATCCTCCTTTTCATTTCGGTCCTTAGCAAAAGAAATTTAGATTCATTAAATCAGAGAGCTTGTTTGGTCAATCGTAAACCTGAACTAGAAATATAAGATGGCGTAAATCAATTCGAATGTAATGTTTAAAAGTAAAGACAACCTCTTTCCTCCTGTGTTCTTTCGGTTGTTTATCTTCTCTCCGATTTTCTTTGTCCTCTCTTCTACGATCTTCCTTCTCGTCTCGACGACGATCCGACTTTTCTTCCCGCCTCCTCTCCACTTTATCGTCTCTCCTCCTCTCCTCTTTATCGTCCCGCCTCCTCTCCTCTTTATCGTCCCGCCTCCTTTCATCCTTCTCGTCTCTCCTCCGCTCACCTTTACGATCCTTACCCTCGCGATCTTCCCTCCTGCTTCGCTTATCATCCCGACGAACATCCTTCTCGTTAGTTTCACGTTCTGCGTTCTTAGCCGAAGCAGAACGATCTCTAGCATGACGATCCTTATAATTTCAGAAAGTAATTAAGATTTCATGTGAATTACTGAACTCAGGAAACTTCAAATTATTCTAGTTACGTAATTTATATTTATATTTACAATAAATGTTATAATAAACACAATTTATTTACCTTTTTTGAAGATGACGGCGATGATTCTGCTTTTGCATTGAATTTAGTCACTAATTCTTCATTATTTAGCTACAAAAGTCAAAAATGTTATTAGTATTCTTTAAAAGATTTCAAATAAAACGATCACCAATAGACAATAACGAGATATACAATTATTATTATTATATCTAAATGTTTATATCTTCGTGTATGCTTTTAAAGTTTCCTTTTTTCCATTTTATTAATAAATAAATATACTATATTTTTTACAGAATACAATATCTATACGATTTGATCACGTAGTGTTCACATAAACATTTAACAACGATGATAGAAATGAACACTATAATAATATCAAACGAATGAACAAACGACTAGATTCACCTTTGGATGAATATCTTTGATGTTTTTATCTTTTGTATTTTTATCTTTTAATTTTGTATTTTTTGTTTTTTTTTCTTTTAATTTTTTATCTTTTTGTTCATCTTTCCTACCAGTACTTAACTTACTAATTTGATCTGTTCCGCTAGTCTTTTCAGGGGGTGATTTTACTTGTGAAGGCATTTTTTTAGCTTTCGACTTTTGTTCTATTTTGCATTGAGAACTTGCAATAGAGTCATTAATCTAAATAGCCAAATTAATCTATTAATCTATTAATAGAATATATTACGTTAACGAACATTATTTTAGGCAGAAAATAACTGACAAAGGCACGTAATGATTTTTGTGCAAAATGTTTTAGATTCCGATTCACACTAATAATCTTCCATTATAAAAAATACCAGTAAAATAGATATTTAAATATGAATTTATATAATATTAATATTAATATTAAAGCAGACCATAAACCTTTTTATTAATTGCTTCTGCCAGTGCCTGCAATAGTTCATTCGTTTTGGAAGCTTCATGTCCAGCGATTACTTTGTTCGGATTCGTAGACAATGAAGATCCATTAACAAAGACTAAAATGAAATATGCTCATTATATATGATTAAGATGATAATGTAAATTTATTACATTTAGTAAATTTATTGAATCATTGATAGGTTTAATATCGTCTTTTTGAATAATTACTTTCATTTATAATCAATGTAATTTTATCATAATGATGTTTAATTATACTTACTAATAAAGTCAATTGTTTTTTGAAGAAATAAAATTTTGCTCTCTTTATCCTAGAATTGTAAAATATAGTAATACAAATGAAATAAAATATAAATAAAATGCTCTATTGTTTTTAAGTAATAATATTAGAGAAAGTCAAAACCTTAATATTATCTGATGACATTTCTACATCACTGAAAACATCCTTCATAAATCCAGTAGTTTTGATTACCTAATTACGTAGAAAACATAAATATATATATATATATATATGTATTTCAAAATGAAAAGATTTTGTAATTCATAAAATATATGTTAATGTTTTATATTACTTCACTATTATGTATTTTCTGTATTAATTAAGTATAATAACTAATGAAAGAAAGTTATCCAATTAGAATAGCATTACTAAATTTAACTCATAAATAAATATAGAAATATACTATAAAATATTCTTAAAGTATTAAATTCAGATTCTAATTCTGTATATCCTTAATTATTTTGTACTACAAATTATATTATATAATGTTAATAGTTACGATAAGTATGATAATATATTAGAACATGTATTAGCTAGAGGATAAATTATAAGATTGTGCAAGGCTTAGATAACATTAAATGAAAAAATAATGCTACCATTTAACTTAAAGTTAAATAATATAAATATGGTAATTATATATAATCATATTATATTTTATAATATTATACTTAAAGAATTATATTCAATTATAATAATTATTTAACAACATGTATAATTAATAATAAAAAGAAATTTATAAATTAGATTACAAATAATCACCTAATGACAGTATAAATAGTATAATTAATTACATCAGACTTAAATTAGAGGAATAGTACAAAGTTTATTAAAATGTTAATCGGACTAATATAAAAAATACAAGAAATATAATTGCACTAATGAGAGAAATTTCCCTCTGATCTTATTATCACATACATTGTTATAATATATATCATAGAAATATATCACATCAATGGAATTATTGTAAGAAATTAATTTATGTTTGCACCTGGAGATTCTCAACAATGTCTAATATATGTGATAGGTTGATTATTGTATCTTTAATATAGTATTATACATTTTAGATATAAAAATAAATCATTAATCTATTTTTAAAAATGTACTGATACTTACAGATGTAATGATATCATGTAAAAATCGAAACGGTGGTTTTGTTAATAATTTTTCTGTCAGTGGAGGTTTTTTTATAATTTTTCCAAGTGTATCTTGTGTCTTTTTAATCATTTTGGGATCTACCTTTTCCGTCATTTTATATATTATATCTAAGTTATATATAGTTTTCAATAAGATTACAATAATTTAATAATAACTAGTGATTATAGATTTCTACATTAATTCTATAATACAATTAATATAATCATTGTTGCTATGGATACCCGTGGAAATATATGTGTTAAATATTAATTTAATGAATAAAAAATATTAAAATAATAAAATTATGGGATGATAAAATATGAAATGTAAATTTATTAATAACAAAGTAATCAAATACTAGTTATTTATTTTAAAAATTTTATTGTACAGTCCTTGTTTTTTATTATTAAAAATCCTCCAATAAGAAAGTTTAATATATTCACCGTATTTTAAACAAATAAACAAGCCACATCATATATCAACAATATCCATATTCAAATATTATTTTAAGTATGGCAATTCGAAGACCCAAATCTAATAAAAATCCTCCTATTTTAAGCCATGAATTTGTGATCACCAATCATGCTGATATACTATCCTTCGTATCGATGATATTTATTTTAGGATTATTATTCCAGGTTATAATTTAATCTTAATAGAAAAAATATATTTAAAACATCTTGAAATGCAAACATGAATACAAATTATATTTAATTAGTTTAACTAATTATATAAAATAAATACCATTTAATATTGAGTATATGTATATGTTTATGAGTAATGTTTGAGAATATATGTTTATAATTTTTAAGGCCAATTTCAGAAAAAAGCTAAACATATGTTTCAAAGTATTTTTTATTTTACATAAATTCTATTCATATTATTATATATATGTATTAATATATATATATATATATATATATATATAAATATATTAATTATTACATAGCTAAATGTTATGCTTATATACTATATATAGCTATAATCACCTACGAAATCGATTCCTTGCCTATACTATACATTTATAAATATATCTTTACTAAAGTCAGACTTAATCTAATTTACAATAATTAGTAATAACAAAATTGACCGCACGATTTAAAGCTATTTCTCCGGAAATTATAAGTCTTGAATTATAATAATATATTTACAAACATTAAAACGTGAATTCAGAAAATTATAGACATCCATGCTTAAAATACCAACTGTCTCAAATAATAAAACACTAATCTTATAATAATTTACCGAAGTTAATAAACTCAACCTTATTTTTTTATCAAATACCATATCTATCAATATAAAAAATTGGACTCAAAAAATTATATTTTGGAAAATGGGAGATATTCAAAAATCTTTAAAAATATAATCAAATTTAAAAACCACAAATTAGCAATATTCAAAGTAAAATCTCTTGTTTGCTTACTTTTAATGTAATTTATTTATACTTACCATATCATTTGATAACAAGTAATATATATAATCTATTTATAAAATATTAGATCTCTTTACTAACATGATTTATTTTTGATATTGATAAATATAGTAGTACAATTATTAATCAGTTTGTATTGTGTTTATTCAATAAGTAATATATATTTAGAAAGTAGGTTTTTAGAAAATACTTAATTTAAATTTTGAAATTGAAATATCTTTTTGGTCTTTATTTTTCAATGCATTTTTACGAGAAACAAAATTATTAAATTATTAAATATATATACAAAATAAATAAAAAATAATTTAATTTGATTTGATAAGTAATACATATTTTTGGTAAACACCAGCAAACACATACATTCCATACATATTTATACATATTTATATATTAATTATGTGCTCCTTTTATAAATAAAATATAATTATTTCGGTTTATAAACTAGTTTTTACAGTTATAAAATATATAAAATAAGTCAAATTTATAATTTGTAATATAAATATTGTATGAATACATTAATTAATTCATATGAACTGAAAGATTATACTTACCATATCATTTGATAACAATATAGATAATATATAATAATATATATAATAATATAGTAATATAGATAATCTATTTATAAAATGTTCTTCTTTATCTGTCCAGCTATATAAATTTGCTCGTTATTCATAAATTTTACTTTTGCATTATAATTTTAATAAGAATTTACAATGAATCTACCGACATAGCAATTAGAATCATAATGATAAAATACATAAACCCTGTACTAGAAATCCAATTCTATTATTTGAACCGATGAAAATAAATGATCGCTACTTATTATTTTCATATAAAGCTATACTTATCTATATGTATAAAACAATGATTTCTATGTATTGCTTTACATTTAGAACACTATATATATCTTCTTATATATTAGCATGTATATCACTAATATCTAAATAAAACTATATTATATTATCTACACATTCATACATTAATATTAGATTATTAATAAGATCTATGATATTCTGTTTACTAGCTCTATCTACACAATGCTTTACTGTTCCTATGCTGTAGTATGGAGTATACATGCAAATTGCCATTATGTCTGTAAATTTAAATCAATAGTATGACTACAAGATTTATTTATTTTCATATTGACTAATTTTATGTTTGATATTATTGATTATTAATAAATAATAAATGATGTTCAATATTATTAATTATTAATAAATAGTTCATTATATTTTATATTATTAATAAATAATAAAATATGTTTGATATTATTAATAAATAATAAATTATGTTTACTATTTGGATATTTAATTTTAAATTATCTAGAATTACTTTTAGAACTATGAACTGCAGATGAATTATGAGATTAATTATTAGAAATTATACAAAAACTTTTCGTGTTTATATTTTCTTTTTAAGATAAATAACTACTGGATGGAATTTCGTCTGGGTATTTCCCAATGTATACTGTATCTTGGTAAATACTGCATCTTGGTAAATAATATCATAATTGTCAGAATAATCTAACACAGAATAATATAGCACTATCATTATTCAAATTTTGTTTTAATAACTTTGAATAGGGTGCTAGAGATTTATGTAATAGTGAGGCTTACTTTATTTCATTTATTTACAACGATTCCCTATAATTATTAATACTATTATCATAATTAGTATGTGTATTTAATATATTTACTACATACTAGGTTAATCTACTGCAATTTTTATCTTCTAAATCCTGTGATAACATTTTTAATAATAATTCATAATCTTAGGATTTTTTTTTTGGTGTTCTGCATATACCTGCACTATTTTCAGAACTAAATTATCATCTTAATATAAATAATTGTTCTAATACCATAAATTTGTGATTTACATTATTGTTAATTGTATCTTAAAATATTAAATATATTTAATTTAATTTTACAATTTAAATTATTAATAAATTATGCTAAACAGTTTTTTGCGAAGACATATTCTACTTATAATATAACTAGTATACAATTCAATCACACCATCTACAATTAATTAATCCATTTGATTTCCTATTATATTATACATTATAGGTATAATGCCTGATTTTTTAAGTAGATTCTCGGATGATATATCGATGTAGTTACTAGATTAAATGTGGGTTGAATTTCAAATTCTCTCCAGGAATTCCAGCAAACTTTTCTTATTTTAACTTTCACGCTTGCTATCAAATCTCTGCTTTGTGTTGATGTAGTTCATAGTAGTTCATCTTCGCTATTATTAATAAGTAATAACTTGGTCACTTATTTTAATTTATTTTCTTTTAAAATAGGTTTTTCTATCTCCCATAAATAGTTTTGATATATTGCAGATTTATTATATATATATCTTATAATTGATGAATCAACAAAATCTTCACTTTTAAATTCTTAGTAAGTATGTGTAATTATGATAACTGTATAATAATCAATAAATTAAAATTGAGTTATTTTATAGTGAAGTACAAATTAAAATTAATCAAATTATAATTGCAATGTAAAAATAATGATTATTTTCTTATAATAATTTTAAAGTTTAATGAGATTTTTATTGAGATTCATATTCTCTAATTTAATTTATCTCAATATATTTTAATAATTAAATATACAGATACCACTTGTCTAATTATGTAATTCTATAATTCTTTTTCCAAAACTCAATCTACCAAAGCATCACAATATTGCACTATTAGAATCAATTCTGGTATGATTTTTTTAGACGAAGTCTGCTTAATAAATATTTAATCTTCTAATCCTGAGTAGATACTACGATATTACATCGAGGAATTATATTCAGACGTTTATTATTTTCTTTATATTCAAATTCCAAAATAAATTGATAAAAATCAACAGCTACCTTTAGGAAACGTTACTCAATTTTTTATCTACTCCTTAAATGAAATTAAAACAAAATATGTTAATAATTTAATGAAAAATTAAACTGATGTGTGTTTAAATGCTGACTGAATAACGAAAAATATAAATGTTAATTTTAGTAACTACAACTTATACCGTATATAATTATATAGTATATGTATATGACATAATTGACCATGGTTTACTACCACAGGTCACCAATCCGATAGCTTCTCCGTTTGTAGTTTTACAACACAACTTCACAACTAATGGTTTTATAACATTTATATAATATTTTACTTATTAAGATTTTTATAACACTAATATATATAGTTTATTAATTAATGTATACATTGCATATTGCTTTAGTATTACTGATTTATGTTTTTATGTTCAATATATTTGATTAATTTCAATAATGCAAGAAACTTCAATTACTTATTTACCAACATTAGATACCTCTGCACCTGTTCAATATAAAATTGGAATCTCTGATGCTCTCACTATTAGCTTCTACACGTTACTTTCAATCATCGTTCATGCCATATTCCAGGAATTCATTCTGGACGTTAGTATTTGTTATTCATACACAAATAAAACACAGTAAAACACACATTCCTAGTTTATTAATTATCATTAATGAAGAATATGTTTAAGGAATAGTAAATAATTCACATTCATTATGTTTTCAGGTTCATCTCTTAGCATTATTCACTAACACGTTTATAAAACTTAGATTGTCTGATGTTAACATATTTTTCTAGGGAAATAATTATTCTATTGGATAAATGTGAATAAATAAATTTTCTTATGCTCTCTTCCTTTATTGAATACAAACTAAACACTATTTTTATAAGTTTACATCGTGAACTCTGTTTCCTTGGTTCATTTCGGCGAATTACATTTGAAATCCACCGACTACAGAAACAAAATCGACGTCTACGCCTCTCAAAGGTCAAGCACAGCAAGTTCAATGAGAGCGGTCAATTACTGATATTTTACGTGTGTTCGGCAATGGCTGGTTTCTATATTGTGTCGGAAGAAGGCTATGCTAGCAACGTAGCGATGCTTTGGACTGACTACCCTCATCTGCATCTCTCTTACCTCATGAAATACTACTTTATTGGACAGGTTGATGATTGTAAGAGTCTTACAAGAATTACTTTTGTAAGAGATTTTATAAGAGTTTATGTAGAAGTTTCTTTTGTAAGAGTTTTTATAACAGTTTTTGTAAGATTTCCTTTTGTAAAACCTTTGTGAAAGTTTATTTTATAAATTTTTTTTGTAAAAATTACTTTTATAATAATTTCATTGCTTTAGAGTTCTAATGCATTTATTTATAACCAACTCTCAATTATTTTTGTATTTATATTTTTAAAAGTATTTCTAATGATATGTTTATTATTATTCTCAGTACTTCACATAAATACTTTTTATAATGAATACTCTTTAGTACCTCACGATTTTATTATTACATTTTAATTACTTTTTTAAGCCAACTTTGAAAATGTTGTTGTTATATTATATGTTATTTAATATTATTCCATATCCATTGTTTATAATGCACTGTTGACATATTTACCTTACATTTGTAGTTGGCATACTGGATTCATTTCTATCCGGAATTATATTTCCAGAAGGTAAAAAGAGATGAAATAATGGCACGAGTTACATACATAACCTTGCATTTGGTATTCATTGCCATAGCCTATACCTTAAGGTTACTATAACACTACACTACCCTCTTAATACCGTGCACACTGTACCTTATTAATAGCATTAAGCTATCTCTATAAAACTTGATCCCCGCTAAACTACCTCCATACTTCTTTTTAATACTCGATCAAATCCTAAAATTGCGATATTTAACATACATTAATAAATTCTATTCTCATTTCCTCTCCGATAGTTAAATATACTCCATAACCAACATCTGCGTTTCATTTAACCTATGTGTACTTGATAACACCCTGACCAATGACCAATGTCACTTCACAACAGTCTCCAGCGACTGGCCATTGTTCTCCTATCGCTTCACTACATCACCGAATCTTTATTCCATTGCTCGCGTTTGATCTACTTTTCTGAGAAGCAACCTATTGCTAATGTCGGGTAAGTTTACAACTACTTTTACAACTACTTTACAACTACATTTATAACTACATTTATAACTACATTTATAACTACATTTATAACTACATTTACAACTACATTTACAACTACTTTACAACTACATTTACAACTACTTTACAACTACATTTATAACTACTTTACAACTACATTTATAACTACATTTACAACTACATTTATAACTACATTTATAACTACATTTATAACTACATTTACAACTACTTTACAACTACATTTACAACTACATTTACAACTACTTTACAACTACTTTACAACTACTTTACAACTACATTTACAACTACTTTACAACTACTTTACAACTACATTTATAACTACTTTACAACTACATTTATAACTACTTTACAACTAAATTTACAACTACTTTACAACTACTTTACAACTACTTTACAACTACTTTACAACTACTTTACAACTACTTTACAACTACTTTACAACTACTTTACAACTATGATCCGACTCCTCTACTTCTTTTGTTCAATTCGCAAATTGTCATAAAATTGCTCACTTTTTATGAAATAACATATTTCCAATCCTTGTTTCCTGTTGCAGTTACTCGATGTGGAATGTTTGCTATGTAGCTGTACGTCTAGTATCAATAACTTTAGGCACACTCACTTTCTGGTTAGTTTTCATTTCATCGGATCATTTCACTTTCACCTAATTATAATAATTATAATTTATTATAAACTATGAATATAATAATTCATATTAAATATAACCTAAATAATGAAGTAAATCGCTAATTTAAACTTTACTTAACAATTAGAATTGTGTGTAAGTGGTTGCAACATTTGTAGGTATGGACTTGGAAAAGTAAACCAAGACGGAAAATCTGCAATGTGCGATACCAAGAGGTTACTTTACAATGTTCGGTGGATTTGTGGATACATTCAACTATAGTCCCTTCTATAGTACCACATGCTGAGTGACAAATACTATGTATAATTACTGAATTACAATGTATTTAATATATTTGAGTTATTGATATAGTCTCAGTCAATAACTACATCAATAACTACAGCAATAACTACAACAATAACTACAGCAATAACTACAACAATAACTACAGCAATAACTACATCATATTACACAGGATGCTCTGCCTGGCGGCTGTGTGTTGTACTCAGGTTTGGTTAATGTGGCACTTCATAAAATTCCATTTGAAGCGAAGACACATCCACTCCGAGAGCTCCAACCGTCAGGCCCTCTCCACCAGTCAAAACACGAAAAGTAAGAAGCAATAATAGTGCATCGTCTCCTTTTGCCATATAGTCTGTGTTTGTGTGTTTCTAGCCCTGCCTCGTAGCATCACGTAGGAGTCTCTCCAGCGTTCAATAATCACGAAAATGATATACTTTGTTATCGGAATTCTTATTGTTATAGTCAAATATTGGCAAATAAATTATTTTTTTTGTTTATTTCCTTTTAGATTTCCTTTTAGTTTGAGTTCATATTAGTGCATGATTTTTATGTATCGCATGACCTTGACCCCATTATTGGTATTCTAAGAGGTAGTCTGTTATAAATCGCTTATTTCAATAATTGTGGCATACTCGAAATAAGAATGAATTAGAATTGGTGTTTTTAGGAATCGCTTTCTTTCGATATTAACAAATTCTACCGCCCAGTCGCACGTTTGAACGCCGGCCAAGTGGAAGCGAACTCGCCGATGACAAGATCTAGGAGTAAGAAGCTACAGTAGAATCGACGTATTTGTAGAGTGATTTCTTGTGATCATTTTGTTGAATATGTTATCTATCGGTCTATGTACACGACTATGGACACGCCTTTAAGACGTGGTACGCGCAGATTGTGCAGGTGTTACGGTTTTAGTAGATGGCAGAGTCTAACTCTAGATTATGTTTGTTTTGTACATAATTACAATAATAATATTTGACTTCATATTAGTTTTTTAATAAAATATTGAATCTTGAATATCGTAGCTCTTCTATCTTCTTTGTTGTGCCATGCGGTTGCTTAGGTTTCCGTGTACTGAGTTGTTTGGATTGGTTTCAGAATGATTTCCGAGTTCTGATGAGTAGAAAGCAAGCCACTGTTGCCAGGGCAGTCCCGAGTCTGCTTACGTAGCGGAAACCATAGATTGAATCTCCGCCCATAAGAATTATTCCAATGGATGGAGCTAGTTGTTGAGCTAATAGCGTCATCGTTGTGTAAATGCCCAATACTGCTCCTGTATTATCGTGCAACACTGATTAGTATAGTTATATAGAATTTCAATATAATCAAAATTAAAGATTATTGTTATAATTTTTAAGTATTAATTAATATAATATATTTAATATGAATAATTGTTTGTATTAGTCAATATAATCTTACTTTGTCCTCGTTTTTATAAAACGTTTTAAAATAGATGTCACATATTGTGATAACATAAGTAATAGACTATATATTATATCGTTTTTAAAAGAATATACTTTTGTATATATAATTTTATATTATAAGTTAGAAAAAATTGATATACTCTGATAGCTAATCTTTATTATATTTTAACTATGCGCGTTTCTATATTTATGTTCAATCAAGAATTACAAAGCTAAAATAAGTATGATTATACTACACTAATTTAATGCATATAAATATATATATATTTATCCTACCATTCAATTAATTAACAATAAACTAACAAAATACCAAAATTAGGTATGCCTTATGGTCGTTTAAAGGAAAGGAGAATATTTTATATCGTAAAAATGATAATAAAAATATTTAATATAAATACATATACAATGTATATTATACATATATAATACTATTTAACTACAGGAATAAAACTTTACTTTAGATTTAGGAAAATAGCTTACCTATAAGAATGAAAATCCCAAACCTACTAAAGAGAGCTAAATACTTCATTTATTAATGATAATACTATCCCTTATGCTAGGAATGGACATTTCATATAGGTAATAATAAAGGCAGTACATACTACCTCCATATAACTACATAGTGTAAGACTGGTTGCATTAATGTCCGATAAGTGATCTATTAAATTTTAGGCAATTAAATCGAAATCTATACAATCTATTCTTGTTGTTCGCATCAGGATAAATAGAAGTTTGAATTAGTTATCCTTATAACAAAACATATTGATTCGGTGAGTGATGTGTATTTACGTGTATAGTCATACTATAAAATTTCTGATTGATATATTTCTTGGCTAGAACTTCAAACAATTTCAGTTTTATATCCTCTTTAATCTTTTCTACATCACGTGACTGAATAATGATGTTAAAGACGCATTCGGAGATATCTGCCTAAAATTCTAGTATCTACAATGATTTTGTGATTAAATCAAATGTTAATATACTCCTAGATGATGGATTATATTCTATTATTTGTATTCTGACCACTAATCTATTTGTTTGAACAGGTAGAAAATCTAAAATAACACGATCATTTGAGCACAATATGCATTTCTATACATTTGCTATTCAGTATTTTTTAGCTAACTCAAAGAAGTTACTTATATAGGCCTCCGTTTTAATCTAACGAAAAGAAAGTAGCTATCCTTACTTAAACGTCCATATGACAAATCTAATTTTAATATTATTGTGTACATTATTCAGCCCCTGGTAAATAATGAAAGCGAAATGTATTCAGGAATCCTCATATTCTTAAGACTATTGTTTAACTATTGTTTAAAGAGAAATTTATAAAAAAAAATATAAAAACTGATTTTGTTGATTATTTTGTTGATTACTACCCAGTGCAAAAAAACTGGCAGTAAATAAAAGCCATACATACATTCCTTTATCTTACGCGCTCATCTGATAGAATACATATGAGTAAACTTTACGAGTTTGACAATCATAACTAGTTATGAATCCTTTGGTACATAACAAATACTCCAGATACGGTAGAAAGATGGTTTTATTCATAAAGATAGATTTGCTGACTAATTATTCATAAAATTGTAATATATGGACAGAACTTTTTAAAGAAAATTCTACTTCACGATTCAAATGATATTACAAATATAATTACAAATATAATTAAAGCTCAGCTGAAGTCCACCATCTATTGCCACTAGTTATACATTGACAGCTTTAAAGTCATTACAGAAACCAGGAACATTGTTTTGATTATAGGTATAAATCGAGTAGAGGCCTTATTTGGGCAAGTTACTAATCGAAACTGTGTAGAAATGTAAATGAAACAATTGACGCAATTTTAATTATTTCCGTCGACTATCCGACACAAATAACTATCGATAATGTCCAATCTCTCCTTTGTGAAGCTGTGAAATCCTTAAGACTTAAAAAGACGGTCAGAAAACTAATCAAGTATATCTGGCAAGGTACGGTAGTAAATTATTTGGTAATCATATACTCACCTAAAACGATAATTAAATTAATTATGCAAATATACACCTTATTCTTTTGCAGCTGGTTCTTTTATAACTGGCACTGATCAAAAATGAATTATATTTAACCACAATTTCTTTAGATAGCGATTTATTAACATTATATTTCTGCTCATACTACACAACGAATAGATCAAAGGTATGACATTAAAATGATTGTTAATTGATTACTAGTATACTCCGTCCAAAACCAACCTATATATGTATATATATATATAAATAACAATAATAAATTAAATAAGTATGCTAAGTATATATACTATATCAATATTATATCAATAAAAGAATATATTCTATGTTGAGTTTAAAATGTAGCGTTGACACTAACCTAGATATCTCTGAGGAGAGAATTTCGAGAATAGACTGACGAACGTCAAATTAAAGATCGCAGCACAAAACATTAATGGTATCACCAGTGCCCAAACGTGTAGAACTTCACTTGCGGTATTCTGTATCATAAATGAACAGGAATTTTATCATGACATAACATACAACCAACAATATAACAATTTTTGTATTGTTCGTTATCATATTTATGTTATCCCATTGAATTTATATTTGTTTACGAAATTTTATTATTTAAAATTTTATTATCTAAAAATAACTATAAATTTATTCATTTATATAGTATCTTAGTTTATACAATTTTGAAATCGTTTCATCCCACACTAAAACAAAATGATGACTAATAGTCTAAATATTAATCGGCAGTCTTTGTATATAGACTTGGGATATATATATATATATATATATATATATTTATATATATATATATATATAGTGCATATATATACTTTGTACATATAATAAAACTATAGTTTTTATACAGCGAAGCAATATCATATATGAATATATATATAATATAATATATCGTATATAGTCAAAAAGTTATTACTATACTATATTATATATTATCTTATATTTATAGTTACATATATTAAAAACTAACCAAAAAGAAGAACAATACTGCGCATATAAAAGACATAAGTTGCAGCAATGCCAATTCATTGAAAATATGAGTTATTAACTTGATACCGATAGTTTGAGCAAACTGGAAATGCGCACGAGCATTATTATTTGAACTATGTACCGTATTATATATCATAATATATAACTTATATTAGATTTCTTAGTATAATTTATTTATATAATAATATATATTATATACTATAGTATATAACTTATATTAGATTTCTTAGTATAATATTATATAAATTATATACAATAATATATATTGTTGTATATAACTTATATTAGATATCATATACTATATTTATATAATATTATATTGTATTCTACTAAATACTGATCAAGGGCAACAATGAGCCTTATTATCTTATAAGAAGAAAGAATTTTAGAGATAAAATTAATATTGCTATAAATATAACCATTGCTACAAGTGTTACTGATCCAAGACAATAAGATATATGTTCTTTAGTGAAATGAAATTCAGATAATACAGTTGGTGAAAATGTGTTTTGCAAAACGAAAATAGAAATCGCTGAAAATATTTTATTTAATAAACAGTAGTTAAATTGTCAAAATGAAATTCAGAGGTATTATTTCAAATGTATCTTCTCTATATTATTATCTAAATATTAATGACTACAGTATAGATATAAAAAACATATATAACTTCATCGATATTCACTTTGTGTTAATTACTGGTTAATTATCAATTTATAAAATAAATTATATTGACAACAACATTAACATTATATCAATCGAAGCATTATTTATGAACTACCCATAGAATGCCTAGCTTGCGAAAATACTAACTTATTATAAAGTTGACAAACAATAGCATTATTAGAAGTGGTTGGTTCATTATTCCTATAATCCAGTTTGAAGAGAGAACGTCATTCAAAATGTTAGCTATATAAATGAATGTATTCAAATTAGGTTAGGTTAGAGTTGGAAAGTTATTTACTATTTCGTAAATTACTATATAGGTATAGGTATAGGTGTTTCTATATTTATCTTATAAGACTATATATACTATCTTATACGATATATAAAATATCTTATAAGAAATATATATAATATCTTATAAGAGAGATATATATATATATATATATATATATATAGTAGTTATTTATATGTATTGTTTTTCAATGCGTGTTCTATTAATTTATAACGTGCCCAAGATGATAGGTCATACATTTTAGTTATCATAATTAATGATTAATGATTTATGAAATTACTACATAATTTCTAAATTTTACAATTTATCAATTAAATAATTAATTTTAAAATAAGATATTAAAATATAGTCTAAATATTAAGATATGGTCTAAGATACATTTAACTATAATATTATAGAGAAATGCTTGTAACTAAGTTATCATATGTATTTATTGTACATTTGTAAAAACTATACATTCTTTGCATAGCACAGACATAATGTAAATATCTCTATTCTTGAATTTGTAAGTATTTATTTAAGTTGTTATTTTGTAAAAGATTTATAAATCGTATAACAATACTACCCCATAGTCAGTATTGTTAAATTGCTCACCCACTGAGTGTAACAATAATATAACAGGTGAGAAAACAGTAAAAGAGTTTATTTCCGATTATTCATATGCCGCAATATTATATACTCACAATGATATTAATAAATAGTGTCGAGATTATTAACTATTCCTTTTCCTAGTAATGTTATAATAGATTTGTACAGAATTATAAGTTTAAAGGTTAATCATTTCTTTTAGAAATTAAATGATATTATCGGAGAACAAAGATCATGTTAGCGTGGCTGTGGCTATCCAGTTCTATTAAAGTAACGGTAGTGATGATATTCAATAAAATAGAATTAAATGGATATTAAAATGTGCACGTTTACACGAGTACGTACAATATACGTCGTACATGAATATAATAGTTAGTACACGAGTGATTACATAAGTAATTTCACGAATAAACATACTATATCACTCTGGTAAAAGTAGAAAAGTAATATAATACTGTCTAGGCTAAAGTTTGAATTTACCGTCAAAAGTTTGCCTGCTCCTCCTGTAGTCAAACATTGTCATGAGAGATAGCGTAAACAATTGTACTACTGTCAGGTACCCGGATGTACTGAATATTCTATAATTTGATTAATTATGATCTTTAAATACAACATGTAGTAAATACCCACAAACGTATACATCACCCAACTATACACATATACATACACACACATATATATATATATATATATATATATATATATATATATATATATACATACCCACACTATCAAACAAACATACACCAAACTAGATTTCAATAAATATCCATAAACAAATAAATACGATATTAGACGATTTAAATTGTAACTAAGATATGGCATTCTTTAACATAATAAGTATTTTAAATTAATCAGAAATTAACTTAATATAATCATAAATGTTAACATGCCTTGTTAAAAACTTACAAACTATATTGATAACAGAAAATATGCTATAAACTCTAAAATCCACATTCCTTCCATATGACCATAATGTACATCTTTGAAACAACATCAACACGTATTAAAAATAATTCATTTGAATGATATACATAATTTGAATAAACTTATTCTGACACAAATTCCTGTGTACGACTTAGAACAATACATCATTTCCCTTATCAGATTCGATACACTATCATTACTATCATCCCTATCTTATCAGATTCGATACACTATCATTACTATCATCCCTATCTTATCAGATTCAATACTCTATCATTACTATCATCCCTATCTTATCAGATTCAATACTCTATCATTACTATCATCCCTATCTTATCAGATTCAATACTCTATCATTACTATCATCCCTATCTTATCAGATTCAATACTCTATCATTACTATCATCCCTATCTTATCAGATTCAATACTCTATCATTACTATCATCCCTATCTTATCAGATTCAATACTCTATCATTACTATCATCCCTATCTTATCAGATTCAATACTCTATCATTACTATCATCCCTATCTTATCAAATTCGATACACTATCAGACACAATACCCTATCAGATAAAATACCCAATCAAATACAATACACTACTAGACACAATACTCTATCAGAATTAACATGAATATATATGGGAGTATATACATATTAATAATAATGAATTAATAGAAATACACAAATAATAATCAATAGATAATTACTCATGCGCGACATGAAATATATATACATAGATATATATATATATATATATATATATATATATATATATATATATAATATTTAGTTTACTTCAAATGTATAGTAAAGAAGAAAATAGTCTTTACTCTAGATAAGATTCATAAGATAGGCAAGTCTTTAACAAACCCAAAACTCTTTATCATAGGAATTGCAATAATGCCTCCGAATCGCATTCCCAAGTTGTGGGCCAGAGCGAGTTTTCCAAGATTCACAGCTCTTGAGGTCATTGATTCATTTGCTCCACAAGTGGCGATCTGGCAAGCTATATATATATATATATATATATATATATATATATATATATATAAAGAAATGCATGTAGTTGGAATGTGTATATATCCGTAATTTAAATTATCTTTAAGAAGTATTGTAGAAGTTCCCAGTTAACTTGGAGACCACTGCCAGAGTGTATTTAATACTATACGATGTGTTATGCTAACCCAGCAAATTATTGACACCAATAGTGATGAAGTTAGACAGGCAGATGATATTCGTGTTTCCATTACTCAACGCCAGTGTTGCGTAACACATCGATGACATCATAAACGACAGTATGATCGAAATATACGGGCCTACCGAATCACTGTATCTTCCTGTGTGTAATATCTGGTCAATATAATGTAAATCTAGTGGACAAAGGCATGAAGCATTCACATTAAATCAGCTTATTAATTATTTAATTTATTAGATAACTTTATATGAAAATATAATTTATATATATATATATATATATATATATATATATATATATATATATATATATATATATATATATATGTGTGTGTGTATATGTATATATAAATCTAATAATATTGAATCTAACAATATAGCATTACATATAACACAATATATATAACAATACATATACAACAATGGTACTGCTAATCGTACCGATAATTAAAAGTGATTGCAAACGGTAATAATTAGAACAATTAGTATAACGCTAAGTATTATCTCTGATAATTATAATACAATGTATACCGATAATATCACGTATAACGTTAATAATAGTATTATAATCATAGTAATACTGAAAATTTATACATCGACTATAACTAAACCATAAATGCTACCGAAAAATATACCGCCAACTATAACGTTACATATAAAATGGCATTACTTATAATAAGAACTATAATAATTTATAATATCTCCCTATAAATATATCTAAGATTCTTATAGTAAATGGTTAAGATTTATTTTGTATTTTTTGGGTTCGGGATTGGATTTAGTTTTGAGTTTAAATTTAGGTTTGGTTCTGTTTTGTTTTTGAGTTTGATTATGGGCTTAATACAATATATAGAAACATGTTAAATGTAACTCTAAAATGGTATCGACTACCGGGAATCGTAGAGTCCAAGTGAGGTAGATTTTTGCATTTACATATTTATAAAAAAATTAAACTTAATGTATTTACTATGTAAAATTACATAAAATATTTAATCGAATACCGGGCATTGATGGTTCTATAGCATCTTGTATATATATATATATATATATGTGTGTGTGTGTGTGTGTGTTGTATAATAGTTATATAATACTCACCGAAAAATGTAGAAAAAATAATTTTACAAATAGTAACACAAAATAAACTGTTCCCTAGAATGTGATCATTTTCTCCTCCATTTCTAAGAGCCTAATTATATAGTGCTATTTAGAGCATAATTATATAGTACTATATATAGCCTAATTATATAGTGCTATATATAGCCTAAATATAGTTCTATATATAGCCTAATTATATAGTTACTTATTAATTATGATTATATAATGATTTTTATTATTAAAATGTAGTTTATAGAATGAAATAAATTCAGCTTGTTCTTAATGGGAACACTACTAACATCATAACAAGAATGGTAGACCCAGTAACATGTAGTGCTGAGGAAAATACAAATTTGAAGCAATAGTTGAACAGACAAAAGTGATTTTCCTTTACTGAAACACGGCAGCGATCATTTTTTTATTTATATTAAATTTAAATTTTATTACAGTATTAATGATATGCATATTATACATTTATTAACTAACTTATCTCTATATAAGCTATCAGAATTGTGATTATATTTGTCTGGATTTATTACATCTCCACTTTCATTATCTGTTATATAAATGTTCACTCATTTATATAAAAATATTGTCAGTTAAATGTTGTATACCATTATACATAACTATGCAATTAGAAAGATTAATATTGGTAATTTCGTTTACCAACATCGGTGAATATCTCTTTGGAAATCGTAATCTCCTTTGTCAATATAATTGTTATTCAAACTATTACTATTTCCTTTGTTACTATTTGTTTTATTAGAGGGAGACTGAAATCTCACAGATTTCTCTTTTCGTATTTTTCCAGAATCTCTATATGAATATTCTTCTGATTTATTACTGAAATATTCATTTAAAAATATATTTATAATAATATTTATCATATAATTTCAAATAGTCGAAACAGTTATCGGCAATGAAAATAAGTAGCATACATATAAGATGATTATAATGCTCTATGCAAAATATTTAATGTAAATAATATTGGATTAAAATATATATAGATTAAAAATATATATTTGATAATTAGTAGCAGTTTATATACGTGTTTAAACATATTGCAATCTACATATACTATACATGTACTTCTTATTGAGTATAGTACTCATACAATAGTACATATAAGAAACTATGAGAAATACTTATCTAATCATTAAAATGACCATAACACTGATATAACTTTCCTAATATTAGGATACATTTTAATTCATTGAATTTACCTTAGATTTCGTGGCTTTAGTACATTCGTTTTCCTGTGAAAGAATGCAATCTATATATAGATTATAATTATATAACATTGAAAATGTGTTATAAATTATACCACACATTAAAAAATTTCTTTTTTTAAATAAAAGCCTAATGAAACCACAATTTGAATCGATTTGAACAAAGTAATGCTATTACTGAAATGCATATGTTTATATAATGACCTTCTATGTGGAGGTGCAAATCCAATTTCGGCAATACAATCTGGGCAGTAGGCTCGGGTACAACTAGTCAAACAATATTAATTATGTATATCTATATTATACAATATTATTTAGGTTTCGTGAACATATGACTAATTAAGCGAAATGCAACGTATCTCCTCACAAAATAGCTATACTTGCTTATATAAAGTAAATAAGATAGAAAGCGGTACAATATATATATTATTATCTATAAATACACACACACACATATATATATATATATATATATATATATATATATATATATATATATATATATATATATCCTAGATGGCGTGGACCCGACGTTGACTGATATTCGATAACATATTTTATGGTATTTTTTATATATATCTTAGATAAACTGTATTGTAATAAGTATAATTTTATTTTGATTTTCTTAGGAAATAACTAAATATATTGGGACCTTCGATACCCGATAATTGATTTAATGTTAGTTTTAGTTTGAATATATTTCTCTAATGTGTATGATATAATTAAACACAACATTAAATCCAAAACTAAACACAATATTAAAACCTCCACAAAATACTAACATTCATATATATATATATATATATATATATATATATATATATTGAGCTAAGTATGTTGTTGATTACCAATTAATCCGTTAACTAATCGATTAACTAATTATAATTCATGGCTTCTTTAATATATCCGATAAATAATGAAATAAAGAAATAATAAAACAGAACTGATACAAATGTTATATTAAATTAATGCTAAAAGGAAATAGTTCTAAAAATAGTAAAATTAGCTAAGATAGTTAAAAACTCTAAATAATTAAGTTAGGAACCCACACGGCCTATATAGAATGACATTATAAAACATCGTCAGCTATATTTAGTCATCTTGCATTGTGTGATTGATGAATAATTAATAATTCTGTAGAATCATATACGACTGCAATCGTAGTTATATATATTCGATTATATGTTCTATTATCAACCTATATTGTAGAATCTGTTATTAGATACTAGTTCCAGACATAATATTGTTTAAATAAATATTATGATCAAATAAGAGAGAATATATTTTAGAGTAAATTTGCCATATATGGTTATAATTAGAAGTATATTAATTTAAAAGTAATTGAAGTTACATATGATGTTTCATTGTAGATTAAAATAATTTACAGCGAATGTTACTTCATCCATTTGATTATATAGTAAGAATACATTGAGCTTATTGACTCTACGTTCTACTAAATTAGAATTCAGAACTTATGATATATCGCCTATAGTTAAAATATCGGATTAATTTGATAATTTTACATTAAAAGAAATACTTTATTCTTTTCCCTACCAAAAACGCTTTGAAGATTTATTCATAATTTATTTTGGGTATATTGTTATTTGAAAAAAGTTGCATTTTTTAACAATATTGGCTTGTATTATTCTACACTGCGACAAATAATACGACACACGGTAAGATATGGCTTCATACATTTAATATATACATTTTCGTGGTTAAATAGTTGAATCCGGAATTTAGGCAATCAAAGGAGGTAGGCTAACAAGGTAATTTAACACCTATTAAATGCCTAAATAGATGCAATTTTAATCACCATTTATTGCTTTAATTCTAACAATCCCATTAGAGATACAAATTGCAGAATAATTAATTAATTAAATTGTAGTCTATATCATTTAATACCCTATTATAATTTTAAAATGTAGTTATATCTATAGGTCAATATATTGATCACTTTAAAATAGTAACTCGTAAGAGAGAGATTAGTAACTCGTGATAGATCTATGATGGTTTCTATTTAAAGTCTGTAACAAATTGTTGATATGCATTACATTTGTAATTAATCAAAAATATCAAATAATGAGTATTATGTTATATAACCGAAAGAGTTTTTAAAGTTTCGCCAAATGATACATATATTTATTTTTTTATTTATCTGAATAATTTGTCAAATATAAACTTATTAAGTGACTTTGATTATTAATGCAACTAAAAAGCTTGTTAATTATAAGTAATGCCCTTATAAAAGGCAAACAACGTATCAAGTTTGCTGCTGGCAACTCCTTCTCATTGCGTGCATTTTACTACAAGCAGCATCCTTAACATTGGAGTATATATAAAATACGGTATATTTATTTCAGTTTTAATATAATTCATAGATTTATTGTACTGTTCGATGTACTCATTAATACGGAACTAAACATATTTATCGTATTAATGTAACCTTCTGTGTGTATCTGAATTCGATCTTCTCTTCATTGTACTTTCTTATAAGTAATTTAAAGTAATACAAGTGGAAATATATATATATATATGTTTATTTATATTTATATTTAAATTTTAAAATTATTTGTTATTAAAAATATATTTACTATATTTGCCTATAATATAAAAAATATTATTTAATGTTGTTATTTATAATATACGTTAAGGTAATATGTAATAACTATGGAGAAAATCATATTACCTTTATTAATAAATCTGACGAGAATAACTAAAATGTCCTATTCAATTATGCAGCAACTTGTAACTTACAAGTATTGTTTTTATTCTATTATATAATACATTATATTTTAATAACTATAGTTATCAATTTATTCCTATGAGAAATAACTTCATTTCAGTTTGGGAATAAGTAAAATTAGAATAGGTTAAGTTATATTTGAATATTCATAAACAATATATAGATTACTTATAATAATACTCAATAATCTAATAATAATATTTAATCAATTCAATTTATATATTAATCCTAATTATTTTATATAGATGTCATAGTTACAGTAAATAGAAGGTTATAGCAATAATAACATTATAAAAAAGAATGCATTTCTAACTAGCTCATTTAGTGTTTATTGTGTAAATAAGCTGAATACACTAATTCTGATAAGTGTTCGTATGGCATTAGAGTAAAATCAAACTAAAAATAGTAAATTAGCAATAAGTTGCTTAACTAAGTTTTTTCTCGCTTCGATTAAAAAGGTTCGTCTTCGGAAGTAAGTCTTATAATAACTCGATGCGTGGAGTAACTCGGAATAAATTGATGTCGTCGGTGTAGCCGTTATTGGATCCGTTCGCGTTGTCGATGTAATCGCGGCGACCCTTCGCTAACTTTGTATACTACTGTAAGTGCCCTTGGGAGGTCGGTAGAGCTTAGGAAACATCGACAACTGCAACGTGTTGAACGCATACCTACGGTGACCCGTGTTGCGTCTGGTATTTTCCCTCCTCACTCCTTGGCTAGCGAATGTTGTAAATCATAGATAAAATACGGATTTGCATAATATTTCACGATTATCTATTAGTATTATTTATATGGTAATGCCAAAGATAAAGTTTGCAGTAAAAAATATATTAACCTTCTGAGTGAGTCTAAAAGTCTTTGGATGTCAGTTTCTACGAAATGTGAGTTCTTTAAGATCTTTGCTTGTTCGAGCGTTATACTCATCGCAGTTCTGTCTTTAGCACTTTTACAGGAAGTGAAACGCACAGCGCTCATTTTCCTCGATAACTTTATAAAGAAAATGAACATTTCAGTAATTATAATTAGAAGTGAAAAGTAAATCAAATATCAATTAATCTTTTAGGAGATTCAAAAGATAAATATTAGTTATCTATTTTTTTAATCTACATATTTTGTAAACCTCACTTGCCAAGTGTAAAATTTGTACATTTTTTCCTATTTTATTATTAACATTCATATCTAATTTTCGGTATATTTCTTCGAGTGATTTCATTTCTATGGGAGTATAGATAAATTATATTATTATAAAATTAAGAAATAAAAAGGCAATCCTAAAATAACATAATTAATTATCATATTAACATTATGTCAAATACATATTTTAGAAAATAACCATTAGTGTCCAATATTGACAAAGACATAAACTTTTGCATATATTCATATATGTTACTACTTGCTGTATAATTAATATTTTCTTGAATTTCAGTAGAATTAATCCTGAGAGAAATTATTGAATATTAATTGAAGTTAAATATTATTTTATGATTGAAATGCGATCAAATATAGCTTGCGAAATAAATAATAACCTAAATGTAAAATATAAAAAGAAAATAAATTAAAATATATTCAAGATAAAATATGAATGAATCAAAATAGTATAACAAAATTTATGTTTTGTAAAAGCATTTTTACTATTATATGTAATCATACCCTGGATATATGAAAGGAATTCATTTATAAGTAGATTTTAAATTATTATTACAAAAATAAAATAAGGAACTTAAATTTAAAAAAAAGAAAGAATATGTTTGCAATATTATTACACAAAGATTTAATTTGATATTTAGTCATAGAATCTAACTTAGCAAACAAATGTCTTATTAAAGGAAAGTAATTAACTACACAACATATTGACTATATCATATACACAGATTATAGACTTACATATTAATAATAAAAATAATAGATAATATTCATGAGATAGAAAATAAAAGTAAAAACCCAAAATAGTAATACAAAATAAAATAATTTATTTTATTAAATTATATCACTACTAAAAACTCATGGAGATTAGAAATAGCCTGGATATGAATTATCGTCATACACATTTTATAATAATGTAAAATATTATTTAATTATTATATAATTACTATAATTAATATTAGTTTATATTAACCATAATATTTTCAATCTGAAATATAATTACATGCAGTTAACCTAATTATTATTATTAAATTAGATATTACAAATTCCTCAATTCAGGTAAGCTTAAATTAATATTCCATATTACCAAAAAGCCTTTCCAAACCCATACTAACTTCTCAGCTAACGTAGCTATTTCATTAATGCCAACTGTGAAGAAACATGTATGTATTCTGAAAGGACGTCCACTCCTTAATTCCGGCGAGTATGAATTTAAGACATCAAAAGGAAGAGGGATTTGAACTGAGAATTTCTTTCTGGAAAAGTAATGAGTGATAGATAAAATGTGTTATAATATATTCAAAAGGTGCAATTAAATAAAATCCTAATATAAATATTATTATACTGTGACTTTGAGAAAGTAAATTGTATACATACTAAGGTAATATTTTCACATGCAAAAAATGTAATACAATTATATTTAATAAGAACATTCATAAAATAATAATTACTAAAACTAAAAATAAAGTGATTTTAATTAATTGCTAATGAAAACATTTTAAAATGTCATTTATAAATATTATCTATAATGAATGTAGATTGTTATGTTTATAATTGCATAGTAATCAATGTACTTTAATATCTATATAGATCTTAATTAGATAACATTCGTTAAATAATTCTATCTGTTATTCTATTCTATGTCATATTATATGAAAATGAATTTCATAGAAATAACTTCATTTTAAAATGTAATCTAAATACATTTTTTATTGCCATAAAGCTCATTTTCTATTATATCTAATCATATTCTAAGGTTATATGAAATGAATGAATTTAAAAATTGATTATAAATTATTATTACAAATATAAAATCAGGAACTATAATTTTAAAAACAAAACAATATGTTTACAATATTATTGTATAAAGAATATATTTGATATTTAGAAATTTATAAAATCTACATTAGCATACAAATATCTTATTAAAGGAATGGACAAAACAATACATTGACTATATCATATACACAGATTATAGATTTATATATTTATTAAGCTCAATAATAGAAAATAAGTAAGAAATAGAAAATAAAGATAAAAACCCATTTTGAGTAATAATCGGGAAAACTGCATTCGATGACAATGAGAAAGTTAAGTTCTCATGGAGTATGGCCGACACAAATCTCATATCTTCGAGCATTCCTTTCTCTTGACCATGGCAACTTAGTAGACTCTCTAATTCAGGCCATAGTACATTATACATTTATTTGCTTGAAGAATTAAATGGAGTATTATGTGAGGAACATATCATAATTAAATTGATTTCATGTTAGATTATCTCCAACAATGAATTACATAATAATAATTAAATATTTTATATTTATAATTACATGTTTTGTTTTTATAATTACATGTTTAAATTATAATTACAATTATAAATATAATAACTAACCAAAATAGAACATTGGTCCAATTTGATCAATAATTCGACACCAATTCTCTTCTTGGTGATGAGTTAATAAAGAAGTATACATTGCAATGACAAGTGAGACAAGCTGATGAGGGTGAGATAGGGGTATAATAAATGAGGTGATAGTGAGATGGGAGTGGGACAAATGAGGTGAGAGTGAGACAAATAGGGGAGAGTGAGATAAATGAGATTAGGGTGATATTAAAGTGAGATATGCGGTGATAGTGAGATAGGAATGAGACAAATGAGGTGAGAGTGAGATAGGGATGAGACAAATGAGGTGAGAGTGAGATAGGGATGAGACAAATAAGATGAGAATTAAATAGGAGTGAGACAAATGAGATGAAAATGAGATGGGAGTGAGACAAGTAATATGATAGTGAGATAGGAGTAGGACAAATGAGGTGAGAGTATGATGTGAGTGAGAAAAGTGATATGAAGATAAAATAGGAGTAAGACATATGATGTGATAGTGAGATATGCATGTGACAATTGAGGTAAGAGTGAGGTAGGAGTGAGGAAGGAGAGAGACAAGTGAGGTTAGGGTGAGATAGAAGTGAGATAAATGATATGAAGGTGAATTAGGAGTGGAGCAAATGAGGTTAGAGTTAGATAGAAATAAGATAAGTAAGGTGATAGTGAGATGAGGGTGAGACAAGTGAGGTGAGGGTGAGACATGTGAGGTGAGGGTGAGACAAGTGAGGTGAGGGTGAGACAAGTGAGGTGAGGGTGAGACAAGTGAGGTGAGGGTTAGGGAATTGAGGTGAGGGTGAGACAAGTGAGGTGAGGGTTAGACAATTGAGGTGAGGGTGATATAAGTGAGGTGAGGGTGAGATAAGTGAGGTGAGGGTAATACAAGTGAAGTGAGGGTGAGACAAGTGAGGTAAGGGTGAGACAAGTGAGGTGAGGGTGATACAAGTGAGGTGAGGGTGATACAAGTGAGGTGAGGGTAAGACAAATGAGGTGAGGGTGAGACAAGTGAGGTGAGGGTGAGATAATTAAGGTAAGGGTGAGACAAGTGAGGTGGGGTGAGGCGAGTGAGGTGAGGGTGAGATAAGTGAGGTGAGAGTGAGACAATTGAGATTTGGGTGAGACAAATGAGGTGAGGGTGAGATAAGTGAGGTGAGGGTGAGATAAGTGAGGTGAGGGTGATATAAGTGAGATGAGGGTGAGACAAGTGAGGTGAGGGTGAGACAAGTGAGGTGAGGGTGAGACAAGTGAGGTGAGAGTGAGACAATTGAGATGAGGGTGAGACAAGTGAGGTGAGGATGAGACAAGTGAGGTGAGGGTGAGACAATTGCGTTGAGAGTGATAAGAGTGAGGTGAGGGTGAGATAAGTGAGGTGAGGGTGAGATAATTGAGGGTGAGACAAGTGAGGTGAGGGTGAGGCGAGTGAGGTGAGGGTGAGACAAGTGAGGTGAGAGTGAGACAATTGAGGTGAGGGTGAGTCGAGGGTGAGACAAGTGAGGTGAAGGTGAGACAATTGAGGTGAGGGTGAGACAAGTGAGGTGAGGGTGAGACAAATGAGGTGAGAGTGAGGCGAGTGAGGTGAGGGTGAGACAAGTGAGGTGAGAGTGAGACAATTGAGGTGAGGGTGAGCCAAGTGAGGTGAGGGTGAGACAAGTGAGGTGAGGGTGAGACAATTGAGGTGAGAGTGAGATAAGTGAGGTGAGGGTGAGATAAGTGAGGTGAGGGTGAGATAAGTGAGGTGAGGGTGAGACAAGTGAGGTGAGGGTGAGATAAGTGAGGTGAGGGTAAGACAAGTGAGGTGAGGGTGAGACAATTGAGGTGAGGGTGAGATAAGTGAGGTGAGGGTGAAATAAGTGAGGTGAGGGTAAGACAAGTGAAGTGAGGGTGAGACAAGTGAAATGAGGGTGAGATGGGAGTGAGAACAGTGAGGTGAGGATGACATGAGGAATAGTTTAAGAACATATATGGTTGGTTGTAAGGATTAGGAATGTTTAAGAATTGGGATTAGTTGTTAGAACAATTTCCATACTAACACCTTGACAAAAACAAATATTCTTCCGTTTCTTCATGTTGTAAACTGTAAAAAGATTTTCTGTGGGGAGCTGTAAATTATTAGATTAAGGTTAAGAATTTTTGAAACTCAGAAATTCTATTTTAATTTAGAAACGATAGTTAAAAAAGTTATGGATTGTTGAAATCAGGTGGTTGATACTACTAATAATCGATAATGTAGAGGAATGTAAACTATCTAATGAATTTTCTTAATACACATTATAGACATATTAGATACATTATACGCATTATAAACATCCAATATATAATAGATAAATTATATGTATATAATACGCATCAGATATATAATGTTAAAATTCCAATGTCATTTTAGAATTGATATATAAATTATTAATCAACAAAAATTAAATTTTTGAAGTGTTTGAAAATTAAATTTTTTATAAATATATATTTTGTTTCGAATAATTAAAAATACAATCTTTTTATTATCTATTTAAATTTGAAAAGATATAAAACTTAATAAATGCTGTAATATGATTATTCATCATATTTAAAGGATATATAATTTTTTATAGAATACATATAGACAGGTTAACATATAGATAGTTGGGTGAAGAGGTGGTTAAACAGGAGGTTGATTGTAATAATAACAATGCTATATTATGATTTTAATTCATGTTTTCGAAAATAAATAAAATATGATTTCATAAATTTCATCGCTTCATAATTTTCTCAGAAAATGAAATTTTGCAATACAAATTTAAAGCATTTTTTTCTTGGGAACAATTTTAAGTCGAAAATATTGAAATTATTAAAAAAGTTTTTATTTATTCAGAGTCAAGCTGCCTGATAGCCGTCTGATAGCCCGACTAACTAAACAACTAACAATATTAACTAATCTAACTCCGTTGATTAGCACAAAGTTCATTAATATTGATTATCCATTTGTTTTTGATAATTAATAATTTAGAGCAATCAGAGATAAAATTGAATAAACTATAGCATCTACAATAGGTAACATTTAGGGAAAGGTATGCTTGAAAGATATATGTTACACTCTAAAATATCTACCAACCATGTGAGTGTTGATTCCTCCGCTTTTGTAACCCATAGAGAAAGCAGTAAACGCTCCAACGGTAAAAATATCGAATAAATCATCTACAAAGATAATAGATTATAAAAAGGTGTGTGAAAAGGTAAAATATAATATTACGCTATAGGTTAAGAATATTCTAAACACCCAGACAGTTTTCTAAACAAGGTTATAATAAATATATTGCCTATGAACATGTATTGTGATATATGTATAGCAAACCAGGAGAATTCTCCTGTGTAATTACAGTTCGATGCAAATGAAAATTTGTAGGTACATGCGACATCAGAATATTCTCCTTATCGATGCTTTGCTTGTAGAAATCTTCAGAAATGGCAATTTTGTAAATGGAATAGAATTGCCAGTTTGTATGCAATGGTATTTGCCATGGTGATAACTTGTACACACATTATTAATTATCATAATACTAATAATAACAATAACTATATATTGATTACAAAGAAAATTTCGGAATGAAGAAATTCTCATACATTCTAATTTCCTTGTAATTTATATATATTGAATATATTTGTAACCTTTGCTATCTGAAATCATGTTTAAACAGTCTCCATAGTATTTCAAAAGGTCGTTGCCCAATTCAAAGCACCTCAGCCTATCAGCATTTTCGACTAGATTGTTAATCACTTCTTTTTCTTCAACAATATAGATTTTCCTACATATATTTAATTTAATTATTATAATGCCTTACAAAGCGATTGCAGAAATTCCTAAAATATCTTCAGAAATAGTTTGAATTCAATTACTATGGATCACTATTATATCTGCGAATTCATTCTAAATTTGTTTATAAATAATAATACGCAGAAGGGACTATGAGGTTTTGACGACGAAATCATAAACTAGTTATTAGGGGCAATAACAGAATTTGTTCGGCGAGTCGAAAGCTGAGCCGCGTTCCCGCGAGGTGTTCAGTAAGGTCGACGTGACCGCACTTGTCAGCATTCGTAGGCGGATCCGCGCGGTCGGAATCCTCGGAGATGCGACGGGCGTGCCTTCGAAATCGGAATTCGCAGGTGTAGATGTTGGCCGCCAGGTGAGGGTAAATGCAGTCCGGCGGTTTGTAGAACAGCGAACACAGGCGAGACTTCGATTTCGAGGACATGCGCGAAATCCTCTGCGAATACGTTAAAAGAACGGGGTTCAGTGGAAATGGAGAGAAACGGAGAACGATGCCGGGGAAGGATGAAATATAGATAGAAAGGGAAGGCGGGAAGAAATAAGAGTAGGATTAAAGTTAATTGTTAAGAATTAAGGGTAGTTAATGTATTTTAGGAGGAAAGAAGGTTTGGGAGGAAAGAAATTTGATGTAGGTAATAAGGAGGTTTAGTTTGGAAAAAAAGAATGATAAGGAGTGAAGACAATTTGAGAGAGTAACATTTAAGGAAGGAGGAATAGAATTCATTTTAGGTGATATTAGTTTAAGATGTAATGATATTTAATAGAGATTGAAGTTTATGAGATAGAGAAGTTATATAGAGAAGCATAAGAATGATAAGAAGCTTGAGAAGGCAATTGGAATTAGACAAGCAAATGAGAATTAGAAAAGCAAAGGTGATTTAGTGTTTAAGTATTGCTGTAAATAAAAATATAATTGAACTTTTTGGTCATTAGAAGAAAGTTTTTCTTCAGTCATTAAATCATCGATGTAATCCGCTGTGATAACAATTTCTCCGCAACTCTCCATTTTCGCACTGACATATCAATATTTCAATCATAGAATTATTTGGAAAACACAATTTAGTCATATAAAGAATGAAATTTGAAAACGATATTTATAGTTCTTATTATAAAAATAAATAATGATGTAATAGTAAGATAATAATGAAATATGTCTTTACTAAATGGATACAGATCCTAAAAGTGTCTATAAATACCAGTCTTTACTAGATAGCTACATACCCCATTAGTGGCTTTTTGATTGTAAAACTTTCCTCCAGTAGAATTGAACCGATTGATAAAATACAACTTCCAATTTCAATTGCCTAGAAATTGAAATCAAAGTAAGTTACATGTTATCGGAGGCTGCAGAAAACATTATAAATGATGTAATGCTAAATGATGTAATGCTAACAGTCATTGACATCTGTTCTCTTATATCTTTGCATATGAACTTTAGGTGAGTTGCAGATGAAATTTTATCACTTTGTTTGAAAATGATTTTTACTTGGTAAAATGGATTGAGGCAATCCTGTAAAAAGTAAATATTATATTAATTAAATCTATTACTTCTAAATATACTTAAAAATCATTGGAGAATTAAACTGTATAGATTATATATACACGAGTTTAGATATTTGCATGTAATTCTAGATATATAATGTAATAAATTAAGATAAGTATCTATGATGGGATAATAAATAAATTAAAATTAACTTCTACAATTTCAGTCTGATGGTGAAGATTCCAGAAAGTATCAAGATCCGGATTTCCAGCAGTTTTGTTTGAAATATACACCTCAACCATACTGTTGAAGGTCTGAAATAAACATCTCAAAAAATAAATAGATAATGAATATTAGTAATCTTATCGATATGAATATATTTCGTGGCAATAGAGTATTTATTAAATTTCTAAAATACGTTCTACTGAAACATGCAGACACATATAGTTCTGCAATCCAAACCTATTCGTGGTAGGAAAAGAAACATTAAGATCCCTGCATGAGATTATCAACTCCAATGTTGAATTTGTACACAATGCTTTAGAAAGGAGAGGATATTCAATTAGTGAAATTGTATTGGTTAGAATTCATTTATAATGTAATTTATTATATAATAATTAATTTTTGAATGTTTAAATAAATTAATTTAGATAATATTATTAATCAGATATTTAATAATTATTAATTATTATCTCAATAAAGTAATTATATTATTAATTAATCTTAAGTCACGAAATCATAGTTTCATTTTAAGATAGGTTTCAAGTCCAAAGTCTAACTGTTATCCGATATCATTGAAATGCCATCGGGTAAAGTGAAGTTATCTTCCAGTTGGCTACAACGTTCCTGTAAATCAGAAGACAAAAAAGAATAGTAAGAAACAAATTAATATTCATAAGTTATGTGAGCAAATCGTCATTGAAAATTAACAAATTCCCTCGCGTCTGCAAATTTATACACGTTTTCGCGTATGGTACATTTTCTTACAAAACCCATAAAACAATCATAGTGTAATCATATCAGCCTTTTACTTGAACTACAATCCTCTTATGTATTAATTGGAAATGTTTCAATAGATAATTTAGATAGTAGATTTGTAAATTATAGTCAAATGTCTAGTTGTGGTTTCTTATCAGATATTTCTATTTTGTTTAGTAAATTAAAATTATGAGAAGAAAATCTTAAAAATTTTCAAAGGTTTTAAATTAATATTAAAAATGTATTAAAATGTGTGTACTTATATTACAATTATAATTTAAATCAATTTCTTTTTATGATTAAAGTTTTATGGATTTTTTCAATTTTTTAAAAAATACAATTGAAAATCTTGATTTTTTTATATTATAACTGGATGTCATATAAATATAAAATTGTTTAATTTGATTTATAAATTAATATTAGGTGGAAAATAATAAATATTGTTTTGAATATATAAGCTCTTGCAGCATTTTAATATTATCTATTTATTATTCAAGCTGATTATATTGTTTTAATATTATTATAACAGCGAAAGTCATTGGCGATTTTAATCAATCAATAATATATTAGATAGAAATATCGATACATATATATATTATAGTTATAATATATATTTATGTAAATACAATGTTTGGGTACTAATTCCGAATCTGTTATTAATATTTAATAATCTCTGGAAATATATTTTAAAGCATGGGTTTATCACAAATCTAACAATAGAAAGAGATTTAGACGTTACACAATATATTATATAACTATGATATTAATATCTCGTTAATTGACTTATTTATATATATATAACTACAATGATTATGCAATCGGGATAAAAAAGACATTTTGGAGGCATCGAGGGTCACGAAATCTTTAATATTATAGAATCTCTTGACATTTGATTGTACTCCATACTGGCTCTCATATTTATTTATTACTCGAATTATATTTTGAATAAGAATTAGTTTAAATCTCTTCGGGAAATTAATAATAACCTCTAGGATAAATTTATTACAAATTTATATGTTTCGTAAATAAAGTATAAAGTGAATTAATATAATTAATTTGATCTAAATCCAATTACAGTAAAGTGAATACATAGAATGCAGATATTGTATTGTTAATTACTTTGAGGGCAGTTAGATGGATATTCATCCTTTCGGAGCTTGCCGATGTTAGCGTCGTCACCCATTTCTTGAGAGAAGATTCACTATCTGTGCAAATCTTTAGTACAGTTTCTCCATCTTGAAATTCTTAGATCGGTCACAAGATAATTTGCATTATTCGCAGAATACAGAAAGAAGATGAAGCCGTATTAATATCGATGGTCTATTATAGAACTAAAATAGCTAGGAAAAAATGTATTCGACATGAATATCGTATAGAATCTAGTCTATAGATAACTTGTATAATATAGTTGATAAATTATCTTTATGAAATGGATATTGGGAATATTATATAGTAGATTTTAAAATAAAATAATAAATGATATATACTACATCAATTAAATGTGATTATAACAATGTAATATACAATTAGATAGAGGTTTAACACCCCAACAACTATACAATATGACCAGTACGTTGATATCATTAGTTACAAGATTATAGAAAATCATATAGTATATCTGCATTTCGGATCTGGTTAGAAACTACGCCATAATGATTACAATGTACCAATACCAACCAATTATAAATGAAAACTCGACTTCGGAACATATATTCAGAGAGTAACGCTCCATTATATATAAACAATGCACGCCGGATTTCTAGGTAGATAATTAGTGTAACGCATAATTAGTCAGTTGGTGCGATTAATAGACATATACCAACATGGTTGATTCCTTTGAACATGAACAGCAAGTTTCCGTATATCCTCACGAAGTGTTTAACATATCCTGAGTAATTTAGTAAACATAATAATCATTGCTAATTCAATATGATCTTACAGTCTGCTAAATCATAGAATTTCTAGGAATAACAATTTATCTAAGTTAATATTTGATTCGTTTACAAATTAATCCTCGATAACTAATATAGACCTGACTGCTTTTTAAATAGTCCGTCTGTCTTTTCATAAATACCGAGCACGCCTTCGAGATCAAAAGAAGAAGAGGGTAATTCGGCTATCAGAGCAACTGCCTTGTGATTAAACCTCATGATCGTCTAGGAAGCTACAAAGATTTAAGAAATTACATTAACGAGGTAGGATTACATTAACGAGGTAGGATTACATACAAAAGATATTTAGAGACTATTGTTTATTTATTATAAATGTAAATATAATATGGATGAATAACAAACAATTAAAATTAAATTTAATAAAATTAAATATAATTTAATAACAAATCATAATATTTTAGCTTCAGCAACACATAAAGATAAACATGTATTGTTTTATATTAAAACTATAGGATACATTTAATAAATGAATTCAATGCTCTATATTTATATATGAATTTTTTAATAAATATTATAACTACTTTGTAAATAACTGATTAGACTTGGACACAAATATAATTATACAAAGTTAAAGTATCACACATTTACATATTAGTAATACAATTTAGAGAACAATGATAAATGAAAGTAATTAGGTCAAAATCAATGTATATTATTAATTTGTTATTAATGAAAATAATATTACCAATTAATAAAAATATCACATTCTATATGAAAATATAATCAATTCATTCATTAAAATGTAATGCAAAATTTGAAGAAAACTTAATGTTAAATGTTAACTCACATTTCCATTATTAGTCAAATTAAGATAATGGAAAAATATATCCATATATCCACTATATGTCCACTATATATCCACTATATATCCACTATATATCCACTATATATCCACTATATGTCCACTATATATCCACTATATATCCACTATATATCCACTACATATCCACTATATATCCACTATATGTCCACTATATATCTACTATATATCCGCTATATATCCACTAATATATCCACTATATATCTACTATATATCTACTATATATCTACTATATATATACTATATATCCACTATATATCTACTATATATTCACTATATATCTACTATATATCCACTATATATCCATTATATATCTACTATATATCTACTATATATATACTATATATCCACTATATATCTACTATATATCTACTATATATCTACTATATATCCACTATATATCTACTATATATCCACTATATATATACTATATATCTACTATATATCTACTATATATCTACTATATATCCACTATATATCTACTATATATCCACAATATCCACTATATATCCACTATATATCTACTATATATCCGCTATATATCCACTATATATACACTATATATCCACTATATATCTACTATATATCCACAATATCCACTATATATTCACTATATATCCACTATATATCTACTATATATCTACTATATATCTACTATATATCCACCATATATTTACTATATATCCACTATATATCCACTATATTTTATTATATATCCACTATATATCCACTATATATCCACTATATATCCACTATATATCTACTATATATCTACTATATATCTACTATATATCTACTATATATCCACTACATTTTCACTATATATACACTATATGTATACTATATATATATTATATATTCACTATATATTCATTATATATCTAATATATATCTACATTATATGCACTATATATACACTTTATTCTTGTATTCTCATGATATCTTTCAAGTCAATTATCTCATGAACTCATTAGTAATTGTCTCTCCAGGTAGTAAGAGTTTAATCAATAAAATTGTGATGATTTCAAGTACAAATTCACAAGAATATGTATTGAAGTTAGGTTCATTTTCTTAGAATAATTGTTAATTCATAAGTATATTATAATATATTGCTTTCAACTTGATTGTATTACCTGTACATTATTTAGATTATATAACAAAGATCATCACAAAGATTATGACAAAGATTCAGCACTCAATATTATGATTAACCTTGTTTAAGAGTCAATCGTAACATATTATAATTTAAAATACATTTTCATTACAAATAATATTAATGAGCATAGTATATTGGCCATTCGATTAGATACGTTCTTGATTAAATGGTAAAACTATAAACAGTCAATTTGATGCAGGTAATTAATCTGCCAAGACATTAGCAGGCATCTTGGGTATGAGATGAACATAGCAGAGTACATCATTGATCATGGTGAGTATTCAGGTTAAAATAGACATATATCATACTGAACAGATGAGTATTAATCTGGCCTATGAATCCGGTTATATAATAACATCAACGGCATATACCTGGTTAGATATCTATTACAGACTAACATACACAATTATATATACACACATATATATTATAAACACACATAGCTCAACTTTATATATAAATATATAAATTTATATAATTAATAAAATAGTTTATTTTTATATAGGTATTGCCAATGTTAACACACTTTTGGTAAATTTAACAGTTAAATGTGTATAATAACAGTCATACGGCAAATATAACAGGTATGTGTATATTAACAGGTCAAGATCCATTTAGGAAGGTATAATGACTACTGTCAAGATAACATAACAACAGTATATGATTTGATTTTATTAATGTTAAATTATTACATTTTATAATTTATTCTTATGAACTAATATACATGCATTAGCTGCAGTAAGATTGACAATGCAGAAAGATTAACAATGGCAATGATGCAATCGTCAATGATCAGTGTCGTCTTTAGTATCATATCAGAGGCAGTACCTACGTTTCAAAGCAAGAATATAATGCTACAATAGTTGGAGATGTAAATATAATGTTGGTTTACTGTACATGTGCAAGAGTAAAATATCTAGTCAAAATAAACAATTTCTAAGAATATTTAGGAGATTCCTGTAACGGTTGCATTTCAACTTGAGAAATGACCACAAACTCAAATTATTATAGAAGGTGCCAGAATATACTAGTAGATTTAAATGGTTAAATATGTACTGTAAAGGTAGATAAGAAATAAACTTGAGAGATCCAACAGTTAAGTGATCTCCGGGGGAATACTGTTATGGATTTCAATTCGTAAGGCTTCCTTAAGAGGGCTGGAAACATACACCCGTGCACTTATGTTCATCTAAAATATCTCCTTTTTTAGAACAAAAAAGGAACTCTATTGAATACCTCCATTCAATGGGAGTTACCTCATTATTCCATTTGATAACAAAATAGGCAGTCGAGATTTGATAAATAAATTGTTAAAACTACCTTTAAAACTATATATTTTTGTAATCATATAAAATTGATCTATATAAATATATATTTGCATATTCTAATCGGTGATTATATATTTAAAGAGGCGATAAGCTGAGTAAAATTCTTATTAAAGATGAGTAATTTATATTTTTAACTTGAACGTTAAAAGTGTCGAAAGTGACGAAATCGAACTCACATATCGCATGTATAAGGTGCCTGCTACTAGATGATAACTCTTAGATAATAACTAAATTATTTACATGATAACTAGAAATCATTCAACCATAACGGTATATTTATTTAACGTTTAGCTACCGCCATGCGCGCTGTTAATATTTTATACTGCCTTCATTCATATACACTAATAAAAAACCTGAGCTTTCGAGTGAATTCGCTATATCAACATAAGCGTTATATTCATTTCCTATGTCATCTTCAGTACCATGGCTAGAGAATACGACTGTGTTTGTTTTCTAACGTATACATACTATTTTAAATATATATATTATATTAAATACATTTTGAAATTATTCTTTTCTCATTCCAATAAATTATTTATTTTTATAATCTTTGTATTAAATTAAACTATAGATATTAAAATAAAGTTAAGCTTCAAATATACATTTAGATAATACAGGGTTTAAATAGTTTAAGATACATATTATATAATACAATCGTTGATCATATTTATATTAATATTACATAAGTTATGCTTTATTTTATATTTATAAAAAAACAACCATAATTTTAATCTAGGATTTGATTGAACCTATTTTTTAATAATAATTACTATTACGTTTTAGTGAAATACAGATTATGAATTTTAATCTGTGTGATATATCCGTTAATCATATTTGTTACCCAAATAAAAACATTATTTATTAAAACTAATGCAAATATATATAGTGTAAAAACTCAAGTAATGAATATTATTTATAATACAAGTAATATACAAAGTTAATAATAAATTGTATATATTAATTGTAAATTAATTTATAGCATATTCGATAGCTAAAAAATTACAATATTTGTATCGGTAATACATAATATAATTCTTATGGAGGAGTCAAAGATACAATAAGCTTAATAAAACTCACCATTGTTTGATATTTTATTATTTAATATTATTGAAAATTATTCTTCTCATTTTGGAAATAAAACAGATTTGGTATGTTTTTATTATTTAAAATGAAATATACAAAATGAAGTAGATCGAACGCATATCACATTGTCTATTGAGTTGATGTGAAATGAGACCACAGAAAAAATGTTATTCAAGTATTATTAAATAAATCGTTATCAATGGTTCGGGTTTGAAAGATGACCAGGAGATGACTACGAAGTGGATACACGTCAGCGGTTTCGGGAGAGACCGATTAGCCATTTTATGCGACAATCCATCACCTCGCGGAATCTCCGAATTGAACTGAAATTCTCACCGGTCTCCAGAAATGATCTAGCCATATTCGCCATCAATATAACCACTGCGTGATTTAGTGTAATTTAGTGTAATTTAAAGCAATTTGGTGTAATTTAGATGGCTGTAAGCGTAGGGAGTTTGGATGATTGCCGTATAGTATTACGCTTTCGAAGGAGTTTTTACATAGACAGGTGTAGGTGATATCAGATGAATTTGAGATGATGAGTTTCATAAATTATATGAATATTGAATTAAAAAATATTTGAGTAAATATGAAATAGTTTTAAAAAGAGAAAATACCTTTAGGTAGTTCACCAAACATGTGATCTAAATCAAGTATAGCTAGTGTAAAGTGTTTCGCCATCGATCTAAATAAATCCTGTGGAATTGTTTATAATATTCAAGTGAATTATATTTGTTATTAATAATAATGTATTCATCTGTTTGATATCCATTTGTGGATCTATCTGTACACTTTAACATTTTATAATTTATATCTGAAATTAAGTTTTTAATATAAAGGTCTTTAGTTGTATTACTAAACGTTGATGTTTATTCTAAATATTGATATAAAGTTTAATATACTGCAGTTTAAAATATTGTTAAATAAATATACTTCAAATATAGATTGTTAATGATATATTTGTCAGTCTTATTATCATTGAATAATGATTTACAAACTTCGGTAATTTTATATATTAGATAATATGAATAATCAGTTTATATATTAAAATGAAGCCGAACATCTCAAAGAATTAAATATTAAAGACACTAAAATCTTAATTTAATTTATAATATATGAGTTTATATATCAATGTTAATAATGAATACGTTTTAAATTGTAAACTACAACATAAATAAAATACTAACATCATTTTGGATAGTTTTCGAATATTTGATTATAGGCCTCAAGAAACACTTTACAATTTTACTAATGATTAATTTCCAGTCCTAAAAAAGGAGACGATTATCAGTAGATATTTAGATTTTAGAAAATACATATTGCAAGTAATACAATACAAAAGGACAATTTGACATATTTGTAACTAACAGTTAGAACAGATAATGATTTCTGTTGCTGGTTAGTAGCATAAGGTACATGAGATCGTTTGGAGAGGTGATATTCTATAACATTTGTACACAATTCCTTTCCATTTTGGATAAATTCATTGATACGAGTATCGGTCAACAGAGATTTCAATGAATTTGACAAGGCAAGGTCGGAAGACTCATCTACGGACATGCTTAAGGGCTCGAATAATGGAGGAGCAACTACAGACGATGAAATGGCTGAACTAGATGAGGCTTTAGAGGAGAGAGAGGAAATATGAGTAGACGCGTTAGTGGCACTAGAAGTTTGGTTGTTTCTGCTTGAATAGTTTTTAGGCGGAATTAGGGAAGGTGTATTAACTGAGGGGGCGGTCACTCTTCTGGGGTCATTACTTGGTAGGACAAAGGAATTACGTGAAGTCTCGTATTGTTTAGACGACTGCGAGTTACGTAATGCACTGTCGTAATGCTCATCGCGATGACAATGGTTTAATTGGTCGGTCATTGAGTGTTGCGAATGTATCCGAGTTTGTCTTTGTGCGGCCATATAGCTTATCCTTGGTTCAACGGCAACTCTAGTTGCAAGATCGTGTCTATGTGCGGGCGGTTTTCTCTTAGCATAGTTGTCTTCGTGGGTGATGGGTTTTCTAAGGACCCTGGAGTCTTTAGGTACATAGGCTTCTCCGGTATAGGGATAATCTCTATCGATTGCGGATATATTGTCAACTTTATTAGGATTAGCATAACTAGAAACAGGAACATTTCTAGAAATGGCAGCATCTCTCGAGATGGGCGATGTTCTAAAGTTAGTGACTTTTCTAGGATCTTTATTTGATTGAGTAGGATGTTTACTAATGGTTGTAGAAATTGTGTGCATAGATCGTCTATTAGAGATGACTAGTCTTTCCTTGGTTTCCGGAATTTCTTTAAAGTTAGGAACTCCACTTGGGTAAGATGCTTCATTAATAATTACGGATGTTGATTCTTTAGTTTGCCTGAGAATAGTCTGAAGGTTGTAGCGGATTCGTTGCGGAGAAATCAGAGAGTTTTCATCCGAGTGATTTTCATCGTAACTGTCGCTTAAATTCGTCCTACAATTTTTTCCTTTTCGAGATCTTATAGAAGACGTATCACTAGATATTCCACTGTAACTTTCATCTGTAAACTGATCTTGTAATCTATTATACTTTTCTCTCTGAAAAGACAACTGTTCATCGCTACTAGCCTTTCTTTTCAATGTGTTCGGAAGGAAAATTGATTTTTTTACAGGATTTTGTTTTTCCTTTAGAATTTCACAATCCGGTGATGTTCTTATATATTTTATTCTTTTAAACGATTTATAAGTTGAATGATTTTTGGTCGATGAATCTCTTCGAGTGTAAATATTATTTCTAATGGAATATTTCGCCTTAGGCAAAGATAATTGTTTTACTGGAGGTGATGTTGAACCACTATCCTATAAAATAGAATAAATAAATATATATATTAAATTAGCAAAATAGTATTTTGTAGTATTTGAGTTAACATTATCTATTAACACAACATATTATTTTTAAATATTTAGATTCCGAATACATATAATAACCGATTCAGTAATATTGATTGCACTTTCATCAGTATCAGCACAAATAATAGGACTTTTCTATACAACAATATAATAATAATATAGATTAATAGAATTTTTTAAAATTGCAACATATGATATATATTTTTTTGGGATAATTTAATATAAAATATATATAATTTAACCTGCGATGACAATTGATTTATTCTATCCTATTAAATTGTATTAAATTGAAATATTGAATATTACACAATGTCGTAAATAATCATATAAATGTATACAACAAAGAGATTATTTGTTAAGATGTATAAATATAATTAGTTAAAATATTTTAGAACCTTTGAATATTTTCTTTTATGTTTACTGTGTACATAATAGGAATTCCTCGCATGAACTCTACGATGATTTGACCTCCTAATTGGAGCATCCTGGTCCCTGTAGTAATAAGTTATTTTCTTGTGGTCAGGATTTTCATGTTGATTACGAACGTCACGTTTGTACTTGTCACATTCTACGAGGTTAGTGTTTGCGTAAAGCTCGCTATCTTCGTGATTGCTATTTCTATATCTTCCGTTATCAGAATCGTTGTAATCATCTTTATATGAATATTTCCTGGTGTTTCTATCGACTGTATTTCCATAGGCCCTACAAGATTTTCTTGAAGTTCTATCTTTAGATACTCGTACTTCTGCAGTTTTAGTTTCTGCTTCAAACACTTCTATTTCATCGTCACTCTTGATCTCTCCATCTTCAATACTTATAGCATCAACATCCATGTCAATTTCTTGATTACTATAATCTTCTCTTTTTCTCTTTTCTTCAACAAATGCATTTCTATTAAGTTCGACTATAATACTGGATAAATCGTCTAGTTTGTCCACAGATTCTGCTATTTCATTGAGATTTCTTTTGCATGCTGATATTCTATTAATAGAAGTGTTGCTTTTCGGAGTGGATGGAAGAGTATTTTGGGATTGGTTTGTAAAACGTTTTAAATTGATATTTGTTGGTGACTTAATGATTATATCATCCTGAGCAGCGGTGCATATAATGTTCTTTGAAACAACATAATTATTTTCAGAATCTTCAAACTTATTTTTTGAATAAACAATTCCATCCTGATTTGAAACATTAATTTCTACCATTTCATTTACATTATGGTTTGATATTTTTAATTCACTTATAGTTTCATCAACTTTTATTTTCTTTACATTAGTTACACTTTTAATATCTTTTGTTATCTCTAAGTCACCCTCTGTATTAATATCTTTTGGTTTCATGACCTCATTCTCAATTTTCTTTTCTTTTCTTTTTTTTTCAACCTCGCTTTTCTCTACCTCGCTGTCTGTTTTAACCTCTTTTGGTTTCATGTCATTCTCAATTTTTCTCTCTTCCCTACAGTCTAATTTATTTTCTTTTGTTTTCTCTACCTCGTCGTCTATTTTATTCACTATTGTTTTCATGACCTCATTCTCAGCTCTATTATATTTATTTTTCATAACCTTATTTTCAGTTTCATTTTCTTTTGTTTTCTCTACCCCACTGTCTGTTTTATTATCTTTTGTTATTTCTACCTCGAAATCATGTATATTTTTTGAAGTTAGTTCCATATCGTTTACAGTTTTATCCTGTTTTGGCAATTGACATTCGATCGTAGATTTGGTCACATTTGATGTTTTATCCTCATTATAATCTTGAATTTCTTGATTGGTATTCATTATCTTTCCAGAACTACTTACAAATTTAATTTCTTTTGATGGCAGTTCATCTTTAAAAGTTATATTTGTAAGAGATTCAGCATCATCAGTACCGTTGTCTTTATTAGATTTAGTGGATTTATTATGTTTATCATGTTTAGATTTATGTTTTTTAGAAGATTTATGCTTTTTAGATTTTGCACTTCTAGAATGTTTTTCTTTTTTATGAGATTTTTCATCTTTAGTTGAATTAGTTTGTTTAGAAAATGTATCTTCTTCATTAGGGTTATCTACTTCAATAGATTTATTATCTTTTTTAGATCTATTCAATTGATCAGATTTATTATCTTTTTTAGATATATTTAATATATCAGATTTATTATCTTTATTAGATTTATCATCTTTCTTAGATTTATTATCTTTCTTAGATTTATCATCTTTCTTAGATTTATTATCTTTCTTAGATTTATCATCTTTCTTAGATTTATCATATTTCTTAGATTTATCATCTTTCTTAGATTTAACTATTTCGGACAAAACTTCTTTATAAGATTGACTTTCATTTGTTGCTTTTATTTCCTTAATGGATGCAATATTTCTACGGGACTGAGCCGAATGAGTTGTTTTACATGACAATACATTATCAGCCTGCATCTCACTATTCTTTTCCACTTTCTCGACGGTTATAATCTCCGAAATAACATTGCTGGCAACTGCACAATTTTCTATCTCTACCTGGTGACTCGCATTTGAATCATCTAGAGTTTTTTTTTCGCTGCAAGATAGAACTGTATTATCCACGGGCTGAATAGAATTGTTTAAAAATAAGTCTGAAGCTTTATTTATGTCGGGCAACTGCGGTTCTGTAAATAATATAAGTTACAACCTTAGTATGATTATTATGATTAAATACACACAAGGTAAATGCGCTAATACTCTTATTTCCATAGAGTCATTTAACACTGCCTATAACACCATAATCTATACCTTTTAGAGCTAACCTTTGGCCTTTGCCTGCACCTTGACAACTAGATCCACCATTCTTTTAGCGTACATATGTCGATTTTTTCCGATAGCTCTACAAATTTCCAATTCTTCGGCAGCTGGGTCCATACGGCAATAGGGGGACCACGACGGACTATTCGCTATCGCTTTACTCAACTGGGATAGTCGTCCTCGTCGGTGCTGTGCGTCGAGAGGTTCGAGAGGTCAGAGCCGCGGGCGCATTTAACGCGACAGATATTTTGTTTCGATAATCGAAGTGAACCTGAAGAGGCACCACTTTAGACATCGAGACAGGTTCTAATACGGCAACTCCGTGTGTTTCTACCAGAGTCGAACATTTAATAAAGCCAAAACTCACATCGTTCTGTTAATATGTAGCGAAAAGTGTAGTGGAGTGTAGAGTAGAGTGTAGAGTAGAGTAGAGTGTAGTGAAGAGTAGAATGTAGTATAGAGTATTGAGTGTAGTGGGTAGTGTGTAATGCAGTGTAGTGTGTAGTATAGTGTGTAGTATGTAGTGTAGTATATAGTAGTATGTAGTGTGTAGTATAGAGTCTAGTGTAGTGTGTTGTATGTAGTAGAGTGTAGTAAGTACTGTAGAATGTAGAGTGTAATACATAGTGTGATGTGTAGTGTAGAGTGAAGAGTGTAATACGTAGTGTAGAGTTTAGTCTAGAGTGTAGTAAGTACTGTAGAATGTAGAGTGTAATACATAGTGTGATGTGTAGTGTAGAGTAAAGAGTGTAATATGTAGTGTAGAGTGTAGTATGTAGTATAGAGTATAGAGTGTAATACATATTATGTAGTGTAGTGTGTATTGTAGTGTAGTATGGTTTATGTGTGGAGTGTAGTGTGGTTTGTGTAGTGTAGTGTGTAGAGTGTATAGTGTATAGTGTAATGTAGTGTAGAGTGGAGTATGTAGTATAGTGTAGAGTGTAGATGGTTTGTGTAGTGTAGTGTAGAGTGTAGTGTAGTATGTAGTGTAGTGTAGAGAGTAATAAGTAGTGTAGAGTGAAGTATGTAGTGTAGTGTAGAGTGTAATGTGTATTGTAGTGTAGAGTTTAGTAAGTAGTGTAGAGTTTAGTAAGTAGTGTAGTATGTAGTGTAGTGTAGAGTGTAGTATGGTTTGTGTGGTGTAGCGTAGAGTGTGGTGTAGTATATAGTGTAGTGTAGAGTGTAGTATGTAGTGTAGTGAAGAGTGTAGTATGTAGTGTAGTGTAGAGTGTAGTATGGTTTGTGTTGTGTAGCGTAGAGTGTAGTATAGTATATAGTGTAGTGTAGAGTGTAGTATGTAGTGTAGTGTAGAGTGTAGTATGTAGTGTTGTGTAGAGTGTAGTATGGTTTGTGTGGTGTAGCGTAGAGTGTAGTGTAGTATATAGTGTAGTGTAGAGTGTAGTATGGTTTGTGTGGTGTAGCGTAGAGTGTAGTGTAGTATATAGTGTAGTGTAGAGTGTAGTATGTAGTGTTGTGTAGAGTGTATTATGGTTTGTGTAGTATAGTGTAGAGTGTAATGTGTATTGTAGTAGAGTGTAGTAAATAGTGTAGAGTGTAATATGTAGTGTAGAGTGTAATGTGTAGTGTAGAGTGTAGTGTGATTTGTTTAGTGTAGTGTAGTGTGAAATGTATCAATTAAACTTGTAATTTTATGATTGTGGGAGGTATGGGATATTATTTATTATCATTATTCTGCATCATAACAGTTGTTTTATCATTGTTATGTAACTTTATAGTATTATTGTATTTATTATTGATTACTTTATTTAATAATCATGATTGTTATTATTAAATTAGATTAAAAATTAGACAATAAGAACTGACCCTTCTTTTTTGAAACTCTTGCATAATACGTTGTTTCATTATCTCCCCATGATCTTTTTCACTTTGTTGATTGAGAGATGCAGTATCAATATCATCTTCATCTTCTCCTCTGAATAGGGAATGAAATTAGTGTACATGTTATGTGAAAGTGGTGTAATGTGTAGGTTAGTTTGAAATGTAGGGTGTAGTTTAGGGTATATTGTAGGGTTGTAAATGATACCCAAAGTCAAAGTTTCGAAACAGTATCAAATGCTAAAATCAAAGTTTCGAAACAGTATCAAATGCTAAATTCAAAGTTTCGAAACAGTATCAAAAATAAAATCAAAGTTTCGAAACACTGCAAAAGCTAGAGTATAGAGTATTTTATGCTTAGATATTATATGATCTCATAGAATTAAAAATCTACTAACATTTAATTTAATGTCCATTTTGGTTTGGTTTGGAACAATGGGAAGTGTCATAATTAATAAAAACTAATTCAGCCAATCATTGATTACTAATTGAGTTCATAATATAAATCTCAAATCAATATAATTATTTATGTTATATAAATCTATGATTAATAAAATATTCATTTGTATTTTCCATTTTTGACCTTAGGTCAATTTTTATTGACTGCCAATAAAAAAATGTATCAAAATTAATTTTAATTACAAATAAACTCCATGAAGTTATTTATGACTTTATTATTTAATAAAGATCATAAATGTATCAGTTCAGGTTCAAGTTCATAATTTTTAATATATCAGTATCATTATCATATCTTATAAAGTATCAAAATATGAAAGTATCAGTTCGGGTTCGGGATCATAATATATTGAATTACAAAGTATCAGTTCGTAATGTATCAGTTAGGTTTTATTTACAACCTTAGTATATTGTAGGATGTAGTATAGGGAGTAGTGTAAGGTGTAGTGTACGGTGTAGTGTAGGGTGTAAATCTAACCTACGATAACAATGTTTTTCTTTAGTGTAAGGTTTAGTACAGGGTGTAAATCTAACCTATGATAATCATGTTTTCCTTTAGTGTAAGTTATAGTGTAGGGTGTAGTACAGGGTGTAAATCTAACCTATGATAACCATGTTTTCCTTTAGTGTAAGGTATAGTGTAAGGTGTTGTACAGAGTGTAAATCTAACCTATAATAACCATGTTTTCCTTTAGTGTAAGGTATAGTGTAAGGTGTAGTACAGGGTGTAAATCTAACCTATGATAACCATGTTTTCCTTTAGTGTAAGGTATAGTGTAAGGTGTAGTACAGAGTGTAAATCTAACCTATGATAACCATGTTTTCCTTTAGTGTAAGGTGTATTGTAGGATGTAGTATAGGGTTTAGTGTAGGGTGTAGTGTACGGTTTAGTGAGGGTGTAGTGTATGGTGTAAATCTAACCTATAATAACCATGTTTTCCTTTAGTGTAAGGTATAGTGTAAGGTGTAGTACAGGGTGTAAATCTAACCTATGATAATCATGTTTTCCTTTAGTGTAAGGTATAGTGTAGGGTGTAGTACATGGTGTAAATCTAACCTATGATAACCATATTTTCCTTTAGTGTAAGGTATAGTGTAGGGTGTAGTACAGGGTGTAAATCTAACCTATGATAATCATGTTTTCCTTTAGTGTAAGTTATAGTGTAGGGTGTAGTACAGGGTGTAAATCTAACCTATGATAACCATGTTTTCCTTTAGTGTAAGGTATAGTGTAAGGTGTTGTACAGAGTGTAAATCTAACCTATAATAACCATGTTTTCCTTTAGTGTAAGGTATAGTGTAAGGTGTAGTACAGAGTGTAAATCTAACCTATGATAACCATGTTTTCTTTTAGTGTAAGGTGTAGTACAGGGTGTAAATCTAACCTATGATAACCATGTTTTCCTTTAGTGTAAGGTATAATGTAAGGTGTAGTACAGAGTGTAAATCTAACCTATGATAACCATGTTTTCCTTTAGTGTAAGGTATAATGTAAGGCGTAGTACAGGGTGTAAATCTAACCTATGATAACCATGTTTTCCTTTAGTGTAAGGTGTATTGTAGGATGTAGTATAGGGTGTAGTGTAGGGTGTAGTGTACGGTTTAGTGAGGGTGTAGTGTATGGTGTAAATCTAACCTATAATAACCATGTTTTCCTTTAGTGTAAGATATAGTGTAAGGTGTAGTACAGGGTGTAAATCTAACCTATGAGAATCATATTTTCCTTTAGTGTAAGGTATAGTGTAGGGTGTAGTACAGGGTGTAAATCTAACCTATGATAACCATATTTTCCTTTAGTGTAAGGTATAGTGTAGGGTGTAGTACAGAATGTAAATCCTATCTATGATAACCATGTTTTCCTTTAGTGTAAGGTATAGTATAAGGTGTAGTACAGGGTGTAAATATAACCTATGATAACCATGTTTTCCTTTAGTTTAGGTGTAGTGTAAGGTGTAGTACAGGGTGTAAATCTAACCTATGATAACCATGTTTTCCTTTAGTGTAAGGTATAGTATAAGGTGTAGTACAGGGTGTAAATCTAACCTATGATAACCATGTTTTCCTTTAGTTTAGGTGTAGTGTAAGGTGTAGTACAGGGTGTAAATCTAACCTATGATAACCATATTTTCCTTTAGTGTAAGGTATAGTGTAGGGTGTAGTACAGAATGTAAATCCTATCTATGATAACCATGTTTTCCTTTAGTGTAAGGTATAGTGTAAGGTGTAGTACAGGGTGTAAATCTAACCTATGATAACCATGTTTTCCTTTAGTGTAAGGTATAGTGTAAGGTGTAGTACAGGGTGTAAATCTAACCTATGATAACCATGTTTTCCTTTAGTGTAAGGCATAGTGTAAGGTGTAGTGTAGGGTGTAGTACAGGGTGTAAATCTAACCTATGATAACCATGTTTTCCTCGAGTGTATATCTCACCACAGCCACTTTCTAATTCGTCTATAACTTCGCGAGAACTGTTGAATCTTTTACCTTTACTAGCATTAGATCCGAAGAGTTTCATCTGTAAAGGTAAAACGGTAATGTATGTAACAACTAATGTCTTAGCTAATAGGGTTAGCTACTGCGTTACCTTCTCAATAGAATTGGCTACGGTCTGTGGACATTTGCAGTAATCGCAGCCCTTACAACAGGGAGGAGGCATATCTCCGAAGTATTTAGATATCTGGGCATGACGGCATCTATGGGGTTTAAGAGTTGAGCGGGATGGGGTTTGGGTGTTGGGAAGGTTAGTATGTTAATGAGTGCAGTTATAAATTGTTAACAGAGATTTGTACTAACTTTGGCTCTTCGACATATTTCAACATTGTCTGTACTTCAGATAATGCACTTTTGACTTTCGTTTTGTTCTTTCCCTTTGAGGTGGAAACAATGGGACAATGAGAAATTATGTTGCGGGAAGAGTATTTAGATGAAGAATTTAGTACGAAAAGGAAATGAGTATCGTTGAACAGATGTGGCATAAACCCCTGATCCCAGACCCCAAATACCTTCTTTATCAGGTATATAATTGTATTTGTATCTTCTTTGCTATAATAGAGGCGACATCTGGAGAGATTGCCATCTCTACCTGCCCTTCCACTTTCCTGGTAGTAATTGGCCAACGACTTGGGAAGATTAAGGTGAACAACACATCTGTACGGGGAGAAGTAATGTTGGTTAATAAATATAGTTTAATAAATATAGTTTAATAAATATAGTTTAATAAATATAGTTTAATAAATATAATTTAATAAATATAGTTTAATAAATATAGTTTAATAAATATAGTTTAATAAATATAGCTTAATAAATATAGCTTAATAAATATAGTTTAATGAGTAGTTTAATAAGTAGTTTAATAAGTAGTTTAATAAGTAGTTTAATAAGTAGTTTAATAAGTAGTTTAATAGGTAGTTTAATAAGTGGTTTAATAAGTGGTTTAATAAGTAGTTTAATAAGTAGTTTAATAAGTAGTTTAATAAGTAGTTTAATAAGTAGTTTAATAAGTAGTTTAATAAGTAGTTTAAAAAGTAGTTTAATAAGTAGGTTAATAAGTAGTTTAATAAGTAGTTTAATAAGTAGTTTAATAAGTAGTTTAATAAGTAGTTTAATAAGTGGTTTAATAAGTGGTTTACTAAGTAGTTTAATAAGTAGTTTAATAAGTAGTTTAATAAGTAGTTTAATAAGTAGTATAATAAGTAGTTTAATAAGCAGTTTAATAAGTAGTTTAATAAGTAGTTTAATAAGTAGTTTAAAAAGTAGTTTAATAAGTAGTTTAATAAGTCTAAACTAAAATATCTACCTGACATTTGCCTTGTCAATTCCCATTCCAAAAGCTATTGTTGCACAAATTAAAGGAGTTTCTCCGCACATCCAGGTATTGTAAGTAGAATCCCTTAGCTATAGTGTAAAAGGGTAGTGTTGTGGAGTTGGTAAATTTATAGACGCAAGTGTGGGGTCTGGGTTCATGAGGGAAAATTGTGAGGCTTAAATAAGATTAATTATAAAGTTGGATTTATGTAAAAGGAATATGGTGATGGCTTATAAATATGATTTATACAGGGTTTATTTAGGGTTTATTTAGGGTTTATTTAGGGTTTACGTAATGGTTACTGTATTGGGTGTGGATGTTATAGTTTATAAGAAATGTTCTATGATAAATATCTAAATTAGCTTATGATATTGTTACTTATCCCTGAACACAGAAATGATAATCTAGTGAATGTTTTGTAATTAGTGATGACCTCTTTACTCATCTTGCCGTGGTAGGGAAGAGAAGGAATTCCTCTTTCTGACAGCTTACTTGCCACATTCTCACAATCATCTCGTTTACGACAATAGACTATACTACTTCCTTTTGTTCCCTGAGGAAGTAATGAGGATGTAATGAGAAAGTAATGAGGATGTAGTGATGAAGTAAAGAGGAGATAGTGAGAAGGTAGTGAGGAAGTAGTGATGAGTAGTGAGGAATTAATGAGGAGGTATTGAGGTTGTAGAGAAGAAGTAGTGAGTAAGTAGTGAGGTGGTAATGAGAAGGTAGTCAGGAAGTAGTGAGGAAGTAGTGATGAGTAGTGAGGAAGTAGTGATAAGTAGTGATTAAGTAGTGAGGTGGTAATGAGAAGGTAGTCAGGAAGTAGTGAGGAAGTAGTGAGGAAGTAGTGATGAGTAGTGAGGAAGTAGTGATAAGTAGTGAGTAAGTAGTGAGGTGGTAATGAAAAGGTAGTCAGGAAGTAGTGAGGAAGTAGTGATGAGTAGTGAGGAAGTAGTGATAAGTAGTGAGGAAGTAGTGAGGAAGTAGTGAGGAAGTAGTGATGAAGTAGTGAGGTGGTAATGAGAGGGATGTCAGGAAGTAGTGAGGAAGTAGTGATGAAGTAGTGAGGAAGTAGTGATAAGTAGTGAGGAAGTAGTGATGAAGTAGTGAGGAAGTCAGGAAGTAGTGAGGAAGTAGTGATGAGTAGTGAGGAAGTAGTGATAAGTAGTGAGTAAGTAGTGAGGTGGTAATGAGAAGGTTGTCAGGAAGTTGTGAGGAAGTAGTGATGAGTAGTGAGGAAGTAGTGATAAGTAGTGAGTAAGTAGTGAGGTGGTAATGAAAAGGTAGTCAGGAAGTAGTGAGGAAGTAGTGATGAGTAGTGAGGAAGTAGTGATAAGTAGTGAGGAAGTAGTGAGGAAGTAGTGAGGAAGTAGTGAGGAAGTAGTGATGAAGTAGTGAGGAAGTAGTGAGGTGGTAATGAGAGGGATGTCAGGAAGTAGTGAGGAAGTAGTGATGAAGTAGTGAGGAAGTAGTGATAAGTAGTGAGGAAGTAGTGATGAAGTAGTGAGGAAGTAGTGATGAAATAGTGATGAAGTAGTGATGAAGTAGTGATGAAGTAGTGAGGAAGTAGTGAGGAAGTAGTGAGGAAGTAGTGAGGAAGTAGTGAGGAAGTAGTGAGGAAGTAGTGAGGTAGTAGTGAGGAAGTAGTGAGGAAGTAGTGAAGAAGTAGTGAGGTAGTAGTGAGGAAGTAGTGAGGTAGGTATGATCTAATTTTAAAAAGAAATTAATACTTAAGTATCTAAATAGAAATGAATAATTTCTACAACTTATTCTAATAAATGTTAAAATTAATAATAAAAATAATACTTATCAACTTTATAAAATGTATTAAAACACGTTTACATATAAAGATTATGATAACTTAATAATATATTTAAAATTTTTTTTAAATAGTTTAAAATACCTATTAATTATGAACCTATTACAGCTTGTCTAGGATATTTATAATGCTATTCTGCATAAGTTTAATTAAAGCAATGTACACAATGAACTGTTAATAAAGTAATTCTTTAAACTCTCACTATAGTTTATATAACCAACAAACCCAGTCGAGTGATTGTAGTTTAGTGGCTGCAGTTATGCCTAGACATTGTAGAACAAATGCTATTAAGTTCTCGTGAATATTGTCAATTTCTGTAGCGTAGCAGACGTCGTAAAACAGATTCTTACGGTAACAACTCTCTAATTGGTGTTGTGAATGTAATAGGAGGATGGGAGTTATAAGATGATCACGCAATGGGTTTTACTTGTGTTGTAGTGAGATGATAAAAGGGTGGAAATACTCAAAAGTGGGATCATTATATGGGATGTGTTCGAACCGTACACCGATAGAAAATGGCTAAATTGATATTATTACAATTACATAAAATTAATATACCTCTAAATTTCTTAAAGTCTTTTATCTTCAGACATTTAGTAATTTCCACAAGAGATCTCTCCGTAGCAGTAGCTGTCAAAGCTATGCATTGCACACCTGATAGATATTCAACATGTTAACAAATTACTGCAGTTTATATCCAGGTAAGTACATAATTACTACAACAACAATTCTAGAATTTTATAAAATAATGAAAAAAACTCATTAATAAAAATTACATTTTTACATCAAATAACAACAATGCATATATCAATAACTATATAAATGTCTATATATCAATAACTATATCTATGTTAATATATCAATAACTATATACATGTCTATATGACAATAACTATATACATTACTATATAACAATAACTATATCCATATTTATATAACAATAAGCATATTCATACCTATCTAACATTAACTATATACATATCTATATAACAATAACTACATCCATTACTATATAACAATAACTACACCCATCACTATATAACAATATCTATATCCATGATTATATAACAATAACTATATCCATATCTATATAACAATAACTATATCCATGTCTATATGACAATAACTATATTCATGACGATATAACAATAACTATATCCGTATCTATATAACAATAACTATATCCATGTCTATATAACAATAACTATATTCATGATGATATAACAATAACTATATCCATGTCTATATAACAATAACCATATTCATGAAGATATAACAATAACCATATCCATGGCTACGACTGAACACAAACCAGGGTAGCGTTTACGGAAATTTCCGAGTTTCAAATAAAGAGGCCTGAAACCAAAACCCCATTGGTCAACGCAGTGGGCCTCATCGATTACAATGGCAGATAAACGATTGCAAGATGACAAACGGTCAAACACTGAAACAAGAGAATTACCCGCAGCCTGGTGTAGGAAACAAATGGTTAAAAGAAGCTCATTATTAGAATGTAGTTGCGTTGACTAATTTATTGTTATATCTACTAATAAAATTAATATAATTCAATCCCAAATCATTCTTACGAGATTTAAATAAAATATTTATAAATTTATGCTAAATGCAAATTTAATTTCTTTAAAATGAAATAGTTTAGATCATATTTATTGAGTTTCTGGTAAATTTAAAGTAAAAAATTAATGTATACCATCCAAAAAGATGTTTTGTTTTGTTTATATTTTAAGCTATTATATATAATATCATTACTATGTTTGTATGGTTAGCTATAATTCAAAACACTAGTGGAAGGTAAAGAGAAAAACTCACGAATATTAACAAGCATATACTTAAAAATAATCATGCAAACCTTCTCTGGTGTGATGTAGAGCAGTTTGACTTCAGGTTTGTCACTATTAAGGTCCCTGTAGACGTTCTTTTTTTCTTTATCCGATAGATCCTGGTATATAACCGATGCCTTCACACCCAATCTAAATGTGCGGTGAGTATATATCTGAGTTGAGATAGCAGTTGGACGATGAAGAGATGTAAGAGATAAAAACTAATCTTGGAGATAATGTGTCTACTAATAAAAATTAATATATATATATTTTATTGTATTCAATATAACATTTTATAATAATCCATATTAATATTATTCTTATAATATATTTATATTTAATATTATTTAAATAATATAATATAATTATTAAATAATAATATAAGTTTAAATTAGTTTGATAATTTTTTCTTGTGTCAATTGAATATTATATAGTGATATAACAGTATAATAGATAATCCGGAATGGTAAATAATATATATATATTATTAGATAATAAGGCAATGAATCATTATATTAGATGTGTTTAGATCTCAAAGATGTATATAGAAAATTCAGAAGGTGGATCTCAAACCTCAAAAGCTTATCGACCTGGTCGACCATAAGAGCGATAAGTGGAGAAATGACGATAGTGAGGCCATCGCGACATATCGCAGGTAGTTGATAACACAGAGATTTACCTGCTCCAGTAGGCATGATGACAAATACATCTTTACCTGGATCTGCGTATCGTAATAGTTCACGTAGGCGTGTCGTTACGTTTAATTTTATACCATAGGGAGGTCGGCAAGATATCGTTTTAAATTTAGCAAACATTAAATATTTAAAAAACATATAAATAAAAAACACTCGATAACAGATTCTATTATATATATATATTAAAATTCAAGCATTGGGATCAAGTACTTTTGACGGCGAGTTCAAATTATGCGGGAGTTGTGATACAAATTTTTACTGGGCGTAATAATAACACTGTGATTCATTATGAAGATTCGCAGTTTACTCAGTAAACTATAGAGAATTAAATATTAAGGATATATATATATATTATGTATATATTATATATACATAATATATATATATATTTAATATATTATATAGGTATATATATTATGTATACATATATATATAAATTGGTAATTTCTATATATTTAGTAAGTCATCCATAGTTATTCATAAAATTCAATGATGGCATGTTATATTGTGAAGTAATTAATGAGCAGCAAATATTGACTAGCAACTAATGTATAACAATCGGGTATTAGATTCATCATGTGGAACATGGGTAATATATATATGTTCACAATACTGAATATATACTATTAGAGAAAAATAAAATAATTTTCATCTATAATAATATAATACGAGTTCAGCAAACCCCAGCGAGCGTGAGTAATAGCTCCTGCGACTTCGCTATCGAAGATATCGCGGCCAAAATAGTTGACGACCCGCCGAAGGCCTTCCCGCGTATTCGGGCAAATTTTGAGAATTTAAAAAAATGTATATATTATAGCAATATATAAATATATAATTATAACGAATTGTATGTGCTTATAAAGAATATGAACAAAATACAATTAATATTATTTAAATAAAAAATCGTAATTATATTTTATAATATGATATTTAAAATTGCTTTCTGGAATTAATTGGAAAATTCCTATTATTAATTAAAATATTAGTCCAACTATTAATAAAATAATCACATAATCTGAATAACCAATAGTATCATGTTAAATTAATAAATAATTATAATGGTATTAGTTAAAAAATAATAAGTTTGTCTAAAATAAGACCTACATGAATAATGTTAAAAAAATTTTCTGATATATTATCAGTTGTCTTCTACGGATTCCTTCAAATGTATCGAGTGGCTACAGAATCTTCACAAATATTGTCGAATCAATATATATATATATATATTATATAGGTATATATATAACTTAAATACACATGTATATCAATATAGCTAAGTGTTTTGACTATATATGCATATATTATACATATAATATAATACACAATATAAAGTTACCAACGGCTATTAAATTGTATATGCAAATAATTAAATATAACTAGATGCAAGACTTAAATGGGCGCTTGTATTAACTTGATTCATAAAATAAGTGTGGTTTATTTCACTGAATTAGATTTTGAGTGGTTTTGAAAATACGCTGCATAATTTGAACTCGCCGTCAAACGTACTTGATCCAAATTAGTTTATCGTTAATAATATCTAAATTATATTAAAATATGATAAATTTAATTTCTTTTCAATTATTTAAAAATATACATAATTTATTTTAAATATAGTTAATTGTACTAACTATTTAAAATATATTTAATTATATTTTTCTGTAGTTCACTTTTATAATTATCGTGTTTAAATATAGTCCTAAGTATATGATTATCATCATACATTATTAAGAATGTAATTAATAGTATTATCACCCTAGAGTGATAATTTAACACAATTACATTGATCCAATTGTTATATTTATTTTGTATTTTTTTTAAAGATAAAAATCCCAAAATTATTACAATCATAGGATATAATCATAGATTTTATCAAATACATAAATACATGCATTGTGTGTATTATAAAATCTTATAATCAATAACTCATATACCAATACTAAGTATTATCTTAATTAATCAATTTGGAAGTTATTAGGAGGTATTTATATATTTTAAATAAAATTGTACATCGATGAACAGATGTATACATAAATATTAGAATACTTAGGTTATATCTATATGTTATATTATTAATAAATTAAATAGATCAATGTTTATTAGATAGGGTATAATATATAAAACATTTAATATACATCATAGATTTAATAAATATGCGATAATTTCACCGTTGTTTAAAACTAGAAAATTTTCAAAAACAAAAGTAATTTAGCACCATTATGCTCTCTATGATCATTAAGATAGTTGTTAAGCTAAACAGGTTAAAACAAAGATAAAACTTTGTCAAATGTCACTACAAAAACCAAAATCAGATATCTCTATACTATTAACGTAGAATAAAGCTTATTATCGTAATCTAGGCTTTTTTGTAATACACCAGACCATCATATATTTAATTCGCGTTTGTATATTTGTGATATATAATAATTTCTCTGGATTATTTATTAGCATTTATTTATTACATGGAACAGTAAAAATATATAATTCAATTTGAAACCTAGGCATATACTAAAATGTGTGCATCAATGTATTAGAATATTTACTTTTTTATATACTAATAAATACATAAATATAAACTACTAATTGTTCGTTAAATCTCATTACTAAGACTATGATGCTATTTACATCGACTTTCTTTATATGAAATCATATTTTCAACTAACATAGGTGTACATATACAATACACTATTTACTATTTATAATACACTATTAACTTAATAACTTTTATAACTTATTTTATGTTAATACATTTTAAATTACTAGTATTGATTTAATGGAAGTATACTATGATAATTAGGCAAGAGGTAAATAGAGTTCTCAATTCGATAACATTATTATAGATTCTAATTCAATGAATAATTTAAGATATTTGTTTCAAATTTGTTTGAAAGAAATAATTTGGTTTTGTGGATAGCTTTTAAATTAAGAATTGTTCACATATATATATAATTAACATAAACTATTAACTTTAATGAATCCATTCTAATATAATATTATATTATCTACATAGGATATTTTGTTTATCTTGCATTCAATTCGATACCCATGACAAAGAAAAGTGTATTTAAACTTTTATAAATTTCTATATTATATTCTATTTTTTATTTAATTTAAAAATAATAAAATTATATTCTATTATATAATTTACATAATATAATGTAAATATTTTAAGGAAAATATATTAATACTATTTTGATTATGTATATTTTACTATAAAATAGTATATAGTCTACTTTTCCAGTAAACTACGGTGTCAAAATAACGTGTTAACACCTTACTAATGTATAGGTATTAAATATATATACACAAATGTTTAGGTGTTGAACACTATACATTATTAATAACTATTTCTTATCACTCTCGAGTATTTGATCATGATATTTTTATATTTACTGTGTAAAATATTAAATTTAATAAAATAAATAGATATTTTTTATTATATATTATATCTGTTATTTAGAAATGTACAGTAGTCAAAACATAATAATTATAATATTAAATTATATAATTTAATAATAATTTTAGAATCTGATTAAACATAACTTTAATGTTATACAAATATAAAAATATATTATTAAATAAAGTAATTTACAAATGATTGTGATTTAAAATCATACAAATAAATTATTAAAAAATATTAATCTTACTTAAAATTTTAACTTATTGTTAAATGGTCATAGGGTTAGTTATTTGTTTAATCAGAATATGAAGAAAGAACGATATCACTTTAAATATCACCTTAATAATCAAATATCAATATTTTGAGATAAATAAGTATATATTATAATACGAATAAGATGAATTTTAATAGTAATATCTATAATGATATATTACTAACTATAATTATTATATTACTAACTGCATTTTGAATTTTCACCAATATTAGATACATTATTAATTAAAATCAAACTGATCTTACCTTAATATTAAATAAATATAAATAGTTTAAGAATGAAACTAAATTTGTACTCAAACAAATTTCTAAAAACTTTCTTTTCTTAATTATTGTTTTTTCTAATATAGAATTTAAGTTTTAATTGTGATTTCCACCATCAGTATATTTAGTATTGTTAGAATGAATTATAATGTATTAAATAAAGTAATAATAGTTTTATCCAAGATTACCCTGGTAATCTTAGATATTATATTAAATATATAATTACCACATACTATTAAATATAGCTATATATATATTTATCATATAAGTGTATTAGTGAATTAGTGAAAAAGTGAATTAGTGAATAAGTAAATAAGTGAATAAGGTGAATTAGTTAATTAATGAATTAATGAATAAGTGAATTAGTGAAAAGGTGAAAAGTGAATAAGTGAATAGGTAAATAAGTAAATAAGTGAATAAGTAAATAAGTGAATAAGTGAATAGTGAGTAAGTAAATAGGTGAATTAGTGAATAGTGAGTAAGTATACTAATATTAAATATGTATATATATATATATATATATATATATATATATATATTGTAATAACCAATATTAAATATATCTATATAAATATATGTTGTACATAACATATATATATTTAATATTATATTTAATATCATAATATATATAATATTATATTATATATTATAATAACTAATATTAAATATATACGTGCTATAATAACTTCTTATATACACCTAGTTTAAACATTTAAACAATTATTCCGCCAGTTATAATTGTTTATATATATTGTTTTGACAAAGTATTATGAAAATATTTTCGCTGTTTAAATTTATGGGCGTGGTTTAATGTGGAGATGTGGGGTCCTGGGACCCAGGGCAATGGGCAATGGGCAATGAATCCCATTGATCACTTTACATGTATCAATTATTAGAATAGTATATAAGTTATATGTATACTATACTATACATATGACCTTGCATAAGAGAATTTATAATATGTATAATGTATTCACATATAAATAAACAACAGTGATGCGTATACGCGATGAATTTATTTATTAATATTTAAAATATTAAAAAAATATTATAATAGAAAGATGTTAAAAAGAAAGAATATGATTAGTCATTGGCCTGGCTGGGAAATAAAACAGAATAAATAAATGAATGTAAAGTATTGCTATGCTTCTTCAACTTAAATATCAAACAATTGCTAGTCTGTGTCAGATAACTAACATAGAAAAAACACACATCCACAGTTAATTCACTATTAATGTGTATTAAGTATATACTATTAATTGTATTGTAGTGCCCTCATAAAGATAGTAAGTTATAATTATTCTTAACATTTATAAAGGCACTTCTACCCCCATATTCCTATATATACCCATATTCCTATATATCAATATCAACACCTTACTAATTAGACTACCCTAGCCAGAAACTCGCTAACAATATCTATTAGATCATTATTTTAAATGTTTCCTTCCTAATAATTGTGTTATCCGAGAATTATATCCACCTGATGATTATTTGTCCTAGTTAATAACATAGTTACAAATTAACTTTATATGGAAATGCTTCGCTATTGTGCAATTAATCCTATATAAAGGATATGCATACATCTCTTTTAAACCATTAACTAAGCGACATACATCATTCGTTATAGTATTTAACCATTCAAATAATTCCTAATATGTTCTGCATGTGTTAAGGAGAGATATATCTTATTACAAATTAATTAAGTTATATTAATATCCTGCCAGAAAACGTATTCAACATTTTCTTATTTTAGGATAACTATATTACTGTAATAGAAATTTCAGCCTTTAAATTTGGAACCTTACAATATGCATTATTAAATCTACCAAACAAATACGTGCAAATGATGTTACGGAATTAATTATTACTGTTCATCTGTATTCGTCTACTCATCAAGACAAAAGGAACCTATTTTTGAAATATTCATTCCTTACAAAATTCTATATTTTGTTTTGAATGAACTTTTACTATTCTATATAAATATACTATCCATATCAACATACTGTTGCAAGTATATATAAATATCCAGGTTATAAAATATTAATCTGATATTTATACATAAAGAATAAGACCTCCTTCTTAGGTAACTATATTTCTTTCGGTAGAATGTTCGAGTGATTCATGGCGTGTCTTTTATTGAGCACCATTTTTGCATCTAAATGCATTACTCTTATTTGAAAAAAAAATTATATTTGTTTATTGTTCTAGAGCGCTGTTATGTTGTTTATTTCTAATGTAAATCAAGGGAAAGAATAGTAGATATATTAATACCTATTTATAATAGAATGATCTATATATTAATTAAGTTGAATGAAGATGAGTGAACATTTGATGATGAGAGGTTATTTAATCTTATTAGTGAATCAAAAGTTAAATATGATTCATTGAAAGGGTTGATCTAAATCAGATACAAACGTAAGATATGAGCATATTTGATTGACTGATTTAAGGCGGTGAATGGTATAACATAACAATTTCATTTCAATGGATTTATTAATTAAGGTCATTACCGATGTTCCAACGTAATCTCTTGCTCTCAACTGTTTGAAGTTAAATTACTGCTTTAAACTAGTTTTGATATGATAAGTCATGTCAGCTCGTAGGTACGAAGACATGATTTCGAGTACGTGTCACCCCAAACCTTCTTCGCCAATGCTTTACACTCGATTGTTCGTGGTTTGATGATCCAATGTTATCCGTTAATATTCTATAAATTATAAAATAATATATCTGCCATGCATATGAATAACTGTTCCTCTTTCTTTCCAGATTCAATAATTTTATGGCCATGTGCATTTTATATACTTGTTATCAATGTTTACTGGATTTGATAATTAATTTATTATATATATATTGAATTCGATAATATTCTATTAACTTCTTACGAAATATCAGTACAATTATAAAAAGAAATCCTTCAGATGGATTCATTTTTTAGAATTATGGATTACTATTAATTAATATATAAATGAGATATGCTCATATTGGAAGTTATTATATTTATTATAAATATATATATATATATACATATATATATATATATATATATATATATATATATATACCAGAATGTAAAAAGTATTGATCAATATTCAATACTAAGAAATATCATTAATTTACACATTACATTTATATCTTGATACGTAGAGTTATCATATTAAATTCACTTTTATTTTATATTTTAATTTTATATTCATGAATTTCTATTGAAAATGTATTATATTCCATGTAACAATGTATTCGTTTATTAAGTAATATTTATGTTATAATAAATAATTTCAATTGTTACCTATTTAAAATAATTCAAAGCGAGATTCATCTCTAGTTTGATGATTGAGAGTTGTTTAGAAACTGCACGGGGTCTTCGATCACATGCATTTTAACACCATAGAAGAATGCTTTCTTGGGCTGTTGAAAAGATTAAATATGAATATGTTATTTTAAAAAACATTATTGTTAAATTATTGAAAATAAAAATTCAATATAAAATATGAAACACAGTACCTAATTAGGTCGTTAATATTGCATTAATATTTTGTTATTAATACCATGTTATATTACAATTTATCAATCGATTATCAATATTATTAAACGAATATTTATTATATTTATGAGGAGTAAAATTTACTATTAGTTAAATACATTTTTATACATTTTAAAACTCATATTTTTTGTAAAAGTATACAATTTTAATAATAATTTAATTTATAAATATTATTTATCTATCTTAAAATAAAAATATATCTACAATTAAAATTAAATAAAAAATTTAAAACTAAAGACAATAATGAATTTCCCTAAATAGTATAATTACAATTTCCTGGACAGAAAAATAACAATATCTATAGCACAGAAATTGACATAGCTGATTGATTTAATAAGTTTTTCACAATAACTCGTAAATATATAAATAATTCATTTAATTATTAAAATATACAAATCGTGATATTTTATTAATTAATTATAACTTTATATTATTAATTATGATAATATAATTTAACAAATTTATTTTATGATAATAAAATAGAATCTAAATTATAATAACAATTACAATATGTTATTGACTTTTGATACTAATAACTCGACAAATAATAATATTTTAATTAATGATAATAACTCATTTACTAATGATACTGATGAATCCAATGCCCATAATAACGACAACATTTTATATTTACCAGACAAAAGGCGAGAAATGACTCAATTTTGAAAAATGATTATTAATATAAAGTAACGGTAAAAATATAAAAAATAACATGAGATAACAACCTATCATGTCAAATGAACTCATATTACATACCCCATCGATAAAATAGAAAATATATACAAAAAAATATTCTTAACAAATTAGAACTAACATTTTTCATGCCGGCTTGAATGCAGCAATGATTAGGTCCACGAGATGTAGTCGGGGGTTGCACTGATTCGTCTGTAGGCTGAAAAGGCAGACAATTCACGTACCAATCCTGTTGATCAATAGGTTTCGCCAACCTAGTTAACAGTAAAACTTTAATATATAAATAGAACGTGTAGCGAGGATACCAGCTACATGTAGCTATACCCAGAAATAAAATAGAATAATGCTGTAAATCGTATGTGAAATTTCTCTGAAGATATAACATAAACTATTTGTATTTTGCATTATACTCATGTGAACTTATAGAGAGATAATACATAAACATCGATATAATTAATTAATACAATAAATTGATATATTTCTATATAAATAAAAACTATACTAATCAATACTATATATTAAAAAATAAAATGTAATTGATAGTTTAGTGTATATAGTTAATTCGAGACTCTGATTGAATAATGCATATTATTATGATAAATTAATGGTAAAATCATATAAACATTAGTAATAACATTCTATAATTTAATTTTTTTAAAATTATAATAGAATTATATTTTCGGACCAAAAAAAGTTAATAAATGAATAATTTTTAACAAAAATTAATTTTATAATAAATAAATATCGTGTTGCCTTATATGTATACTATTTACTGTTTCTATTATTTATGTATTATACAAATCTGAATTAGTAATATATAATTAGCTCAAAACGTAACGGACCCGATATCGAAGCTTCTAAATTTATTGGGCTCTCTAAAATTCCTACATATTCCTACATATATGCCCCCTATAGGGGCCTTTAATGAAATAAAATTAACCGTATATGTTTAATATATATATTCTATATAGTGGTACATAAGTATATAAATAAATATATCTAAATATATTTAAATTTATATTAAATAGATATACAATATAAATTATATCAAAATAATAGGTATGTATTAATATAAACTAACTCAAATTTCAAAGTCAAATACATAGGTTGACCGAGAATATTATTCTGAGCTGTAGGAATGTACTTTACCAAGAATCCATCGATCTTCTATAAAAAATACTTTATAATATTATATATATATATACATTTAAATATATATATATATATATATATATATACATATATATATATATATATATATATATATATATATATATATTCACATATCATCAATGTATATACATATATTTGACTAATATATTCATTAAAATAATTATACATTTTATATAGAAAATTTCTATATAGTCGATAAATAATATATATACATACCTCTTGGAAATAGAATCCATTTGCCAACATTTCATCTCTATTATCTATTTCTTTCATAGTTTTTTGGAAAAAGGCAATTTGATTTTCGTTTTGAATCCTTTTCTTCATTTTTTCGATTTTATATTTGTTCAGCAAACATCGATTATTATTTTCGATTGATTCCTAAAAATAGTTTACAATTTTTATATTTTAACTTATAAATGATTATAAATTATTATTAAAATATATTATATTAATATTAATTATAGTATATAATTGATGAAAATCTATCTAAATGTATTAAAATATATAACTATATTCCTATATTTAATCTATTTTACATAATAACCTATATTTTTATAATAATTAATACTATATGCATATTATGTAATTGTATTTTATATATATATTAAGTTTTAAACCAAATGCATAGACTTCTCATCTACTGGGAGTTCTTCCTCTTCATCATAATCCTCATCATCGTCTTCATCCTGTTCATAATCTTCATCTTCGCTATCTTCATCCGATGGACTAAATTCTTCATCCAGCTCATCATCATTTTCTTCGTAACTGCTATCTAGATCACATTTATTTCTAACTGGCATTTCAGAATCAAATTCCTCGTCCTCATCCTGATACATTAATTAAAAACACATTACGCCATTATTTAATAATAAACATAAATATTATTAATAAATATTTTAGAAAATAGATTTATAAATAAAATTATTAAAATTTAAAGAAATCTAAAAAATATATTTTAATCTCATATTCCAAGTTTATTGATATTAACATGAATTAATTTCACAACTGGTGTACGGAAGTTTACAATTTTCTTCACTTCCTCGAATTTTGAAATGCATTGGTTGGAATGACTGTTCTCAACATTAGCTGACATGTTATCACATTGATTTCTAGTTATTGCTTTAGCCTGTCTCCTGTGTACAACTACTGGCGAGTGAAGACGTTTAGAAGGGGATGCGCGTAGACCCCTTTTCACACCACGATTTGCCAACGACTTGCATTCCGTTATTACCATATGGTGCGATTTCGTATTACGAACCGCCACACCGTCATCACCTCCCTCAAGAAATATTTCTCTACGATTATCTTCTCTGAGATTGGTTTTCACTCTAGGTATTTGAGCAATTTTATCCGAACGAACAGTGCAAGTACGCTTAGTAGCGATATCATGATTATTATCTTCATCGGTCCTGTAACGCGTTGTTCTTACTGAACTCTTAGCTGTTAATGGCAATGAGTATAATATTACTAAAATTATTATAATATTTAATTGGTAATTGATAAAGGTACCATAAAAATAAATTATTCCAGAATAGTACGCCGTAAATTTAGTAAAGAAGAAAACGGAGAGAATATTAATCTACTGAATGTAGGGGTCTAAACTCTAAGGAGCCACCGGGCTTGTATAGCCACTACCTTGTATTGATGAAACATTAGATGCCTTGATAGGATCCTCTTTATTTTCAACTTTTGATTTGGCACATGATTTTTTGCATTCTGCAATTGCTGAAAAAAATATGTAGAAAATTGCCTTAATGCTGGTTTATATTCTAATATTATTTACGGTTGTATTCCCATGTCAGGGGTTAGATAATGAAATGCAGTACTCAAAATGTATGCAACCATCTAGTAGATCATAATTTATATTCGTTAATATTAATTTAGATAATATACTTATATATGCTCAGTATTTGAGATTAAACTCGTTCATTTCGTTTAAATATACGGAACTATGATTTAGTACTGGCAATGTGAACCTTATTATATAGGTAATATGTATATCATGGTGTATCGAAAAATTGATAGAAATAAACAAATACGACCTCAGTTTCATCTTGGACTTTTATCTTAAAATTTAGAGTAATTTTGTTTTTTAGCGTCATATTATAGTCGATTTATTGCAAAATTTGTCTCAATAAAAAAACTACTGAATATTTGAATATACCGATTATTGTGAAAATTCTTTTAAGATTTTAAAGGGTAATTTAATAAACATTTCGTTCAAAGATTTAGGGGCCCCTCAAAAAGTTGAGAGCAATAAAAGTGTAATCGCGTAAGATAGTACGTGACGCAGGTGGTTAGCTTAATATCCTAAACTATACCGTCCGAAATTATAAATTACTAGCTTTATTTACTTATTACTTATAAGTTCTGAAATTTGGATCCATATCCAATAATCTCTTTTATCACCGACAAACATATAATAATTTTGTTAAGAAGATAAGGTTGATTTTGAAACAATTCTCGATGAATGTGTTCGAAGGTATATGTAAATTAATATTAATATATTATTAGCTAGATACAGTTCGTATCACTATCGACCATGAGGTTGGCGATAGTTAAAGTCGAAGCAATTTTCAATTTCGTCTACATCAACAATTTCTCACGGTCAGTTGGGATAGAGATGTGTTTGGTATCGGCTTCTGCATCATCTACTGACACGACGAAATTATCTGGGGCAAGATCATTTCATAAAAGATATAAAGATAATGTAGAAATACATCTAGTTACTGTGTATATTATTTACTCATTTATATTATTTTTGTATATTATTATCTACTCTTCTTATATACTAATTTACTTTATTGTATATATTATATAATAATATTATATATTAAACAAGCAATAAGTGATAATGATCTTATTTATTAACTTTTTTATTACCATAAAATAATATAAATCTTTAGAAGTTTAAACTCAGAATATTTGTTCCTATTTTTTTAAACGCCAATAACTTTTTAAAACTTTGATGAATCTATATAAATATATGATTGTATTTACATGATATAATTCTAATAAAAACTTATTCTTTTAATATCAATAAATAAACTATTTAGATATACTCATAATACTAAAACTAGAATTTTTTTTTTAATATTAAAGATACTAAATTTATACACTTGTTTATCGTGGTAAATGTTTAATTATAGTAATTACAGATATGAGAATTATCTTCATATTTATGAAAACAATTAATTATTATATTATAATCTAAAGAGTTATCGGCATTCTAGTGAACATATTTACATGTAAATTACGCGAAGTTTAAGCCGGCCTAGAAATAATAAAAACACCGATACTCTTAAACACCGAAATAATAAAATTTCAACATTTCTGAAAGTTTCATGGTTACTTTTACAAATTAGATTGAACCCAAAGTACATTTCGAAGGTTGTAGGTATGAGTATTCTATAGTAATTAGTTATTACTAATAACAACTAGAGGATTTAAGAATATAGAAAAGAAAAGGAAATTAGAAGGATGACATAATTATTGGTAAAATACCAGATAATTTATCAAGCGATATAAACTCATTGCTTAAACACTGTAATATGTTACTAGTTCTTTTATCGTATTGTTATTAAGTACTGTTGTAGGTAGAAATTTGTATCGTGATATAAAGAGAAGGGAACATCATATGTTGTAGTCGTTTGCACATCCGGATATCTATTATATTAGTATCGGAAGTTTATCTATGTAAATATAGGCAATGGAAAACATGTTTTAAAAAATTATTTCCACAAAATAATTAATTTTGTACTTGTTAGAATATGTTTTGGTTGTAAGGATATAAAGGAATCTATATATTATAGCATATTTGTTCTATTTCGAGTAAAATACGTACTTCATACAATGGGACACTAACTGCCTAATTCACACTATAGATATTAGCTATGACAATTCAAAACAATAAATTAATACTAAATAAATATCAAGTTAGGCTATATATATATATATATATATATATATATATATATATATATATATATATATATATATATATATGAACATATGCATTATATAATTTATACCGTAATTATAAGTTTATAAGAGTAATGTTTAAACATTTAATATCTATTCAAGATTGATTTTGATTATTAATATTTGGAAATATCTAAAAAATCTATTATGTTTGGTTAGGAATAAACTGAAAATCATTAAATATACACAATAAATTAGTATTAATAATAATTAAATACAAATATTATTTTGTAACTAAACATGATTTGGTATACTAACAATTACTTCTGGTTAACCTTGTTACATTTGATAGCTGAGTATTTAAATTCTTAATGTTTTTTAAAGTAGTTGTCCTTTTACCTGGAATAATAATTAAATTGTTTTAAAGTATTGCACTTTGTTATTTGTTATTATAGTGTTAAAATTATAAATATATATATATATATATATATATATATATATATATATATATGTGTGTGTGTGTGTCTGTATATATATATATATATATATATATATATATATATATATATATATATATATATATGTGTGTGTGTGTGTGTATGTGTGTGTGCGTGTATGTATATATGTTTATATGTGCATGTGTATGCATATATGTGTACATGTGTGTTTGTGTGAATATGTGTGCATATGCATGTGTGTGTATGAATGTGTCTGTATGTATGTGATATGATCATAAAATAGTGTGTATTAGTGTGGGCTTGTATATAAGATTATACACTATTTTATAATTGATCTAACATATTTTTGAGCATTTCTTTTTTCTGTATGCGTGCCTACGATTTTTATGTTTATTTATGTACGTTGTCTTAACTTTCAATAGCTTATCGATAAGCATGTTATCTCTTGTGAAGTAGCGGTTATGGAAGACAATCTCGTCGTCAACACCATGAGTTGTTTCGCAATCCCATGAAAACATGTAGACTCTGAATTGTCGTTTCAGATTTGCAAACGTTGGATTGTTTACGAGGTTCGGATGCAATTCTTTCACGGTTCGCTCATACATTCGTTCCGTCGTCAATACACCAAGACCATCCTCACTCCAAGAGAAAGCTCCTTTGTCTACTGTCATTGCAACTTCTAAACGGTGGATGAAACATTTACCCTCTTCACTTTGCTTGTGGTTTACGATGGGTAGTGGATTTCTCTTACAACGCCGAGACATTTCTGTGAAAATATTTAATTGAATAATAATTAATCAAATATTATTGATGCAAATGCAAGGACGTCTCTTAGGAAATACATTATTACTACATGTACTCTTTAAATATATAAATAAATTATAATTACAATATAGTGAAATATATAGTCTTTTATATATATTCTTTTTTACTACTTATATTGTATAATTTATATATATATATAGTTATATATATATATATATATATATATATAACTATATATATATATATATATATAAGTATATATATAGTTATATATATATATATATTAATTATAACAATTGATATCAATTTAATTTAACTATTTATTTTATATAATATTTCACATATTTATGTCATTTAAGACATAATACATTATATCACTAAAATCAATAGAATATGTATTGTCTATTAAATAAGATTTTTTTTAATATATTATCCACCAAAACATTCAGATGATTTTAGTTTTTTTATATATAATAAAAGAGAAAATATAATTTATTTATATAGAAATTATATCGTAATTATATTTCATTTAAATATAGGAATTTTAATAATAAGTTTTACAATATCTACGATGTTTTAACGTGCTGTTACTTATTGCAAAAGTATGTATTATTTTTTAAAGTTGATTTTTTATGCAATTTGTATTTTATTTGTTTATAATTAATTATTATAAAATTATTATATTAAAGTTAATTTAATATTGATTATATATATTGTATACATAATTACTTATGATATCAGACTAAATAAATTGAAAATATATAATATCTATATTATAAAGAATATAATCATTTATTTGATATTTATGAACGAATATTTAATTAATATTATATTTAAATATATGAATGAATATTTGATTAACATCGTGTGTTGATCCATAATAAAACTATATGATTCAATAACATTTTTTAATACACATCATATTTATACATTTATTTGATATCATTTACATTAATTTTACAATTTAAAATAGCTCTTATAGGAATATCAAGCTTACTTATTTTATATACGATTAATCATACATTATATTTAAAATAAATTAATATAAATAAACATGTTATACCTTTTTAAATAGTATTTATTTTTGTATAATTAATAATATAATAATTTAATTATAAAATATACAAATATACAAATAAAGGATATTAAAATATAATAGTCTTTGTAATATTGTAAATAAATATTTAGAAAATGAATCATAGATATATGATACAAATTTATATAAACTTAATACTCACAAATAAATATACATACAAATATACAAACATACATACACTTACACAAGTATATATAAAATTATATATTTATAGATAATAGTATACAATATCTTCGATGTTAATAACACATTATTTAACAAAAATGTGTTTATATACTACAATTAAAGTTACTTTTCACAATTATTTCATTATAATTAATATTTAATAGTTATTAATAATTTGAATATTGTTATTATTTGTATTATTATTATTATTATTATTATTATTATTATTATTACTTTCATGTGATATATTCTAGTCCCTTAATTTTCCAATAATAAAGAGTTTAGTTTAAAATTAGCTCTCACACATTCTTATTCACAGAAGTTCATTTGTATATACCGTCCTCTTGTACAACAATGCATAATCTTTGCTAATGAATTTACTGATCTTATATATTCCTTAATAAAATCTGGAATTATACATTGTAATTTTATAATACATAATTTTATAATTTATAATTGGTTTACTTTAATTACCACTATGATTCTCTTGATGTTTACCATACTACATTCACAGATCTTATTAACTAATTATTTCTATCAACTAGTACTCATAGCATTTACTCATATTTAAAATAATATTATTGGTCTAGTATTTATTTCTAAACTTCATACATTCTCAATTACAAAATTTATAATCTCTATTCTAATTACCGATCAATACTCAATTCATTTCTCACTTATTATAGATAACACTATTATAGATAATCTCAACTAAGTAACGGTATTATACAGAAAACTGATTACTATAGATTACATTTTATGTCACAAAAATTACTTGAATCTTCCAACTTAGTGACAATTGCATCTGATTATTTAGACATCTTGATCCTATTCATATTTCTAAATTTAAAAAGATATTATATCTTACATATTACATATTACATCTTATAAATATATCCATTAAATTATATGTAACTCAATTGATACCAAAGTTT
>OZ038315.1:4833612-4843612 GCA_964035775.1 Osedax frankpressi | reverse complement strand
CATTATCATCATCATTATCATTATCTTTATCATTATCATTATCATTATCATTATCATTATCATTATCATTATCATTATAATTATCATTATCATTATCATTATCATTATCATTATTATTATCATTATCATTATTATTAACATTATCATTATTATTAACATTATATTTATTATTATCATTATAATTATCATTGTCATTATTATTATAATTATCATTATTATTATCATTATCATTATTATTATCATTATCATTATCATTATCATTATCATTATCATTATCATTATCATTATCATTATTATTAACATTATAATTATCATTGTCATTATCATTATCATTATAATTATCATTATCATTATAATTAACATTATCATTATCATTATCATTATAATTATCATTATCATTATAATTAACATTATCATTATTATTATCATTATCATTATTATTATCATTATCATTATCATTATCATTATCATTATCATTATCATCATCATTATCATTATTATTAACATTATAATTATCATTATCATTATCATTATCATTATAATTATCATTATCATTATAATTAACATTATCATTATCATTATCATTATAATTATCATTATCATTATAATTAACATTATCATTATAATTATCATTATCATTATTATTAACATTATCATTATCATTATCATTATCATCATCATTATCATTATCTTTATCATTATCATTATCATTATCATTATCATTATCATTATCATTATAATTATCATTATCATTATCATTATCATTATCATTATTATTATCATTATCATTATTATTAACATTATCATTATTATTAACATTATAATTATTATTATCATTATAATTATCATTATCATTATTATTATAATTATCATTATAATTATCATTGTCATTATCATTATCATTATAATTATCATTATCATTATAATTAACATTATCATTATCATTATCATTATAATTATCATTATCATTATAATTAACATTATCATTATCATTATCATTATAATTATCATTATCATTATAATTAACATTATCATTATAATTATCATTATCATTATTATTAACATTATCATTATCATTATCATTATCATCATCATTATCATTATCTTTATCATTATCATTATCATTATCATTATCATTATAATTATCATTATCATTATCATTATCATTATCATTATTATTATCATTATCATTATTATTAACATTATCATTATTATTAACATTATAATTATTATTATCATTATAATTATCATTGTCATTATTATTATAATTATCATTATTATTATCATTATCATTATTATTATCATTATCATTATCATTATCATTATCATTATCATTATCATTATCATTATCATTATTATTAACATTATAATTATCATTATCATTATAAATAACATTATCATTATCATTATCATTATCATTATCATTATCATTATCATTATCATTATCATTATCATTATCATTATCATTATCATTATCATTATCATTATCATTATCATTATCATTATCATTATAATTATCATTATCATTATCATTATCATTATCATTATAATTATCATTATCATTATCATTATCATTATTATTAACATTATAATTATCATTATCATTATCATTATCATTATAATTATCATTATCATTATAATTAACATTATCATTATCATTATCATTATCATTATTATTGCCATTATCATTATCATTATAATTATCATTATCATTATTATTAACATTATCATTATCATTATCATTATCATCATCATTATCATTATCTTTATCATTATCATTATCATTATCATTATCATTATAATTATCATTATCATTATCATTATCATTATCATTATTATTATCATTATCATTATTATTAACATTATCATTATTATTAACATTATAATTATTATTATCATTATAATTATCATTGTCATTATTATTATAATTATCATTATCATTATTATTATCATTATCATTATCATTATCATTATCATTATCATTATCATTATCATTATCATTATCATTATCATTATCATTATCATTATCATTATCATTATAATTATCATTATCATTAACATTATAATTATCATTATCATTATCATTATCATTATAATTATCATTATCATTATAATTAACATTATCATTATCATTATCATTATAATTATCATTATCATTATAATTAACATTATCATTATCATTATCATTATAATTATCATTATCATTATAATTAACATTATCATTATTATTATCATTATCATTATCATTATCATTATCATTATCATTATCATTATCATTATTATTAACATTATAATTATCATTATCATTATCATTATCATTATAATTATCATTATCATTATAATTAACATTATCATTATCATTATCATTATAATTATCATTATCATTATAAATAACATTATCATTATCATTATCATTATCATTATCATTATCATTATCATTATCATTATCATTATCATTATCATTATCATTATCATTATCATTATCATTATCATTATCATTATCATTATCATTATAATTATCATTATCATTATCATTATCATTATCATTATAATTATCATTATCATTATCATTATCATTATTATTAACATTATAATTATCATTATCATTATCATTATCATTATAATTATCATTATCATTATAATTAACATTATCATTATCATTATCATTATCATTATTATTGCCATTATCATTATCATTATAATTATCATTATCATTATTATTAACATTATCATTATCATTATCATTATCATCATCATTATCATTATCTTTATCATTATCATTATCATTATCATTATCATTATAATTATCATTATCATTATCATTATCATTATCATTATTATTATCATTATCATTATTATTAACATTATCATTATTATTAACATTATAATTATTATTATCATTATAATTATCATTGTCATTATTATTATAATTATCATTATCATTATTATTATCATTATCATTATCATTATCATTATCATTATCATTATCATTATCATTATCATTATCATTATCATTATCATTATCATTATAATTATCATTATCATTAACATTATAATTATCATTATCATTATCATTATCATTATAATTATCATTATCATTATAATTAACATTATCATTATCATTATCATTATAATTATCATTATCATTATAATTAACATTATCATTATCATTATCATTATCATTATCATTATCATTATCATTATCATTATCATTATCATAATCATTATCATTATCATTATCATTATAATTATCATTATTATTATCATTATCATTATCATTATCATTATTATTATCATTATCATTATTATTATCTTTATCATTATCATTATCATTATCATTATCATTATCATTATAATTATCATTATCATTATCATTATCATTATAATTATCATTATCATTATAATTAACATTATCATTATCATTATCATTACCATTATCATTATTATTGCCATTATCATTATCATTATAATTATCATTATCATTATCATTATTATTATCATTATCATTATCATTATCATTATCATTATCATTATCATTATCATTATCATTATCATTATCATTATCATTATCATTATCATTATCATTATCATTATCATTATCATTATCATTATCATTATCATTATAATTATCATTATCATTATCATTATCATTATTATTAACATTATAATTATAATTATCATTATCATTATTATTATAATTATCATTATCATTATAATTAACATTATCATTATCATTATCATTATAATTATCATTATCATTATTATTAACATTATCATTATCATTATCATTATCATCATCATTATCATTATCTTTATCATTATCATTATCATTATCATTATTATTACATTATCATTATATCATTTATGGAACAACCTTCCTCTACATTTGCGAAGATGCAATTCCATCAAAACATTTAAGAAGGCCGTTAAAAATTATCTACTATGCTCAACATGAGATCTTGGATTGATCTTTTGCGGATGTTCTATGACTCTGCCGGAATGTCAGAGTTCTCTATCTGATTCTATCTGATTTTATTTTATCATTTAATATTATTAATATTATTTTATTCTCTTTAAAACACAAATGAGAACATATCTATTTTGTTATTTTGTGTATAAATAAACTTTTCAATTCAATTCAATTCAATAATTATCATTATCATTATCATTATCATTATCATTATTATTATCATTATCATTATTATTAACATTATCATTATTATTAACATTATCATTATTATTAACATTATAATTATTATTATCATTATAATTATCATTGTCATTATTATTATAATTATCATTATTATTATCATTATCATTATTATTATCATTATCATTATCATTATCATTATCATTATAATTATCATTATCATAATCATTATCATTATCATTATCATTATAATTATCATTATTATTATCATTATCATTATCATTATCATTATCATTATCATTATTATTATCATTATCATTATTATTATCTTTATCATTATCATTATCATTATCATTATCATTATCATTATAATTATCATTATCATTATCATTATCATTATTATTATCATTATCATTATTATTAACATTATCATTATTATTAACATTATAATTATTATTATCATTATAATTATCATTGCCATTATTATTATAATTATCATTATTATTATCATTATCATTATTATTATCATTATCATTATCATTATCATTATCATTATAATTATCATTATCATTATCATTATAATTATCATTATCATTATAATTATCATTATCATTATCATTATCATTATTATTAACATTATAATTATCATTATCATTATCATTATAATTATAATTATCATTATCATTATAATTAACATTATCATTATAATTATCATTATCATTATTATTAACATTATCATTATCATTATCATTATCATCATCATTATCATTATCTTTATCATTATCATTATCATTATCATTATCATTATAATTATCATTATCATTATCATTATCATTATAATTATTATTATCATTATCATTATTATTAACATTATCATTATTATAAACATTATAATTATTATTATCATTATAATTATCATTGTCATTATTATAATAATTATCATTATTATTATCATTATCATTATTATTATCATTATCATTATCATTATCATTATCATTATCATTATCATTATCATTATCATTATTATTAACATTATAATTATCATTATCATTATCATTATCATTATAATTATCATTATCATTATAATTAACATTATCATTATCATTATCATTATAATTATCATTATCATTATAATTAACATTATCATTATTATTATCATTATCATTATTATTATCATTATCATTATCATTATCATTATCATTATCATTAGCATTATCATTATTATTAACATTATAATTATCATTATCATTATCATTATCATTATAATTATCATTATCATTATAATTAACATTATCATTATCATTATCATTATAATTATCATTATCATTATAATTAACATTATCATTATCATTATCATTATCATTATCATTATCATTATCATTATCATTATCATTATCATTATCATTATCATTATCATTATCATTATCATTATCATTATCATTATAATTATCATTATCATTAACATTATAATTATCATTATCATTATCATTATCATTATAATTATCATTATCATTATAATTAACATTATCATTATCATTATCATTATAATTATCATTATCATTATAATTAACATTATCATTATCATTATCATTATAATTATCATTATCATTATAATTAACATTATCATTATTATTATCATTATCATTATCATTATCATTATCATTATCATTATCATTATCATTATTATTAACATTATAATTATCATTATCATTATCATTATCATTATAATTATCATTATCATTATAATTAACATTATCATTATCATTATCATTATAATTATCATTATCATTATAAATAACATTATCATTATCATTATCATTATCATTATCATTATCATTATCATTATCATTATCATTATCATTATCATTATCATTATCATTATCATTATCATTATCATTATCATTATCATTATAATTATCATTATCATTATCATTATCATTATCATTATAATTATCATTATCATTATCATTATCATTATTATTAACATTATAATTATCATTATCATTATCATTATCATTATAATTATCATTATCATTATAATTAACATTATCATTATCATTATCATTATCATTATTATTGCCATTATCATTATCATTATAATTATCATTATCATTATTATTAACATTATCATTATCATTATCATTATCATCATCATTATCATTATCTTTATCATTATCATTATCATTATCATTATCATTATAATTATCATTATCATTATCATTATCATTATCATTATTATTATCATTATCATTATTATTAACATTATCATTATTATTAACATTATAATTATTATTATCATTATAATTATCATTGTCATTATTATTATAATTATCATTATCATTATTATTATCATTATCATTATCATTATCATTATCATTATCATTATCATTATCATTATCATTATCATTATCATTATCATTATCATTATAATTATCATTATCATTAACATTATAATTATCATTATCATTATCATTATCATTATAATTATCATTATCATTATAATTAACATTATCATTATCATTATCATTATAATTATCATTATCATTATAATTAACATTATCATTATCATTATCATTATCATTATCATTATCATTATCATTATCATTATCATTATCATAATCATTATCATTATCATTATCATTATAATTATCATTATTATTATCATTATCATTATCATTATCATTATTATTATCATTATCATTATTATTATCTTTATCATTATCATTATCATTATCATTATCATTATCATTATAATTATCATTATCATTATCATTATCATTATAATTATCATTATCATTATAATTAACATTATCATTATCATTATCATTACCATTATCATTATTATTGCCATTATCATTATCATTATAATTATCATTATCATTATCATTATTATTATCATTATCATTATCATTATCATTATCATTATTATTATAATTATCATTATCATTATAATTAACATTATCATTATCATTATCATTATAATTATCATTATCATTATTATTAACATTATCATTATCATTATCATTATCATCATCATTATCATTATCTTTATCATTATCATTATCATTATCATTATTATTACATTATCATTATATCATTTATGGAACAACCTTCCTCTACATTTGCGAAGATGCAATTCCATCAAAACATTTAAGAAGGCCGTTAAAAATTATCTACTATGCTCAACATGAGATCTTGGATTGATCTTTTGCGGATGTTCTATGACTCTGCCGGAATGTCAGAGTTCTCTATCTGATTCTATCTGATTTTATTTTATCATTTAATATTATTAATATTATTTTATTCTCTTTAAAACACAAATGAGAACATATCTATTTTGTTATTTTGTGTATAAATAAACTTTTCAATTCAATTCAATTCAATAATTATCATTATCATTATCATTATCATTATCATTATTATTATCATTATCATTATTATTAACATTATCATTATTATTAACATTATCATTATTATTAACATTATAATTATTATTATCATTATAATTATCATTGTCATTATTATTATAATTATCATTATTATTATCATTATCATTATTATTATCATTATCATTATCATTATCATTATCATTATAATTATCATTATCATAATCATTATCATTATCATTATCATTATAATTATCATTATTATTATCATTATCATTATCATTATCATTATCATTATCATTATTATTATCATTATCATTATTATTATCTTTATCATTATCATTATCATTATCATTATCATTATAATTATCATTATCATTATCATTATCATTATTATTATCATTATCATTATTATTAACATTATCATTATTATTAACATTATAATTATTATTATCATTATAATTATCATTGCCATTATTATTATAATTATCATTATTATTATCATTATCATTATTATTATCATTATCATTATCATTATCATTATCATTATAATTATCATTATCATTATCATTATAATTATCATTATCATTATAATTATCATTATCATTATCATTATCATTATTATTAACATTATAATTATCATTATCATTATCATTATAATTATAATTATCATTATCATTATAATTAACATTATCATTATAATTATCATTATCATTATTATTAACATTATCATTATCATTATCATTATCATCATCATTATCATTATCTTTATCATTATCATTATCATTATCATTATCATTATAATTATCATTATCATTATCATTATCATTATAATTATTATTATCATTATCATTATTATTAACATTATCATTATTATAAACATTATAATTATTATTATCATTATAATTATCATTGTCATTATTATAATAATTATCATTATTATTATCATTATCATTATTATTATCATTATCATTATCATTATCATTATCATTATCATTATCATTATCATTATCATTATTATTAACATTATAATTATCATTATCATTATCATTATCATTATAATTATCATTATCATTATAATTAACATTATCATTATCATTATCATTATAATTATCATTATCATTATAATTAACATTATCATTATTATTATCATTATCATTATTATTATCATTATCATTATCATTATCATTATCATTATCATTAGCATTATCATTATTATTAACATTATAATTATCATTATCATTATCATTATCATTATAATTATCATTATCATTATAATTAACATTATCATTATCATTATCATTATAATTATCATTATCATTATAATTAACATTATCATTATCATTATCATTATCATTATCATTATCATTATCATTATCATTATCATTATCATTATCATTATCATTATCATTATCATTATCATTATCATTATAATTATCATTATCATTATCATTATCATTATCATTATCATTATCATTATCATTATCATTATCATTATCATTATTATTAACATTATAATTATCATTATCATTATCATTATCATTATAATTATCATTATCATTATAATTAACATTATCATTATCATTATCATTATCATTATTATTGCCATTATCATTATCATTATAATTATCATTATCATTATTATTAACATTATCATTATCATTATCATTATCATCATCATTATCATTATCTTTATCATTATCATTATCATTATCATTATCATTATAATTATCATTATCATTATCATTATCATTATCATTGTTATTATCATTATCATTATTATTAACATTATCATTATTATTAACATTATAATTATTATTATCATTATAATTATCATTGTCATTATTATTATAATTATCATTATCATTATTATTATCATTATCATTATCATTATCATTATCATTATCATTATCATTATCATTATCATTATCATCATCATTATCATTATCTTTATCATTATCATTATCATTATCATTATCATTATAATTATCATTATCATTATCATTATCATTATAATTATTATTATCATTATCATTATTATTAACATTATCATTATTATAAACATTATAATTATTATTATCATTATAATTATCATTGTCATTATTATTATAATTATCATTATTATTATCATTATCATTATTATTATCATTATCATTATCATTATCATTATCATTATCATTATCATTATCATTATCATTATCATTATCATTATTATTAACATTATAATTATCATTATCATTATCATTATCATTATAATTATCATTATCATTATAATTAACATTATCATTATCATTATCATTATAATTATCATTATCATTATAATTAACATTATCATTATTATTATCATTATCATTATTATTATCATTATCATTATCATTATCATTATCATTATCATTATCATTATCATTATTATTAACATTATAATTATCATTATCATTATCATTATCATTATAATTATCATTAT